>CM031858.1:140228128-140321334 GCA_018697195.1 Certhia americana | reverse complement strand
TATTATATATATTATAGATATAATTATATTAATTATATTATATTATATTATATTATATTATTATAGATATTTATTATATTATATTATATTATATTATATTATATCATATCATATCATATCATATTATATTATATTATATTATATTATATTATATTATATTATATTATATTATATTTATTATATTATATCCTTCTAAATATCCTTTATCTTTTACCAGCAGAAAAAATATATTTTACATGCTTAAAAACCCCCCTCTAATTAGCTCCAAGCAAATGGACTTCAATGGACACAGCATGCATCCTGAAGGCTGTAAGTCTCATGGAGAAAGGGAGAAGGCAGGACGCTTGGGTGCATGGGATGCATGGGGTGCATAGGGATGGCCTCTGGCAATGGGATATGCATGTACATGCTTAATTTACCACTTGAGGGCACAGTGGAAGTGAATAATAGCGAGCGGGATAAGGAATACAGCAAAAATATGGAAGAGGGTGGAAAACAGTCTTGGCACATGGTGATAGTTTGAGAGGCTACAGAAGAGGAGAGACAACATGAGACCAGAGGTCCAGGTGTCCCTGTATGACCTGGAGTGCAGTACTTTGGGGGAAATGCTTTATTCTAACATTGAGAATAACAACAACCAAACGAACATCTATGAACACTGAGGAGTTTTAAGTCAGTGGGGTCCTTTTCTTCATTATTTTAGTGTTACCATTTGCATGTCCTCGGCAGAATAAGTCTATGTCTTGGACTATAAATGGGGGGGTGGGTGGCTGTGTGTTTGCCTGTTTGCTAACCTAGAAATCATTCAATTAAGCCAATTGACCAGCAATGGCTACTCAGTACTGTTTCTCTGAGTGAAGAGGCTGAGTGTGAGATTAATTTTGTGTTCTCCAGCAAGCTCACTGGTAGGCAATCTGCTGGGCTCCCTCTACAGTCCATGGAGAATTCTTTGTCTAATGACAAACAAACAGACTTAGCTCTAACTTTACATGTTTATAGAAATAAAAATTTTAACATCAGGGATTTAAACAAATATTAAAAATATTTTCTAGACATTTGCAACTGAACTCTTCCTGTTGCAGTTGCATGGTAAGTCTCTTGACTGATATCAGCGTAGTATCTCTGGTCATAGAACAGGTGTAATGCACAAACTGAGATTGATAAAAGGAAAATGAGAGCACAATTTTCCCTCAGGTCACACTAAATTTCATGTCTTCAATAGACAGCTCATTATAAAATCTAGCAAGGTGGACATAAATTGAATGATTTTTTGAAACAAGAGTCAATACAGAAAGCTTTGGTAGAAAACAATTATTTTATTATTTGAAAAAAAAAAAAGCCCCAAAACCAAACCCACAAATTCCAATGTAGTAAATTATCAGAGGAGAGAAATAAACTGTTATTTCATGAAGTTCACATTTATCATAATATGTAACTACTAGGACTAGAAACAGTAAATAAATATTTTTCCATCCATCTTCCCATACACTGAGAAATTATTGAAAATAGGATAAAGAAAAAGTATGGCTTAGACTAGAAAGAAAAAAATAGCAATATACTACTTTTCCTGAAGATTTTTTTATACATTATCCTACTCCTGGAGTTATACTGTGAAAAGAGAAAGGGTGAGGCCATGATGTTAGTGAAATCAGTTGTGAAATTCTACTCATTTTGAGGTTTTTCACTCCAATGTCAGGCATCAGTGAGCAGGCTGTCAGCTGGTCTCCTTACACAGTGAAGGCAAAAAAAAGACATATTCTCAATGTCTATGACTGCTGCCCTAAAGAAATTCAAAGTAGATTAAATGCAAGAAGTATGCTGCTTTGATGAAGTTCTAGAGATGAGAGAGTCCTGGAAGAGGCTATAAACATCTCAGGCTACACATGCTGTGGGGTGTAACACTGGCTATCATCAACATTCCTTATTGAAGGTGTACTTAACCTACCAGTTGTTAACATCAAAACCTATTAAGAGACTTATTTTTGGTGCAGTTCGTCACTGGTAGTAGCAAAGGAAAGGTACATTTGTTCAGAGAACACTGGATGTGCTTGTTTCATCAACACATACTCAGTACACATTGCTGTATGGACCTATCCCTAGAACTTTGAGTGATGTTCTCCGAAATGTTTAGATATGAATCCTTGGAGATATGAAAATGAATTGCTGATCTTTGAATAATTTAGCTGTTCTCAATATGAGTAATTTAACTTTGCTTCTTTAGGAAAATCACAGTTCTACACCAGAATTGTTCAGGATTTTATCACTGGAGTTTCCTTATATCAATTTCACAGGTTTGACACACCACTGTTGTGTTTTAATTAAATCAGTGTTAAGAGCTTTTTCAGAAACAGGCTGAAATTAGCCCAAAGATTAAGATAGTAACTGTCCATATTAAAGTAAAACAAATCTAAATGCATATAACCAAACTGAGAGCAGATGAAAAGCTGCATGAATTGATCTGAGGTAAAAATAGCCATTGAATTGGTATTTGTATATAATCTAAAAGACAGTAAAACTGGATCAGATCTTTGGTTCCTTTTGTCCAAAGGAAACATATGTGGTTCCTTCTAAATGACTTTTCTTCCTGCTGAAGTGCTATAGTAATATAAGGAGACATTGAGACTGCTGTAGTTCTAAAAATATAGCTAACAAGGCTTTGAACACTTCTCTTTGGTGGAGGTTGCAGTACTTATAACAATACAATTGCCTTTTCACAAAATGGGTTAAAGACCCAGAAATCAAGTACAGCAGCACTAAAAAAGGTTATGGGGACACTTTGGCACTGGTTTACTGAAGTGCAGACTGTAGTTGCAAGTGCTGGGAAAATGGTATAGGCAAAAGGAGTTACCCAAGTTGCTCCTGAACTCATATGCTATAGTGCACATATTCCCCTTTCCAAAGGAAATGATGGACAATCCACAAGAAGAGTCCCAGCAGGAAGCTGTATTTCTGTCTTTTCAAAAATATCAGAAATAAAACTCTTGCCTACGTAGGGGAAGAAAACCTACAAACTGAAGAGTAGTGAATGACCTTAATGTACAACGGGTGGTGGATTCATATCCCATATGAACCTTTTAACTTGTCTGCAAAGTGGAAGCTACTTACTGAACTGCTTCTCTCTGGTGCCAATAAAAGTAAAACTTCAGGAATAACATGAAAAACTGGGAAACATTAAGAGAAAACAGAAGGATAGAAGAGAAGCAATGCAGCAATGAGAAGCTGCTGCACAAATATAAACTACTTTGGGTGTAGATGGAATAAATGAACTGTCAAAATAAAAGTGAGTGAACAATTTTACTTCATAGGAAGTCAGTGGTTTACTGCATTCCTCTCTAATTACATCTAGCTCAGGATTAGCTGAGTTTTATTAATCCAAAAACTGTTTAAATTTGTCCAGACATTATTGCTGCATTGCTCATAGTTGATGCATCTCTTGCAAACCAAGGTGCCTGTAAATTGCAAGATGTCCCTGAGAAATACTTGATAGCTTGCATTATATTAGAGAAGCATTGCACAAACCAGCCTGATTTTTGGGGTGGATGGGGGAAGCAGGAGGAGATGTGGGGTGAAAGTGGTTTTATAAAAACCATTTTTCCATCTCTCCTGGATTCTGAGCTACTCCTTAATCACTTCTTAGCTGCTTTGAGGAGTCCTGGCCGTGTCCTGCCAAGTCTTGGCATTTCCTAGCACAGAAGGTGTTACATTAGAAGATATGGACCTTTTGGACCAGGTCCAGAGGACAGCCACAAAACTGGTCAGAAGGATGGAGTGCTTCTCCTCTGAGGAAAGGCAGAGAGAGAGGAGTTTTAAGCTAAAAGATATAGACTCAAACTAGATATAAGGAAGAAATTTTGTTTAATGAGGGTAGTGAGACACTGAAACCAGTTTCTCAGGGAGGTGGTAGATCCCCATCCCCAGAAACATTCAATGTCAGTTTACAGGACTAGGAGCAAACTGAAGCAGTGGAAGATGTCCCTGCTCATTTAGAAAGGGGTTGGGCCAGATGACCCTTAAAGGTCCTCTCCAACCCAAACTATTCCTCGATTCTACGATTAGGAATTAAGATCTGCAAGGGCAGGGAGTGTTGCATATATGCACAAACAGTCTTGTTCCAGCTGTTTGAAAAGCCTAAGGCAGGCAGGAATGTGTTGATAACAACAGCAATGAGTATAGAGAAATTCATCGTTGGTGCAGTTAGTGGAGAAAGACATGCAAGAGCCCAGGAGCCAATGTATCTAAACCATACCTGAATCAGCACCAGCGTCTCATAATTTCAATGATAACCTAAAAGTTACTAAAAACCTATCAGCTGTTGATGCTTGCTCATAGTTATCTTTACCTTAGGCTTTATTGGCTAAAATGAGAACTCTTAACCTTCAACTGAATTCCACCTAGTGTCTCAGGAACTGCCAAACCAGTTTGACAGCTCCTTTAGAAGACTAGAACACTAGGCAAAATATGTCAAGATTTAGCTTTTTGCCTTTTTTTCTCCAGACAGAGTTGTTTCCTACCATGTGGTTATAGAATAGTTGTGGCTTAAGTGCAACTCTCCTGTCACTAACAAACACACATGGGGCAAAACTTGGTCCCACAGTCGAAGCAGCTGAATGTCTCTACAATTGTACTTAAGACCCATTGGCACAATCCTGCTACACACATGATTTAATATACATGAAACTGCCACCCTCAGACTCTTATTTCTTGAGGGTATTGCCATAGAATATCTAACAGAAACATAGTCACAGGCTGATTTTGTGAGGCTGAAGTGTTGCATGACCCAATGAAATACTTTTTTAGTTGTTCAGACCCAAATGTGAACTCTGAATCATGTAATTATTCTTCACCACCACCACTCTATTTCAGGGCACACTAACCTAGGTTACTTTACCCTACCTCCCAGGCTAACTTAATATGAAAGAAACCTCCTTTCTAATGTTCCCCACAAATTATTCATCCTTCCCTGTGGCAAGGCACTGCATGACTTTTAAGGCAGTGATTAGGATGCCTTAAAAGAGGCATTAAGACAGATGCATAGAGAGTAACACAAGAAATCATCTTTTGTTTTTAGGAGTGTGCAGACCCTTTTTCTTCCCTGCTTTTAGCAGTTAAAAAGTGGTAGTTTATGAAAAACAACTTTAGGAAAAACTATTTTTAACCACATAAAGTTTATTTACTTAGTAAAGTTATATTACAGTATGTACAGTTTCTATTTACATATACATCTAAGAAATGAAGCACCATATGATACAGTTAGTATTTTAGAGGAATTTACAGATACATTATTTTTTGCATCCAAACAGTTATACCTACAGACACACATGGATTAGAACCAAATTCTTATACAACACTGACTTCAGCTGGTTTTGGATTAGACGATTAGTGAAAGAGAAATTTAATTGCTGTCAGCTATCAGCCTGCGATGCTTCAGGATAAGAGATCTTACCTATGTCATTTCAGGGGCTGTGTGCTATCTTAATCCTCAGAGTCAGAGGTATTGACACAAGGTACTTCATAAACCACAAGATTGTAACACTTCCATCAGTAAGATTTTTACTGCCATCAAAAAACAAAGTTTCATTCAAAAGAAAAAAGAACACTGCTGGAGTGTTTATACGCAGCATGGAAAGTGAAGTTATGAACCTGGAAGCTTATGTGATGCAGTATCATGTATTCCTCAAGGAATATGTTTACTCTCAGGAAGCCCAGTCTTACACCCACTGTGTAAGACAGTGGTTGCTGCATGACCCCCTTAACTCAAGGGGAAAAATCTAGCTGTTGGCTTTGTAATCTTTATGCCACCATCAAGAAAAAAGAAGGCTCTGTCCAAGCTACAAAATTTCCCTCAAGTGAATAAAAGACACTTGGAGGGGGCAAATGTAAAATGAGGTATTTAATAAACTATGGCAGGAAAAAAAGCACCTAGTTTGAAAGACCATTCTGAAAAATATTTTAGAAGTTTCATATAGCTAATTGTTACATTCACCTGATTGTGGGTCAAGTTTTGCACAAACTGCTTATACTTTTTGCGCTAATCTATGCTTTTCATATTTTTGCTTCACTAGACGTGGGATCTAACGGCTGGAAGAAAACAACATTACCCTGAGGACAGTTGTTGTGACAGACACAGGTGTTGATCAACATCATTGGCTTTTTTAGGACTCTGCCCTGGGGGCAGCGGAACTCCACCTGGATGGTTTTGGTGTTGTGTGGGGTGCAGCAGCGCCCATCGCTGCAGAGGCCGCAGTACCGCGGTCTGTACGTCTGCACACTCGTACAGTTCTTGTACTCGTAGCGAACAGCTCTCACCGACTTCTTCGTCCGGCTACATTTCTTCCCTTTCTAAGAGAAATAAAAAATGACAATAGAGGTATCATTGTGTAAGACAGACAGCACTTAACAACTGACATGCAAAGATATACGTCTCCTCTGACAATTTAAATTTGTTGTCTTTATTCATTCAACAGCAAGAAGACTCTGAAACTGCATCAATAGTAACATACAGGTGACACCTGCAAGATCTGCTCTTCGAAACCAGCATGTTACTGGACCAGTAATGAAAGACAAATAATTAAAATCCACTCTTATCATCCGAGACATGCCCAATCTACACTCATTAAAAAATTATACTCTACTGAAAAACTTCTCAGGCTAGTGTAGTTCCATCAGAGAATCAGCAAGTCAAATGAGCAAGTTACAGGGCAAGATTCAGTGGGAAAAAGTGGGGTAAAATGAACTGCAAAAGTCATTATCCATTCCTGTGACCCAAGGCACAACCAGCTATAGCCATGTTATTTTTAACAAATGATTGACTAACTTGTCCTTGGAAGTCCTTAATGACAGAGACTCCATATCTGCCCCAGACAACCCCAAGAGTTCACTACTCTCACTGCATGGAACATTTTCACTCATGACTTAATTTTTATGCAGTATAAAGTTGCTATTTCTTGTTATATCCTCCATGGACTCAAAACAAGCTGTAATATCTGAATACAGTTTTGAGAACACATCTCTCTTCCCTCGCATTCAGAGGAAGTTCAGTTCTATCTGGTTTTCCATAGATGAACATGTTTTCTGAACATTCTTGTTAATCTCCTCAAGTCCTCCCACGTTTCATCTCCTTTACAAAACACAATATTTAAAACTGCAGACACTGTGTCAACAAAGGCCTTAGAAATGCTTTCCAACATTCAGAACACTACATAAATTGATGGGCCTCTTATCTAGCTACATTTTATTCTCCCTGATAGAAACGCTTGCATAATGTGTAAAAGTAAAAAAGTCTTCTCCCTTAGATAATTTTTTTAACATCAAAAATGTCAGTGTTTGGTTTACTTTTGGGAAAAAATAATCGTAAGGATTAAGATATGGTTTAATTTATCAAGCAGACATTTCACACATTTCTCTGCTGTTTCAGATGCTCAACAGACTAGAAATCTGATATATCCATTCTGTATCACTGAAGCAACTCTGATATACAGGGTACAGGTAGTACAGCTGCATTTGTAGGAGAAGTTAGATTGTGTGAACTGTCAACCTGCACATGAAAAATATGTGATCTGTTTGGGATGACAGATGGAATCATAGTCCAAGCCCCCAGCAATGAGCAGGGACATCTTCCACTAGATCAGGTTGTTGAGAGCACTGTCCAGTCTGACCTTGCACATTCTTGGGAATGAGGCATTGACCACCTCCCTGGGCAACCTGTTCAAGTGTCTCACCACCCTCACGGTACAAAATTTCTTCCTTATATCTAGTCTGAATCTACCTCTTTTAGTTTAAAACCATTAGTCCCTGTCCTACCATAACAGGCCCTACTAAATGACTGTTCCCACCTTCCTTGTAAGCCCCTTTTAAGTACTGGAAGGGACTGTCAAGCCAAAGCCTCCTCTCCTTCAAACTGAACAACTCCAACTCTCTCAGCTTTACCTCATAAGGAAGGTGCTCCTGTCCTTGGTGGCCCTCCTCTGGATTAATTCCAGTCTTTCCTGAGGGCCCCAGAACTGGACACAGTGCTCTGGGGGGGGGATCTCACCAGAGTGGAGCAGAGGGGCAGAATCACCTCCCTTGACCTGCTGGAACTGCAGCACAAAGCTACTGAGCAAACACAGCAAACCTAATGCTTTACCAAAAACACTCAGCTTGCTGCACTTGAGCTAAAAGATGTATTTATGTACAGTTGAATCTGGACCATAATACTGTAGACCATAATATTGCAACCTTGGAATTTAGAGCTGAACAGATTCTGCTGCCTTGCCTCACTCTGTGCAGCATACCTTATCAGATGACTCTTCATTTTCACAAGGTCTTATCATGCAAAGCCGCGTCTGCTTCACCATTTCACACTGCTGATTCCTGTTGGTAACACGGGTGGAAAAGCCCATTCCACAGCTCTTGGAACAAGCACTCCATTCTGTTGTCTGCTCAATACAATTGGCACTTGAATCTGACACATCAATCCCAAGTGTGGCCTCTTGCCTGTAGGCTGGAGACGAAACCCCACAGAACTTTATTACAAGAAAAACTCACATGAAACTTCAATATCTATTTGAGCTCTATCATATCTGGGAAGGAAGATGTGGGACAAAACAAGGTTCAAAATCCATGCTTTTGACAGGATTTTGAAATTTTAAAAGCTGTCTTTTTAGGAATCCTGAGTAGCAACTTCCTACATCTAAAAAAAAAGCCCCAAACCAGAAAGGTGTATATCAGTGTAATCAGCAAAGCATTTGGGTTTTGTTCACTCAAGTCCACAGCTGGAAGAATTACTGCCAAGTTTTAAACCAGCCTACAACACTAATAGATTTTTATTCTCTCTTTCTAATGGAAATATGTCACAAATGTGTTCTAAAAGTATGCCATAAAAATATTTGTTTATATTAGTTATGAATTGAGAGACACTGCATTTTTTATCTAAACTAATAAACAGCATAGAATTAAAGTCCTTTTACTCCTGAGAGTCATAAAGTCACCCCATCTTGTCAATTATTGACAGACTACAGCCAGGGTGACGGTGGGGAGGCAGGAGGGAAGCTATTTCCAGGAGCTATCACAGGTACTTAAAGCCATGGTCAAGTCTGACCACTGTCCTGCCCTCCTGGCAGTGCAAAGCTACACTTTGCAAGCATTACTAAGGCATAGTTTGGTTCATTGATTAGCACAGGAGCAAACAGAAGGAGACAATACAAATGAGACATCAGTCACAGCTCTTGCTGTTAAGCTCCTCTACAGCAGCCTTCCTGCCTTTTGAATGGCAAAGATCCAAAAAAGCTGGCCTCCCAAGAGTGATGGCCATTGCTAAAAGAACGCAGACAATTCACCTGTAGGCATCTTATGGATTAGCCTGTCACCGTCAGACAAACTGAAGAAAAGGAAAGGTAATAGAAAAATGTCAAACTTTTTGTTTATTCCTAATGTGCTTTACGACTAACACTTCATAGTACACTGAAAAACTACTCGAGCTTTTCTTCCTCAATCTTTTCTCACTTGTTTTTTAAATGGATTAGCTGAGTTTTGGCATAACTAACTGCCCAAGATCACAAAGAGCAGTGACTGGAAGGGAATGCAGTGCCCTCCACTCTCAGTAGAGAGTTATGAAAATTCATGTTGAACCAATAGTATCATTCAAAAGGGATGGAGACAAAATTCAGTAGTAAAAAAACCCGAGAAAAACTGAAAATGGGGAAAATATTATCTAGCTTTTTTAAAAGCCTGAGTTCTGCACTTTGGAATGGGTTGGGTTTTCTTACAAATCCATTCACTATGTTTATAACCACAGCCTCTAGAAGCACTCTGTAATGTTTTTAATGCCATCAATAAACATGAGCACTCTAGCACAGACAGGCTGGAATTCATTGGCATTTTAGCTACCATGCTGACCACTTGTAAGAGCTGCAGAAGAAGTCTGTTGTAGACTAAGCTGTTAAAAAATAGCATATATGTTGTAACATATTCTTGCAGAGAAACTAGAAAAAACTACAGCTGATTTTTTTTTTTTTTTTTCTCCCTTGGTGTGGGACTGTTTGGAGGATTAGGATCTTGCCCTCGTTTTCTTCTGGTCACAGAACTAATGTGTACCAGAAAAACAGAAATTTAAAACTTGATAACTAACCTAATTCACTTTTGAAACTCTTATGCATATTCACCCTCTGAATCTTTCTTTTACCTGTTGAGCTCTGCCTTTATTCATAACCACTGTCTACTAGTCACTCTAGGTCAGAAAAAAGCCCGACCATGCAAGCAACGTGCATCTGGCAATCCTGTGGATCTTTTCACGATGATATCACCTCCTTCTCACAATGACTGTGATAACTAATATTCGTTTCCTCACCAGCCATAGCAAAACCTCCCAAAATCTCTTCATCGTCAGGGTCGCAGACCCACTTCTCACAGCACTCTCCAGGGACTTCGACTTTTCTGGGGAAGGGGCAGTCGGGGCCGGGGAGCAGCAGGTCCAGGTTGCAGCGGGGCAGGCAGCCGATCTGGCCGTCGCGGCAGGTGCACTGATACTTGCAGCTGGGCTGGAACGTCTCCCCATTGCGGTAAATCATCCCATCAAACACGCAGTTGTCTCCCTCCAGCACTAGTGGGAAAAGGGGAGGCATTTCTGCCCAGAGGCAGAGAGCACTCGGACACTCCCCGGCCCTCTCAGCCCCTCGGCGGCCGCACTGGCACCTCCCGCAGCATCAGGGGCAGCCCCGGTGCTGCTGAGGATCGGCCGCTTCGCCGGAGGGCAGGCGGGAGAACCGCGGGGCAGCGACCCTCGCAGCGGGCCCGGCCCGGGGAGCGTGTCCCCGCCGCCCCCCGAGGGCCGGCATGCGGGGCACGTCCCGCCGCCGCCACATACCCATGCAGATGCCGGCGGCAGCGCTATCCTCGGGGCCGCGGTCGCAGTAGAGGCCGCTGCTCTCGTCGCAGGGCAGCAGGGCGGAGCAGCGCTCGCCGCGCTGCCGGGCACACACCAGGCAGCAGGAGCAGCCGTCCAGCACGGCGGGCACGCCCGGGGCGCAGCGCGGCGGCTCGGCCGGGCAGCGCCCGCCGCACGAACGGGGACACGCGGGCTCCCGGCCGCTCACCTGCGGGGACAGAGCGGCCCCGGGGGCCCGGTCACGGCGCCGCACCGGCCGCCGGTTCCCCTCGGCCACCGGCCCCGCCGGGAGCTCCGCACTTGCCTGGCACGGCCGGAGCAGCAGCAGCAGCAGCAGCAGCGCGGGCAGGTCCTGCCCGCCGTCCATCGCCATGGTCCCGGCCGCCACCTGCCCGCCGCCCGCTCGCTCTGCCGGCAGAGCCATCGCAGCCGCTTTTATAGAGGCGGTCGGGGACCCCCCTCCGCCACCACCCCCGCACGGCGGGCAGTGCGGGCCGGAGGCGGGGAGCTGGAGCCCGGCCGGGCCCGCCGCTCTCCCCGCTCCCTCCGCCACCTGCCCCGGCGGCGCCCAGCCCCTGCCCTGCCCTGCCCGGCGCCGGGCGCGACCCTCGGCCGGGGGCGGTGCATGGAGCGGGGACCGGAGTCCCGGGGACAGAGCCGGACGCTGCCCGCGGGTCGGGCTGGCTGGGCCAGTGCTACCCCCGATGGGACTGCCGCCCCCAGCCGGTCCCTACGGCCCCCAGCCGGTCCCTACGGCCCCCAGCCGGTCCCTACGGCCGGTCCCTACGGCCCCCAGCCGGTCCCTACGGCCCCCTTCTCGCCCCGTGTGCCCGCATCCCCACTCGGGCTGCATGCCGGAGCGGGCACGGTTCTGCCTCGAAGCTCTGCAGCGCAGCTCTCTGGCAGCTCAGCAGGGCTGGGCAGTGCTCGGCGCTGCAGAACAGCTGCCACAAAGCCAAACGCCTCTCGGGGCTATACTGCCCCTGGCCCCGGCCTTGAAGCTTTTTGGGTTTGGTGGGCATTGAATTCTTCCGTTTCAAGTCGTGGGCACTGTTCTTCACTAGAGAGGGGCAGGTGAATCAGCTGGTGGGAAACAGATGTTGCATAGGGAGTCTTCCCTGCTCTGAGCAACACGGTGCATTGCAGTGGTCACAGCTATTCAGTGCCTACATGGTGTGTGCAACCGCAGGGGATACAGAGCCAACAGGACTGGCCTCAGGAATGCTTTGCAGAAGTAACTCCAGTGTTCTGTGCTGTTATTTTAGCATGTGCAGGACAGATTTAAGGCCAAGTGTAAGGGAGACTAAATCTGTTAACAGGTTTTACTTGTCAGGAATTGCCTTCTGCCTAAGGCAGGCCTTCTTGGGTCTTGCTAGGATACAGATATTCTTTATCCTTAGTTGTCTGAGGTAGATAATACACACTGGATTTTGCTGTGGCTTGTTAAAGAGAAAATATTTGAGAAACAAACAAAACTTGTTGACAGACTAGTGAAAACAAGATGTCTTTTAAGTTTAAGTCATGATACAAGTGGGACTCATGAATTTCCAAGGCTACTGTAGCTCTATACCGCAGCAAAAGTCAACATAACACAAGAAATGGCCAGACAGAAGTTTTGGTTTGGACGAAAGTGACCATTCCTTTCTTGATGCTGAGTGACAACAGCAGGGCTTCTGGAAAAGCCTGGCATTCTGGGGAAAGCAGATTTCACTGGTGCAGGAACATACAATCTCTGGATGTGTATTGGCCCTTCATTTTCTCAGTAACAAACAGCATGACCAGCCCGGGGAAACACTGGATTATTCAAACATTATTAGCAGCTTGGGTATGAGTTTGAAGTTATTTAAGTCATCTATTGCCTAGCAGGTCATTTTGCCTTCCTAATCTCCTTCCCCCCCGGCTTTGCTTCTTTTCTTCATCTCTGATTTAGGAGTCAGTGCAGTCACTTTTTACAGCACCTTGCTGATGAACAGAATAACCAGTGCTCTTGGCCAGGCATGAAGAAGCAAGGCTGTTTCTGTAGTTTTCCCAGAAGCAAGCCTTCAAGTCAGAGGGCACATACAAGATTTGGTTTTGCCCATCTCTGTGTTTGTGAATCTGTAGAGGTTTTCAGTGCCAATAATTATTCACAGTCACAGAAAGTTTCCTTACCTTTCAATGAGATTATTTCACACCACTCTTAAATATCTTCTGGTGTCTAAAAAAAAATTCATCACATAAAACTGCAGAAAAAGTCAAAGAAATGAAAAAAAAATATTTGCCATCATACTTAATTTGGAAAAAAAACCCTCTTTTACATGTGTTTAATAGATTTATTAAAGCTGTATTTGTTTATGAACACTCTATTTGCTTATGAAATGCCAGTTATGAAAATGAGATTATGCTACATTTTAGTACAATAGGACCAAATATCCTTTCCTGGATATTTCAGTTCCTCCATGCATAATTTGGAGTCCATTGAACTACCAGTTCTCTGATGCTGGTTCATTTTCCTAACTGTGAATATTTTTGTTTGTACTTTTCTTGCAACTTTTTGAAGTGTGCCATACAGTTCTTATCATATGAAAGTAGCCTTTGTTACTTCTCATAGAGTAAAATAATGATCAGTGGAGGGATTTCATGCTGGCTCAGCTGGCAATGAATAGCATTTATTCATGATACAAAATTAGTAAGTACAAATAAATATTTTAGTTTCTCTGTGTTTGCTTTTAAAAGAACTGTACTTAAGTGAGTTAATATTTGGGTTGTCACCTTAGCTGTAGCTGTTGCAAAGAGTAATCCCTCCTAAGATGTAAAGAAATTAACCTCTGTTCTTCGCTCTGCAGGGAAACACAGTTGGAGAACAGTGTTGAGAGGTCTAAGTTCAGGAACAGAGCCCAGCAGCAGAATCTCAGGATTGAGAATATACTTAAAGGTTTTTCTGCCCCACAAAAATGCTGAAAAAATCTGTATCTGAAAGACTGGAAACAGAGTTACAAATAAAACTGGCTCAACTATTAGAGGGTTTCTGGTGGCTGATCGTATAACTATCCATAGGTGTCAGGGTATATACGAAGCATTATAAAAATTCAAGCATTCATAGCTCTATCCCCCTTTTTAAAGCCAGCTGCCTGTGAAAGTCACTGCTTCACAACATGTAGCTCCACAAAATTATCTTCCATTCTTTGTGTATGGCATGCAATGGTATTTTTACAGTAAAATTGTCATAAACATCATATCCTTATCTTTTTCCTTCTCCTCTTTTGTCTTACCATGTTTTACTGGTACAAATTCAAGGTGGATAATTCAGCACTTGTCCTGCACTGTCTCATAAATAATGCCCTCTCTGGTAGTCTACCTCATAAATGGCAGCGTTTTTCTACAAAATATTGACGGTTTTGATTTTTTAGCTATCCCTCTCCAGCCCAGCTGACAGCTGTGAATTCCTGACATCTGTTGGCATTATTAATATTGCACATGAGCTACATGTGGAACTGTCCTTGTTACAGGGAAAGGGAGTCGAGTTTTATCACTGTGTGGGTGTGACTGAATTGTTTATTCCACACCACCCCAGTCATTGTGGGGGTGCGGTTTCGGCAGGAAAAGCCAAGAATAAGAACGGGAAGGGCTCTACCTGGCCTGCCCCTCCAGCGGGTAGGTGTCGGGATCAGCCCCTCTCCCTCCTCCATGGGTCCCTCTTCAACTCCCTCGAGCTGCGGCTCCAATTCCTGGTGCTGAAGGACAGCAGCGATGGGCCCGGGACACGGCTCTGGGAAAAGTAGAAAGAGCCTGGTCATCCTGTCGGGTGTACTGTGACAGGGACAGCCAAGTCCCTGCTGGCACTGGGGATCAATATGGGCATGGATGTTCTCGCTGAATAAACCAGGCTGGTGAATTTTCCCCACAGTGCATGTACTGAACCCAGTGTCTTCCCTCTTCAAAAGACATCCTGCTTCAGCTGAGAGACAGATATTCCAGGAAAGCAACTGGTTTACTCAGTGATCACCTCGCTAACTCTACCATTTTTTTAAGTAGGATTTAAGTTCTAGATATTTTTAATGTCAGTATCAGAATTAATCCCACAGACTTAATCATGGTTGTGCTTTTGAGATGAGACTAAAAATCTATTATCCTTTTGCCAATGAAAGAATTCTACTAGTTTTTATTTTCTACAGTATTTTGTGTGGCAGTCTACAATTCCACTGAAGTTATGCCATGATACTGTGAGTTTTGCAATAGTAAGAGTTGTGTAAATGACAGTGACTTGGATTTTACTTTTTTGAGATATGCCTTCTTGTCATCCATTAAAGAAAGAACTGCTTTAGCAAATAAGAAATTTGGGAAAAAATGTTCAAAGTAAAATACTTTAAAATGTTATTTTTAAATATTTTACATACAATTGATGACAATTTTGGAATAAAATAACATTGTATTTAGAATCAAAATATTATTTTGAAGATGTCAGAGTTACTTATGTAGGAATAGGGAGTTGCATCACTCAGTCAGACAATTCTATCTGCTCAAAAAAAATTCACAAGTTCCAGTTCCTTCTAAAATGCATGTTCCACCAAAAAGTTTCTTTCCTTCACACCTATTTCAGTTATAAAGCCTGCTGGGAATACTTAAAGCACAGTCAGAAGGTGAAGTTATTATACATGGCTTTGTTATGGCTTTGTTATTTTTGGGAATAGATGAGGAGATGTAGAGGTTTTTAAAAAGCTATTATTATTTCCTCATTTATAATTGGTCGTAATGTCAAAATGCTATGGTGCATGGCAAGAAATTTCCCTCTTTTCGTCTGAAGATGCCAGGTGCTGTGATTTCATGCAGACTGATGTTTGTAGAAGAAAGATGAGAAGCAGAAACATGCTATCTGTCCTATTAGAGATAGTACAAATAGTGAAAACAGTAGGGTAGGAATGGCTCATGTCCTCAATGGTTAGAGCTGTCTTTCTTTAGAGCAGATACTCTGTACACACTAACCATCTTTTGATATTTATGCCCCTGGAATTCTCTGTGCCCTTATGACCATAAACCATTATTATTTGGGTAAGAGGGGGATGACTGAATGAAGTGCTAGAAGTCACATAAGGGCTGTGCTACAGCTGTCCAAAATGGTGTTTTTATACAAGGAACCTGAGGGTAAGTGGTGCTCTGGTATGAATGCCTGCTCCTGTTTAGCATGGCAGTAGGTGTTTATATTCAGGAACAGGTACTCACTTTCTGTAGTGAAAATTTCTACTTTGTTGATAACCAAAAGGATGACATTTGTGCCAGAAAAAGGTCATTAATACTTGCTCACAAAATAAATAAAATAGTCTTTTTTTAATTATTTGTTTATTTATTTGGATTTTAAAATTTATTAACCCTAAATATATAATTATATTTTTATATGAAATTACCAGATTAACATTACTGAGAATCTACAATGGGCCCATTTTACTGCATGAGATTATAATGGATAAACAGAATCAGGGAAGTTTTCCTTTCTTTATTCGCAGAGTAAAAGTAATTTCAGAGGGCCAACAAGGTCCTTGAGGAATGAGTCACCTAATTTCTCCTTCAAGAGCTTCAGTAAGAGATTCATGAGGAACATGTGGAGTTTCCTGGATGAAACAGCTGTTAAAGAGTTCCCATATGGATTGCTTTTGAGAATAAGACTTATTTCTGTGAGCACAGGCAGGAAAAAAATGCTGACAAACTGAAGAACCTAATGGTACTAAAATGGGTGTTCTGCAATCAGAAAATTAGTTCAGCTGAGTGGGCTTTCCCTGTCTTTTCTTCCTTCACTAAAGAACAACCATTTTTCAGAGCATGAGTGTCATAAAGGGATATGGCTAATGAGATCCTTATTCAGCTAATTGGGAGTTCCAAACATTTTCAAGTATTGTTACCAAATTTAGGGCTGTTCTTGTGCCTATTTCCCATATCCTCATTGGTCTCTGCCAAGTGCTGAATAATCTGGCCATAAGTACTGAGAACATATTTTATAGTTTTTATTTCATTTTCCAGTAAGCTTTAGTCATATTTTCTTTGGTTATAACTGAATGAGAAGGAACTTGTCCTGGGAATGAGCAGCTCCAGAGGCTTTTGAACTAGGAGAGCTCTGAATTAGAAACTCTAAACTTCTGAGAATGCAAGGTGAAGGAAAGAAATGAAATACAAATAAACTGGACCCCCTTAGATTGAGCAGTTTTTAAAGTCTTTGTTGTTCCTTTGCACTGCAGGTACAGAGGCAATCTCGGAAGTAATTCCTATAATTTAAGTTTTTCAGGTTAAAACTAGCTTCTGCTCATAGAGCAAGTAAGTAGCCAGAAAAGACAGAGAAGTGTAAGAGCAATACATTCCCTACAGAGGCAGCTGAACACTGCAAGAGATCTGAAGAGTGCATGACAATGCTTCTGTCTCAGACTGAGAAGGGCAAGGACACTGAATACACACAAAGAGGGTTGCATCAGGGACATGCCTGGCAGATGTTTCTTCCTTTAGCTGGAATAATTTGGAGGACAGTAAGTTTCAGTTCATATTTATAATTTTGAGGATCTATCATTTCTTTCACTCAGTAACACATTTGCATTTTCTCCATCATCTGTTCTGAGTTCCTGCATTGCTGTGAGTAACTCATTTTGGGCTGGCAAGATAGATGCCCTTCCAGGGAACTGTTCCCTTCCATAGTTCCTGGATCAGTTGTCTGATCTTCCCAAAACCTCCTTGATGTTTCTGCAAGTTAAGGCTTAAAAATACTCATAGGGAAATACTGCAATTTTGGCCCTGTCATAGCCAAACCTTTATTGCTGGCACTCCAAAGAGGTTTTTATTCCTTCAGACAGCCATGTGATACCAGCACAGCATAACATCTAACTGCACACACCGAGGCTTGCCAAAGGAAACACTGCATTGGGCTTCACCCACAGGAGTCACAGAGTCGAGCACTTTATCAGCCATCAGCAAAGAAATCGAAGACATGAGAGATGGAAGGAATGATTGGTCATTTAATCTCTTTTTCTGTTTTTGCTGGTCTGGTTACCAGGGAGATACTGTATTAAAAGGAGTGGTCCACATATTAGCTTCACTTCATCGTAAAAACAGCATTTAAAAATAAAGTTCAAAAATACTTGTGAACTGAAAATATTATTGTGTCATTGTTTAGCCAAGCTCAAATAATTTAATACTTTCAATATTTCTTGTAAATTACCTTCAGGCCTTTTTTTGTGTTTCTCTAAATTCTATCCAGGTTTTCCTACTGATATCCCTATAGGAGAAGAAGTCTATTTAAGTCAGTCTATTTAACCATTTTTTCTAAATCATATTCAGGGGCTTATTTATGGTGCGTGCTTTAAGACAGTTCATGACCTCTTCCCATGTTCCTGTTTTGGTCCTTCTAAAAGGCTTCCAGGGCAGACTCCCTCTGTTTTCTCTTTTGTGGAAATGGAAGATTAATATGAATTCTACTAACCTTCTTTTTTCCCTCTCATACTTTTTCCTTGATAACATATGATACATGTACTCCTAAGTTGAAAATAAACTCAGTGCAACTATTCACTGAAGTTAGCATGGTAGTCGCTTGCTTTGTGAAAGTTACCAGGAATGGAAAGAAGGAAGAGAAATCTGAGGGTAAAATTTGAGATGAGTTTTTAACCTCCTTACAAAGAAGAGATTTAGGAGGGATGCAGGATGTCCAAGAATAAAAATGGTCCTGGCCCATTGGAAAGGGAAACTATTCCTGGGCAGGGCAGGTGTGTACCATACACCACTGCAGCTTGTTCAGCTGGGGAGCAGATGCAAAGAGGATGGTGTGGCTACTTGGGAAAAAATTCAACCCAGCTGCTTGTTTTATTGGTCCAGTTGTAGAGGTGGTGTGACTAGAAACGCCAGGGCAATGTTTCTATTAGTTAATTTGAAGAAATTAGGAACTCTAAAGTGTAGATGGGGGTCATAAAATCTAACAATGGAAAATCATACCCTATATATCAAATCAGATTGTCAGGGACTGCTTTCCTTACCACTGCACTGCCACAATGAAATAGTAATTCATTACTCAATCCATGGGGATGTAGCCATCCACCTGAATGCAGATTTGTTTTAGAGAAGTGTGGAACTTCACATCCACTAATGGATGATGTGGAGCAACATCCTCCTGCTGCTGGGTGCTCCTGTAGCATAGCACCAGCATGCTGTGAAGGCTGCTGACCAGGAGTTAAGGAAGCTGTTCCTGATGAGGAAAATTGAAACTTTTGGTCAACAAATGGCCATTCACTGGTTTGTTTAAAGAAAGGGAAAGCACTTTCTTTCTGGCTGCTTTCCCTCTGTTTGACAGTCTTATAAAAAAAGTGTGGATAGTAAAGCAAAGCAGAGCTGTGCTCTGATCTTTCTGTCTGATTGCTCTGCTCTTGAATCTCTGCAGTGGCTCATACAGGTGTTAACAGGGCTGGCAAAGGCTTGTTGGTGTGTCCTGCCTACTGACACCCATTCATCCTTCAGTACCAGTGCCAGGCAATTAGAAATGGCTGTAAAGTTCTTTTAGTCCATAAAAATTTCCAGAAATATTTCCTTCAGTGTAGTTTTTCAGTTGAAATGTGGTACAGACAGAGGCTAGGTATGTGAAATCCATGGCTACAGGAGTGTTTTAAAGTCTCCAGGCCACAAGTTTGTTCCTCTTGCCAAGAAGACAGGAAAAACTTATAAACTGGAAAAAGAAATGAAAGGAGGTCAGGAATAAACCAGAAAAAAAGGAAAAAAAGAAAAGCTAGACAAATACAAGCAGAAAAAGAGACATATTATATTAATAATGCAAATTTTTAATCAGTTGCTATGGAATTCTAACCTTATCTCCAAAACCAGCAATGACAAAACTGGAGGTTAATGCAGGGATCTTAATGAGTTCAAGGGAACTTAATGACTTAAAGCCAATTTTAAATCTTTGTCCTTGGCAGAAGAAATTCAGTGATATGGTGTATATTATAATTATTAATTAGTAATTATATTTTTTATAATAGATAATATTGTAGATTCCTAGAATACTATGTGGTAGGCACAATACAGATACCGAAAAAGATACAATCCCTGATCCTGATAGTTTTGACCTAAATAAAATTAATCATATTAGTGGAAGATGAAACCAGAAATTGATCATGCTAAGTACTTTTGGCAAAGCATTCTTAAACTGTTCTGTTCATCACTCTGGGTTTCACAGCATAAGATTAAAAAATGTGTTTAGTTCATCATCCAAAATACTGTTCATCCAAACATTCTCTCAGCAATATCACCTTCTTATAACAAATATGAGTTCTTTGTTGAGTAGATGATCTATTTTCTTTTCCTCTTTTTGACAAAATTTGCCCTCTTCCCTGCATAATATGTTTTCATGTTTTTCTACTCTGATGCAGTTTTTATGAATTAAAATGTTTTTATTTGAGTAATTTAATTACATCCCCAGTTAGCATAATTCAGGACATTTAGCATACATGTAAGAGTGACAGTTTGAAATGCAAAATCTAATTAACCCTACAAAATCTTTCTTTTGAACAGAAGAAACTGGTAGCATTATAAGACAATTCTTTTTCTTAAAAACATCCAAATTGATCGAAAATGATCAACCAAGCTCTAAAACATGTACTGCAGAGATAGCACTAATTCCAGCAAATAAATGGAAAGGTGCTAGGTTGTATAATAATTGGTAGCCTAGATCATGTAAATTTTACAATTAAAAACTAACAAGAAAATTAATAACTAAAATGTCTTCTTTAGTGAATAAGGATTCTATTGGTACTTAAATGGATAAAAAAGCTTAATGGAGCAACAATTTGTGAGGAAAATGTGTAGTCATTTTTAATTTCTCAATGCTTGAGACAAAAATATAGGCATTGACTTTTGTATGTATAATTAGCAGATATAAATCAAAACTAAATTTTGGTTGTTTGGTGGTCTATCTTAGTTGATAATAATAATTAAAAGGAAATATACTATTTTATGAAATAGAAAAATCTTTAGTTCATCATTCATGGAACAAGTCAAGATATCACAGCTACTGTTACAATAAATGGTGTTGTGACCAGCAGTGGCAGAACAGGGATCAAAGGAGTGGGAGGCAGCTGGTAGAGCTGAGTACACAGGCTGAGCAACAGTGAAAGTTCTGTGCTCCTTTGATATTTCAGTAATTTTTCAGGAACATTGCAAGTATGACTTATAATTAAGGAAGGTGGAAAAGCTCATCTCCTTGGTTCTCTGCGTACTCTTTTTACTAAAGTCTTTGGAAGCAAGTTATCAAAACATCTATGAACGTGTTAAATATGAATGGAGTAACATACCATCAATCAGTAAGGAGTCTGTCTAGCAGAAGGAGTGAAAAATAGCTTCCCTGAGAGGTCAAGAAGGTGTATATGGGTGTTCAACTGTGTATTTTCATAGTGAGTAAACTCAATGCCATTTTATCCAGATGTTTCTGTGCTGTGGTCTGGGTGAAAAGTTGACAAGGTTCACAAGCTTCAAAGATCCACAGCTTAACTGAGCAACTCACTAGCAGTGGGAGTGTTAATCTGCTGTAACACCTCTTGATCAACTTGGGGAGACTTTTCTTTTTGTCAAATTTTGCCAGTTATATCCCTTCTTGGTTCATCTTGGTCTGTAATATCTAGAAAGGAAGCTTTGAATATGTCAAAGAAACAGTTGGAGGAGACAAAACTGTCAGGGAAGAAAGCAGTGCAGGCAAAGCCTGAAATACCTGTCTAGATTTCAACAATTCACTATACTGGAAAGATGCTTTTTGTTTAGTAAACACACCATGTTTTATCACTGGAACAAGACAAACTTGCCCTTGGAGACAAAGAGAAGACAGTGGAGAATATACACTTCTAGTCCTAGAGCATACACTCAATGTAATAGAAGGTTTGTATGTAAGGTTAATTTAATTTATTAAATAAAAGCCCTCCCTCTATTGAGATAGGTGTCACAATTCTACTTCAAAGTGTACTCATATCTCTTGTACTTTTGATAATTTATCTGCATTTAAATGTCATATAAAAACCCCACATCTTATTTCGCTTGTCTTTGTTATAATATGATGAAAGATGAGGTCCAGAGTGGTAAATCTGGGCTAGGTTTTAGGGCAGATTGGTAACCTGTATACATCTCCCCAAATCTAGAAGAATGAGTTAAGACACCAATGTTGTGTGGCTTTAAACATACACAGTGATCCAGAACAAGATCCACCTGAACATTTGCTTTGCTCCAGAGGAGATAGTGCCCTGGCTGCTCAGCTGCCTAGGAATCCCAGGAACAAGTGAAATTATTTTCCATAAAATATTCTTTTGTTTAAGGAGTTTTTTAATAAAAACGTTGCGCACTTACATGATCAGTCTCTTTGTTGTATTCTCTCATCTCAGTTTTGATTCTGCATTGAGCAGAACCCAAAACCATTGTGGTTTGTTTTTTTTTTTTTAATTCCAAGCAATGGAATTAGCAAGCAAAAATATCCTTTTTTTCTCACACAAAGTATGTGATGGCTCGAATATTTGGTAGCTTTTTAAAATGCTGATGCTTGATTTCATGCAAGAGAAAATCTTTTTGTGAAAGTAAAGAACCTGCATTTCAAGTGGCATGACCTTTATGAAGCTATTGCAGTAGGGTTGGAAACAGATGATCTCTAAGATCCCTTCCAAACTAAACCATCCTGTGATTCTACAATATTATTCTATAACTTAAAATTGAATTAGCTTTAAAGTATCCCATTTTATAACAGCTACTAGTTTTTAACAGTTCCAATAGCAAAAAATATAAATAACCATGATTATCATTGTTTCAATAATATGCAGTGATTAGGGAAAATATTTTATTTTTAATAATATTAATTTATGCCTTTTCCCATATAATTTCCAAAACCCAGAACAGTCTGCTTTAAAGACCAGCAGTTTTAAGATGCTCAGATTGCAAGGTTCTCAAGCAAAATTTTTCACAACCTATTTTGTTCTTTGTCCTTTTCAGATTTTAACTTTATCCAAGCTGACATTTTTCTCAGAGTAGTTCTACTCAAGTAATTTTTTTGGGGGGAGGGTGAAATGGATAAAGTATTATTATATCTTACTGTGAATGTTTTGGTTATTCAAACCTCATTGTAAGTTTCAAAGACACCGGAAAATTTTAGATATGGAAACCCTCTATAGCTGTCCCCAGGATTTAATGCTTCTCCCAATGAAGTCACTACTGGTCGTGTTCCCAGCTTCAGAGTGAGTACATCAGCCAATACATCCAAAATTACCCTGACCTGAGGAATTTGCATCTTGGTCGCCCACATTAACAAGGAGAACTCAGGGAAGAGAAAAGCCTTTTTGAAAACAAAAGAATTAAATACTTGAGCCTAGAGGAAGGTGAAGGAGGAAAGTAAGGAGGTTAAAAACAAGGGAGAGCAAAAAAGATGAGCAGTGAGTGGAATTAACCTAGTTCATCAGTTGTTTTATTTGTGGGTGCAGTTGGGAAATCCTTTCTTAGAGTCAGCATGAAAACTAACTCCAGCTCAGGGCTCCATCGAGCATATCCTTGGCTGACTTGCTTCAATGTGTGAGCCAAACCACTGAAGTGTAGATGAGAGAAAGAGATGGAGATGCCAAATATTGGGATGCAGCTGTCTGAGTTTTCCATATAAAAGTCAGCAAAATAGAGATCTACATATTTTGCAAAACTCAATCCATTTTCCGAAGGAAGGTCATAGAATTAAAATAAAAACATCCCAAAACATTTATAAATAATGGCTGTATTTGGCTTTGATGCTCATTCTTACCTGACAGATGACAAGCCCTGTTTATCTATTCATCTGGGGAAAATCAGCCTCTCCTCCCAGCAACCATGGAGAATATAGTTCATAGTCTGTAGCCATATTTCTTAATTAAATAATTTAAGGCAATTAGGATGATAAATCTCTTCATTAATATTTTACTTCTCAGAATTCAGTAATTTTGTAATTCTTTGACTAACTTCAGGACGTGTCTTCATATTTTCTTCTCTCTTTCCTTTTCTTTTCTCTTTCTTAACTGACATTTCATCCATTTCATATTTCATTCAAAAATAATGCATTCCCAAATTCTTTAACTTTCTATTTTCTGCTTCAGAGCAGTCCTGTCTCCACACCCACTCTGAGTCTTATCCAATACCCAGTGATGTTAATAGAGAAAAATTCCATCAAAATCAGCATATTTGGGGCAGGCTTGTTCTCTAGGGTGTTAAATAACAGCAGGTAGGAGGCAAGTGTATGAAGCACAACTATAAGACCAAGGGGAAAATCCTACCTTTTCCAGACTTCTTTTAAGCAAGTCACTTAAAAACTTGGCATCCTGAGGTCCTATAATTCTCATATTAATGATGATACTCACCAAAATAAAGCAATTAAGATCTTACAGATAAAAGGGTACAAAACTTGTGGACAATATGATTCCTCCTGAGAACAGTCACATAACATGGCATGGGCAATTGGAAGTTTGCTGCTCCCTATTGCTTTTCAGATTACTCGTTGTACAATTCTTAGTCCAAATTGGTGGCCTTCCAAAGGTGTCTGGTGTCAGTGAGGGAAAGGGAGTGAGGGGTAATGCTGGCAGATGTCCCGGGGTAATATGAAATAGCAGATTAAGCAAAACATGAGGACAATGGCTGCTCCTGGAGAAGACACTCAGTAAGTTCAGGTAAGAAATCAAGGAGTTACTTTTTTTTCTGTGGAGGGGATGGTGGTACAGAGGTGTGTGACACCACACAGGGTCACACACTGTGTCATGGCTGCACAGACCTCCAAGGTAGCTCTGGAGCTTCAAGGATTTGAGCTCTGGATCATTTTATATTTCAGTCTGCAGGGACTTCCATATTAACCTAGCACAAGTTCCATGTTTTCCCTAGCAGAATGAGCTCAATTAAATAAGAAAGCCCTTCACAAACCTTTGTGTGTCCAACTATTTTGAGCAAGGAATCTTTCTATCAGAAGGTAGCAAAAGAAAAAAGCCCAAGACTTTGAAAAGAAATGTCAAAATCCATTTTCTGATTTGCGTGATATTGAAGTCCAGGTATCCATTGAAATGCTTTTCCAATAGGAGGCCTGGTCAGGGAAAAATAGGTAAAGTGACTCTCAGCAGGATAGTAAAGTTCCTTTTTAACTTTCTTTTTTTTTTTTTTTTTTTTTTCCTTCTGAATGATTTCTTTCTGTAAGAATGCAAAGTAAAGCCAAAAGTCTCTAAGGTATCTTTTCAACAGACTTCCAATCTGTAACGATGGTTCCAATTACCAAAATGTTTAAAAGGCCTCTAAAAGTCAAACACTGCAGAAATAAACGCCTTTCTCATGTCTGAAGAACTAGATTATACAATTTTTATGTAAATCTTTAAAATAAGATCATAACAAAGGTCTGACATCTTAGTACATAATGTGGAGTGCACAGATAACCAGACTAGACATTCCCTCTAACAGTCCCATAGAAAAGAGTTAAAAGGAACTTTTACATTATGATATCCAGCGTTAACAATTATTTCAAAAAATAGATTCTCATGACAGAAAGGATTTAAGTATTTCCTTAAATATTAAATTAAATTAAATAAATAAGTTTAATTAATAGGAGATGCTGTTCTGGTTTTGATTCTAATCAAAAGGGGAGGAGCTGGTTATGAATGTGAAGGAGAAAGGTAACAAGCGTGGCAAGGAAAAGGAGAGGCTTCCTGAGAGCAGGAATTGATAAACTCAGGATTCATAGGTAAGGTTTCATAAATATGTAATCCAAAGTAAAGGGACTTAGGGACATAAAGTCTTGAAAGAAAATACTGCAAAGGAACAAACATAATCGGTCCAAGAATGGTGAAAGGGTAAGAAGTTAAAAGGAGTTCTGGTCCCATGTATACTTTACACTTTAGCTTTACACTGGCACTTAACTCTAGAAGAATGCACATAGAAAATCAGATAGAAATTGGATTGGCGGTAAATTAATTGTTAAATCAATAGCACTAGCACTTGGCTAAGGTCAGCAGAGTAACAAGCTGATATTCTATTTCTTCTAAGTTAATATTATTAATGTTTTATTATTTTATTATTAATAATTAATTTTTTATTAACTAATTAATATTAATTTGGATATGTCTACACTAACACGAAGCACAATGTCATTTCCAGTTGGCTGTCCCTTGGGGAAGAGAGCTAGCAAAAGATGTTACCAAGAAGATACAAGTGTTTTCTGCATCCATAATAATTTAAATAATTGGTAACTAATCCAATACTGGGTAAGGTCTCAGTCTAGAACAAAAGTGAGATAAATTAGAGAACTCTTAGGTGAGCTGAGTGTTTTAAATCATTTGAACTTGACAAAAGTCATCCATAAGTGCCTAAAGAACTTGATGAAAAAAGATCAGAAAAAATTAAGTACTCTCTGAGAATTTGTAGAGATCAAGTCTAATACTAGGTGTATGAAAACAGCAAATACAGCACTTCCCTTGGAAAGTAAAGAGCTGGGAAATTCTAGTTAAGCTAAAGTGTTCTAGACCAAAGCGATAATTAAAGAAACCATCTGTGGGCATTTGGAAGATAACACAAGTATGAGCAATGTGTTTTGTCAAGGAAGGTGCATATCAAGCTCATCAAATTTCCTTGTACAATGAAAAACTCATTCTAGATGAGTGAAGCAAAAGATGACATAGATTAACTCTGAGACACTTTGAATTGTATTAATGACAAGCAAGTTAGGAAGATGTAATCTTGCTGAAACTGTTAGGCCCACATATAGGACAGCGCTGGAAGCCAAAGAGAAGGTATCAATATGCTGAGTGAAATCTTCAATACCAGAATAAATTGCAGTGATAAAGCAGAGAACTGCAGTATTAAGTTTGCCCTAGATAAGCAGCTGGAAGAGGCTTCAAGAAAAAAAAAGACTTCAGGTAAATGTTGAAAGAAATTGTGAAAGACTGGAGAAATCATCCAAATGATTGTTCAAAATTCACTGGAAAGAGTACAGATTAGCACCAGGAACAATTGTCTGTATCTAGGATAGGAACAACTATGGATAGGCTGATGTTAAAAAAAAAAAAGAAAAAAAGAATAGAGATTCAAAACAAACATGACCTAAAAGTGTCACAATATTAGAAGATAGAGAGAAGGTAACCTCAACTGAGATGTACAAATAAGAGTGTGGCCTCCAAGATGCAATAATCCAGGTACTCTGTTCACAAGGAGCAGACAGTGTCTGCTGTTGGGCTCTGCCTCTGAAGCAATGTTTAGGTAACTGGAAGAAGTTTACAGGAGCAAGAAGAGGGCTACAAACAAAGATGTATGGGGGTAGGATAACTTATTTGGGATTCGTTAACTGGAGACAGACAAGGCTGAGCATGGAGGCAGGTCAACAGCCTTCCAAGTATGTAAGAGTTAGTTCCAAAGTGTAAGGTAGAATCTGTAGTGAATAGGGCAAGCAATGATCAGCCTAAATCAGCATGAAAGGTTTTGGCTTAACATCGATATAAACTTTTAACAGGAATGATTGTGAAGTATTTGGGCAGATTGCCTGAGTAAACTGTGAAACTGCAGTCAGTGGTGTTTAGAAACAAGTTATAACAGGTATTTTTCTTCTCAGCCTTTTCATTCTTGTGCACAGACAGACCCTGCCTTACAGGTTGATCATATTTTTTAAGATGTAGCCACAGAAAGAAATTCTCTGCAATAAATTCTGTAACAGTTTTGTCCAGTTAGGTGCAGAAATACAATAGAAAGTAAAGTAGGGAAATACAGGGAAGCCAAATGAGGATAAATATTAGGTTGTTGCATATTTTTCTAAAACTTCTTTTCTAAAACACCCAAAGACAAGAGAGGATATATAACATCACTGCAGTGAGAGTCCAAAAAAAGAAAAGAAGCTGAGAGAGATTTTTTTTTCCTTTAGGACTAAGGGATAAGCAACTGATATTTGTCCACAAATGTGCTCTGTGGCAGAGAGACTTGAAAAGATAGGATGAAATTATTAAATACTGTAGTTTCTGATTTTTCTAGGACATGACACTACCTCCAAGTACTAAGCCTCCAGCCATCACACCTACAGTTACTAAGGCTGCCTCTCCCTCAGGACTCAAATTCATGCTCCTCTCTTCCCTCTGCTTCTCCACCAAGTTTTGGCCAAAGCTGAATAACTTTGTTGTTGCCTGTTGAATTACTTCCTCCTCAATGCTGTAAGTGCTGTAGACCTTACTCAGTGTTGGATGAAAGCAGAGATCAAAACCCAAATTCTTTTGAAGAATTTCATGCTAGGCTTGTCTGTACTTTGTATTGCAACAGATGACAGAGCCAATGACCATTTGAGGGCATATTTATGAGAATTCTTACCACATCAACAGGCTAATTGAATTCAAAGGATGTTTCTGCTCACTGCTTCCTATGATCCATCCACAAGCAGGAGTGATCAGGACAGGGA
Source organism: Certhia americana (assembly GCA_018697195.1). NCBI lineage: Eukaryota > Metazoa > Chordata > Aves > Passeriformes > Certhiidae > Certhia > Certhia americana. The sequence goes on along the minus strand of CM031858.1, from coordinate 140,293,081 downwards.
CTATTTTGTCTGTGTTTGTACAACTCTGAGAGTGCATAGATTATATATCATACATTACTAAGAACTTGAAAAGCCTAATACCTCAACTTGATCTCTAAGCTAGGATTTTCTCACTTGTTTTATATATAATATATTAAAACCTGTCTTGTGATATAACTAACAGATAAATATTGTACCCATTTCTGTCCTGTCAGATACCTCTCTAGAAACAGCTGTATTCATAGACATGCATGAATATTATGAGTAGCAGATGCTGTTTTCCTGAAAAACCTATTTCTGGAAAGGTGCTGCCTTCAGTGCACAGTAACTTCTGCAAAAGTGTTTCATTCCACTTTGGTTACAGGACAATGACAAAGAAATGATGACACTGAAATAAACATCCTAGTGTTGTAGATAAGCGCAATCAAAGATACAAAGGATGCATATTTGTAACTGCTTCCATATCACTGCTTATTAAATATAAGACATAATCTTGTTCTTGGGATCAGCTTTTAATTTATTACAATTTATCATTTTTAGCCAGTTCTAATGAAAAACCCAGTGCTAAATATTACATCAATAACTTAATCACTCCCTACAATATATTTATATTTTAGTTCTGGTATTTAATATCTGGATGTGCTTAATCTGTAAAGAAAGTGGGACAAAAGGTACATGCAATTTAAGGTACAGGCAATTTAAGCACATGTAAGGTGCTTCTGGTGGGGCCTGGAGACAGCCGGTAATGCACAGATTCAAACTCAGTTGCAAAGTACTGAAACCAAATTTTGCTTTATCAACTTTCTCTTGACAAGCTGTACAAAGCATAGAAATAATAACTACCGATATTTTCTTTTATCTATGCAACTAATCTAGGTTGGTTTAGACTTGACATCTCTGCTTTTTGTTTCAAAGAATGGTCAGAAGATGGAAAGAAAAAAGGAGTAAGTCTTGAATGAACACAAAATAATACTTATATATACTGTCCTGTGAATCTTTTCTTTTTCCCTGACTCTGATTTTAACATTTTTTCCTGATGTTCTGACTAGCAAAATGCCACTACCAGTTTGAAGAGAGACAAATTCATTCCGTTATGACACAGCAGCTATGACAACCTCTTTTATTGTTGCTTAATGGTATGTTCAAGAATGTCAAAACAGCTTCCAAATATTTCTGGTTTTGCTGTCTCAGGGACATGAAAACAGCAGCTTCATTTGTGCTGAAATATTATTCAGAACAGCTTAATACTTTGAGAGCATTTCTTGGCATCAGTGTGCTTGCCCATATTTCTAGTCATAAATTGTCCACTAGTCTTTAAAAAGTTAGACTCTTTAAGACAGACGAGTAAGCTATACTCAATAAAACAGAAAAAAAAAAAAAAAAGAAGAGCTGATTAATTGAATGTGGAGACTAAATTCTTGGTGGTGATTATTTAAATCTTCATTTCTCATTCACAAAAATCAGAGAATTGTCCAGTTCATCATGACCTGTGGTTTCCATTTGAAATGACTGTGTATGATTGTCTGCTTTGATATAAAATGACTTTTGAATGTTTTTTTGGAAAGTGGTGCCAAATCATAAAAATCTCCATAATAAATGATATGCTTATCAGCAAATTTCAGCAGTCAGAGGAAGGAATTTCTTGGACACATTAGATGTGGCAAAAGTTTAGGCAAAATTATTATATGCTTTCTTATATGTACATTTTGGGAAAAATATAATAAATCATTGGATTGTAGAAAAACTCATGTTGGAAGGGAATTTAGGATGTTTCTATGCCAACCTCCTGCTCAAAGCTGGAGGGTCAGACCAGATTGCTGAAGGCTTTGAGCAAGCCCAGTAGGGACTGACTCCCCCACCCCCAGGATGGAGTCACACAGCCTCTGGGTCATCTGCTCCAGTGCCTGACTGCCCTCAGGGGGAGATTCCAGAGGTCTGAATCTCTCTCCTTCAGCTTCTGCCCAGAGTCTCTCATTTACCCACCAGGCAGAGCAGTGAAGAGCCTGGCTCCATACATCTGACAGCCTCCCCATGGGCACTGCCTGGGGGCTGCTGTTATCACCCCCCAAAGCCTTCCCTTCTCCAGACTGAACCAACCCAGCTCCCTCAGCCCCTCTGCAAGGACGTGCTCCAGCATTTACCATCTCTATGTCTCAACTGCACTCACTCCAGTGTGCCAGTCTCTTGTGTTGGGGCTGCCAAAATATACAATGCACCTCAAACTCATAAAATTAATTTCTGTCTCTGTCTTCCCCACTGTAGGAGAGCAGCTCATGAGGTGACAATCTGAAATTTTCAAAAGGCAAATCAGGTCCCAGGTGGAATATCACAGGTCTTGGTACTTGGTCTAATGATTTTCTCTTACTGATATTCCTTTTCCAGTTCTTAGACTCATACTGTTTCCCATTCCTCAGACTTGTATGACAAATCAGTTCAGATTGCTGTTTACCAGAGGTGCAAAATGTGCATTTTCATTTTTCTTTTCTCTAACCTGCACCTCTGTTTGCTGATCCAAATAGAAGTCTTGCTCTGCATCAACTAACCTTGAGAATGACAAATACAGCAATGACCAAACCACACTGCTTTGCTTCCAGATGATCTGAGGGCTAATAGGACCTTTATCCTGCTGCCAGAACTCACTGTTCAGTATCCTAATGCTAGCTTGACTTTTGTTGCCTTTATAGGTGGTGGAGGGTAGAAGGAAAGAAAATTAATTTGATCAAAATTTATTTAATCAGAACCACTTGAGGATGTTTAGAAAAAAATCAGTAGGAGCAACACTATCATGACAGTTTCAACATAAGAGCAATCCAAGTTTTTTCACTTTTTAGGTGCAGTGCCTCCAAAATGAGCTTACTTCAGAGCACATTCTTTACTTCTTGGTGTTTCAAAGTCAGAAAAAATCCCCAAAACAAGTGCAAAGATGCTAATTGCATTGGCTGCTCTATGCAATGAAGAACACACTTGAGTTTCTGTAGCTGTCCAGGCTAAACCTGATCCTGACCTGCTGAAGTGGCTGGGGACATGCTGCCTGGACTTGCATTCCACAGCCCCTGGGAAAGGAGGACATGCCTTCAATAACCCAACCTTCCATCAGGAAAGGGCAAGCAGATTGCAGTGTGCATTGTGGGAATGGGAGCCAAGGAAATCTCAGAACTCCATGGGCCATGAGGGAACCCAAAATTTAACATGTGGGAGAAGGGGCTGGGTACACCACAAGGCTCTGTCACAGCACTGACCCCTCCAGGCCATCTCTAGCCATCTCAGTTTGGCCCTCTGGATTACAAAGACCCTCAAGAAAGGTTAATTTTGGTAAGTGGAGATAAAGGCAATACAGTCTAGTCCTCTGATTTCATTGTTGCCGTTTCAAGCTGCAGAGGACCATTATTTTTTACTGATCTTATTTCCTGAATAGCCACGAGGAAAGAGAGCTGACTGAGAACAGTGTGGTGCTGGTCTGAGGGGTGAGAGGTGACCACTCCTTGGCAAGCTGAACCTGAACCTTTTCACATTCCTCTATGGCCACTAACAGTAATAATTTGTAACATGAATGTTTTTTGAACCACGCCAGAAATATCATGGCTGAATGGAAAGCATGGTGCACTCCCCACAGCTGACTGAGGTAGCTGCAAGCCCACTGTCCATAGCTCTATGGTAAAGAAGTCTCTTTTCTTGGCCCCCACAAAGAATAGCTTAACCTGCAAGATTTTCCTGATTTGGATACATTTAGAGTCATAGAAATGGAAAAGATATTCTTTTAAAAGAGATTTTTTTTTTTTTTAATATTTAAAAGAGACTATTATTTCATACTGAAGTGCAAATCATAAAAAGCCTTTTATCCCTGCTAAAATTTAGCGATGATAATTCTGGCATGAGCAAGGGAAGTGGCTCTTTCCTTTAAAGAGCTATGGAAGAACAACTTTCTGCATATGCCAGCAGTTTACAGTTGATCTATTTTTATTAACATACTGGTATAAGTGCATTTCCTCCCCACCCCAAAATTGTCTATGACTAGAGATTTAAATCTGAACTTTCTTCCATTCACACAGAGGTTTTCAGAAGATCTTGAGCTTGCACTCCCACGCAAATCCCATTTTCATCTGCCACTGCTCTGGAGAGAGGCTGAGATGAAGAGTGTGCTGTGAAAAGGAGATGCAGGACTGCCATTTCCTGGATTTAAATTATGAATAAACATGATCCACACACCACCAACCATGTAAGTAGCTTTTGTATTCTCACTAGAAGATATTTTTATTCTGTGCCTTCTTAAATTTGTGTCTTTTATGTTCACATTTTCACTTGAGCATACCACTCAGCAAGTGATCCATGAACTCAGCTGTTCCCAAAGCTGCGGCTTGAAGAAAAAAAAGCAAGAGAGGGAGATCAGTGACAAACCTGTGTTTGCCTGCAGCTCTGGAGTGAGGCTGCCCTGGACTCCTGGTGCAGAGGGAGAGTGTGGGTACTTTGGTTTCCACATCCTACAAGTGAGGTAGAGGTAAGGATGTGTACCCAGCCCCATCCTGGCACAGAACAGAGTCATGGTCAGGCTGAACATAAGGCCTCCCAAGCGAGTTGGAGTCCTGAGAATCTGAGAGCAGGAACCCAGGAACCCTTGCCACCTGAGCTGAAATGATGTCTAGAGTTAAGAAATAAAGCATACGTGTTGGTCTGCAGTAAAATAATTTTCAGGTTCTGTTTTGGGTGCATGCTCATCTCAGCTCTCAGTGAGGCATTGGAAGAGCAAGAGCATATCCTGAGCCTAGGAGATGTACCTTAGCCTAAATCTAATTCAGAGTTTGTTCAGAACACTGCACACTTGACCCTGTTTCATGTACCTGGCTTTGGTGAGTATGGCTCTCAAGTGAGAAAATGAAAGAACTGTGGAACAGAAATGGCAGCATTCCTTAGGAATATATACCTAATAGTATATAAAAGGTTACTGTTATTTTATTTTCAACAGTCCTTGATGGATTTTCCTTTGTTAGGTTAAGAAGTGAATATAGGTATTTCCCAGTTCCCTTTACCTGATTCAAGTGCCTTGTGAGTTATATAAAAGATCATGAGTACTGTGTTCCTGGTCAGTAGTTAAATACTGCTCTGGTTCTATTTATATTCTTCCATATTCTATCAGCAGGAAAATTTATCCCAGAAGAGAACAAACAGAAACATGACAGAAAGAACAAACTTACTATCTGGTATGCACCTTGCTTATCTCTCTTTTTTTTAGAAGAATTATATGCTATAGAGTGACACCACTTTGAACATGTTTTCCCATCACTGCTCTACCAGCTCTAAAAACTGCTTTTGTTTGGATATTGTTATTATCTGCTAGACATTGATAGGAATGTGGAGTCACTCACTGAGAAAGGGAAACATGGTTCTCATTCAGAAGGAATGCAGCTTCAGCCATGCAGTTTACAGCTCAGTTGTATTTGAAGCTGAGCCATGGGATCTTGTGGCAGTAAAAATCATTGTGATTTATAGGAAAATGTCACTCTGGCTGTCTCCTCTATAAAATCTTTTTACTACTCTTGTTGAATATAAATCAGAATTATTTGTCCAACAATATCATAGTTTTGGCAAAATGTTGTGAAGACAAAAAATAATCCTGTTTGAATTGTCTTGGCTTTATTCTACAGAGAGATATTACTGGAATTTATTGCCTTGCCAAGATCAATATCCTTGTCCTTAAAAATAGGTGTGTGTAAATTTAATAGGTATGTCTAAATTGATATCCATACTAATTTAAGGATGTTCACTAGGAAGTTTACCTTCAAATTGCAATCACAGTATATCTTACTGCTTGAAATGAAGGTGATAGAATTTCAAAATCTCACTGTGATCATATTTGTAGCACTACACTTCAAAGTCTTTGGGGTATTTTTTCTCTTTTCAGGGTGAAATATGATGTGTCTCAGCATATTTGACTCTTATCAAACTTCATCCAGGAATTTTAGTAGGAGATCAGCCTCTCTTCCCACACTCTATATTAGTTTATATAATTGTTTGTCACAGTCCAGTTTCTGCCTCTGCAGTGAAGCCAATAGGGGAATGGACCAGAGGTAAAGGAAGGTGAAGAGGCCAGGAGACAATAAGAGAGGTGATGAGAATTTAAGGCTAGACCTGAGCCACCTCTTTCAAAGCCACTGCTAGCCAGGGCTTGCTGGCCAGCAGAATTTTAGCCATGTGGGGCTCATGTTGGTTTCCTGAATTTGGCTGAGAACAGACTCAGGCTACAGGGATTGCAGGGACAGAATCTTCCGTTTGTCCTAAGACCCAAAGTCCCAGCTCTGGCTCATTCCTGAGTGGAGCAGAAAGATTCACAGAGGCCCAGGGACACCTCTCACTGTTAGATGTTTGTGGAGTCCTCTGGACATGGTGGATCTTGGCCAAATGGAGATACAGAGAAAAAAGGGTTAACTTCCCTTGCACCATACAGGAGACTGGGTTAGGCAGAGATTGTAACCCTCTTTTCTGGCCTTTATGAATTTATGAGTTCAAAAATCCTTCCCTGTGCTTAAAAGAACTCTACCGTTGGTAAATGAGCATCTGTGCATGCTTTCTGTTTGAAATTAGCTGTAGAGCAGCTGGAACAGGCAGCACTCTCCTCACCCATAAATTATTCAGCCTATCCAGTTCAGAGTGGTGCCCTGGTCAGAGGTACCAGCCAGAGATGCACAAAACACAGAAGAGCTTGGGCACACAGTGAGAAGCAGAAGAGATTCATTTGTCCTACGCAGCCAATTCCTTTTTTCTTAGAAGTCCACATCTCAACTAATATTGAGCAGTATTGTACAGGGGTATAGAGGGCAAAATAATCCACCCCTTGCTTCTGTATCAATTTAAAAAATTTCTAAAAAGTGAGATATAAGGAGTAGCCCAAAGCTGGGCATAACTCGTTCTAAGGCTTTGTTTTTTGATAGAAAATGTGTCATCTAGGTCAAACTAGCTGAAATACTGATCCACAGGTAGTTCACAAATGGAACAAAAAATATTCCTATGTCAAGTAATAAACGAAAATGGACTGTAGAGTGATTTAATAAGAAATGGGTACTGACTGTATAAGCCAGAGCTGATATGGACTTCAGAAGCAGCATATAATATATTTAATGTTCAAAAATGTGAATATATTCTGGTAAAAAGCCCTGATGTACTTTTGTTCCTTTCTATTTTCTGTGTATGAAAAATTCAGATAAATCTCTGAGAAGAGTCTTTATGGCATTCCTGAAGTATACTGATCTCTTTTGACCACTCAGCTGAGTATTCAGGATTAAGCAATACAGTTTTCTAAATTCTGAATTGCAGGTATATTTTGTAATAAGATATATTTCTGCCTCAGTCTTCCAACTTGTACAGTGGAGGTAAAGCTATCTACTTGCTTCAAGGAAGCCCTGGTAGGATTAAAATATTTATTTAGGATTTTAAAAATGGAAAATGTGAGACAGGCACAAATTGAATTTATTATAGATGTGCATTTCTTGCCTTACATGCACAGTGAAAGGTGTTTCCCTTTGCCTCTATTATGAGAAGATGGCAACAGACCAGAATATTCAGGAAAGCAATCACAGATGTTGACTACACCCACATATTTCTGAAGCTTTTGGTGATAAGCACACCGCCTGCATACTACAGGAATAAGCATGTACTGGTTCACATAGAAAATGAAGATACAGCAATTTAAATCAAGTGCTGATGAATTGTGTCTATTCCCCTCTAGCTATTTTCTGCAATACCAAAAAAAAAAAAATCAGTATTTTTACTTCTTCCTACACAAGACAATAGGCTTTCATTTCTCTTCCTTCTATTATGCCAATGAGTCAAAGATGTCAATGTGATGTCTTTCAAAGTCACTTCAGTAGGATCAGATATCAAAAATCAAAGTGAGAAAGAAATTGGAATAAAACTCATATTGAAATTTGAATGATACAGAGAAGCCAAGTGTTAAAACCATTAAAAGCCTGGAGGTTTATAGCTAGCTACTGTATTTTTCTGTATACACAGTTTGTTAGCCAATACTTCTGGCAGAAGTGGAATCAGGAATATTGAAAACTATTATAATAGGGAGAAATATTGCAAGAATTCACTCTTTCAGAGACAGGTTCATGTGAAATTTGCAGTGTGATACACATGATAGATTAATATGAGCACACAAAATTTTCAAGTTTTGGCCTGTAAAGTCCAGCTTTTCAAATAGAGAGTTTTAAGTCTCCAGGCAAGCAGATGTCACTGTAGTAGTTCTAAGGCTCTTAAATTAGGAAGGCATATCTCTTTAGCAATTAATTCCAGGACTTGAGAAGAAAATGTTACTCACTGAAATACAGAAATGCTTGACCACAGCTTAAAATGCATCTGTGTTTTCTCCATAACTGTCTTAGCTTTCAAGCCTTGTCACTGAAAAAGCTATGTGAAATCAGTAACTAAATAATCTTCCTAAACCAGTGGTTTTGCAATTACTGAGCCCTCATTCTACCAGTGGATAACCAGGTGCAAGGTTCTTGTAGTCACTCACAGCCATATCTGAGCCCCCTTTTGCTTCTGTTTTTTCCTTGGGCATTTTTTAGTCTGTGTTTAGCATAGACTTGCAGTCCTTGTGTTTTAAACTTCTCCAAGTAGCACAACCAGGCACTGGCTCTACTTTGTGGTTGCTGGTGCAATGCAAAACTTCTCTTCCTTCTAAGGTTGGAGATCCCAAGAGTGACCCATTTTCAGAAGCAATGTCTAACTTCGTAGAGGAATGTGAAAGCAGAAACAAATGAATTAAGCAAAATTACTACTTTGACTAGCAAAATAAATGCACACATTTAGATAAATAATAAATGCACAGGTGCCATTGCCAGTCTTGTTTATTTTTGGAGGTGTTCTGGGATTTTGAACCAACAGATATTACAGAGCTTAGAGTTCCTCCCTTTCCCAATGTCTGCTATAAATGGATTTTCTGGTAGCATCTACCTAGGTCCAAAGGTCAGATGAAGGTTATTTTGGAATAGTTCCTCTTATGCCTGTGTTAACATTATACCTAAGCTATCCTGTCTTGAAACAAGCCTGTTCCCAGAAGCTACAAATGCTTATATGTGTATATGTATAGATACACTTATTTACATTTATATCTATTTACACTGCTTTTGTTTAGTCTGGGTTAATGAGACACAGAAAACCTGAATAGATGATTCATCAATCAATAAACTTTAGCACTGAGTGTCAAGGAGTTTTGCTAAGAAAGATTTCCCCACTTATTCTTTTCTGTCTGCTGTCATCTGTGTGGTGTCACTGCAGGGGGAAATACATAGAGGAAGAGTGCACCAAAGGCTGAAAGCAGAGTAAATAGCCAGGGTCTGTTCACTTTACCAAATCCAATGAATTAGCTCAGAAAGAACTCTGAAATACTCCTGAGGGCAATTAATGTGGCCTTAAGGCCTCTTTTGCATGACAGAATAGATGTAACCAGTGGGTCTGTGGCTACTCACAACCTTAAGTGCTTCATATTTAAGGAAATGGTAGCAGAAACAGTGAGAAAGTAGACTGATAAGATGGTGTCAGATATTTATAGAGTTTTACCAGAATTTGGTTTACTGGCAGATGACACCAGGATCTTCCAGCTAACATTGAGTCAGATATGAAGACACAGATCAAATAGGAAACAATGATTTCTACCCAAAGTGCTAAGTGAGAAGAGAAACCATTGTAATCCCCTGGCTCTGTCCAGATTTAGAAATGGCTAATAAATATCTGTGAGCACCATATATTTTTTTGCTTGACCTTCTGGTGGGCCACATAATTGCCTTGCTTTTAGCTGTCCTGGCATTCCTTACAGGGCTGGGTAGGGTACACACAGGCTCTGCCATTAAAAATAGCCCTATGAGAAAGAAAATAGCATTTTGGAATCTGAACTGAAAGAAAAATACTGGATTTTGCCATAAGTTGACATAATTTGTATGTCTTATTAATCTTCATAAATCAAGTTCCACAAATAGATTTACAACATGATTCTGCTGTTAGAGGGAGTCTGACGTATAGCTGATAAGCATCCAATCTAGAGACCTGTGCTTTCAGTGCTTTCTTAATTACAGACTCAATTTTTCATGCCTCCAATTAGATGATCTGCAGCTGGGAGGAGTTCTCCAGTGCTGAGGTCACATCAGAGGGGAGAGCATGACTTCAGCTGTACCTGCAGAAATCCCCGTGCACAGCCACACCTACCTCTGCTTTTCACTGCCCACAGGATGGAATTGCAAAACACATTACCTGGTGTGTTCAGAGGCCAAATACAAAAATGGGATGCAGATTCTACAAAGATGAAGACAAAAAACTCTGCAAATTCAGGTTCTGTCTTAAGGCAGGCTACGAGATCGCCTATAAAGCGAGGATCCCGAAACAGGAGCCATTTCCTCAAACTCTTATGGGCACATAGCAAGCTTATTCAGCTGTTGTGCTGACCTTCCTTCATGGCCCAAAACCCTGGAAACAGGATTGAGACCATATCTGCTGTCACAGATCTTTCATCATCAAAGCAGGAGCTGAGAGGACTGAGAGGACTGGTTGTACCTCCCCTGCTCTCTCATTCATTGTGTACTGCTAGCATCTGGAGACACAGTACACGCAAGTGTCTGTGTAATTTATGCTCCCTTATGTTCCTGTAGACTCTCAAAAGGACTACTCCTTTTGAGTATATATTCACAATATAATCCCCTGTTAAAATGCCATCTTAGAGATACTTGTTGAGAGTTCTCATGTGCTGCTGTGTCACTTGATTCAAACGGAGTGTTGGGCTGTTTCCTGTGTCTGTTTGGATTTTAAATCCTCTCTGGATCCTGCTGAAATAATCTCTGCCAGAGACAACTTATCGCTAGGTATTTCTGAAATGCTCCCAAGGAGCACATTTATTTCTTTCTTGTTCTTGGCCTAGACCAGGTCACAAGAAATGGGAGGAATTTTAAAGAAAATTCACAGAAGTGGATTAATAAAATACTCCTCCTTTTGCCCCAATATCTCTTCTTTCCCAGGTTTATGGGGTGCAAGCCAAGCATGGCTTGCTTTACCTGTATCTGTGGTCTGTTTTCCAGGAACAAAACATGAAGTGACGTGCTTTGCGCAGGTAAGAACACCTCCCTGTTTGGGAACAGAACTGGGAGAGCTTTCAGGTGATATGGAAGGCTGAATAGACTCTCCAGTCCCCCAAACACACTGGGTAAAAGCAGATGGTTGTTACTGGAAATTCGCTTGTTTAAGATGTTGGCATTAGACTTCTGCAGACTTGAGGGTTTATATAGATTTAGCTATAGCTATAGACATGAGTGTTACACCCGCTGCATTTTTAAAGCCATTCTCATAACTATTTCCATTTTCCTGTCTCCTCTGCAAGTCCATGGTCAGGGAATCTGTGCAATCCCTGAATTTAAGCACACTTTTGTAGGCAGCTCTGCCAGTGGCTTTTAGCCAGCTCTGACCATTCAGCAGATCCTTCCTCCAGGGCAGGACCCAAGGGACAGCTGGCACTGGCTCCACCACAAATTATTTCCTCTTCCAGCCTCATTAAGCATCTGACTTATAGTGTGGAGCTTGTGTACCTAGTGCTTAACCACCATCCAGGATAAAGAGTTAAATATTTGTGATATGTAGAGAATGAATATAAACACAGGCAAGAAAGGACTTTTAGCAAACTTCCTTTAGACTAGTGGAAAGAAAAGGTTAAGAGGAAGTGGAAGATTTCCCTAGAGCTGGTATCACAAAGCCAGCAAGTATTTGGCAAAAATTAAAAATAAAGGACTCGTTATAGATACTGGAGAAATTTTTAAAAAATGAATGTGGTAGATTCCAGTGTTTCAATTTTTTTTAGAGTTAACTCCTGCAGGAATGCTTAGAGTTTTATCTGCTTCAGTATTTTAGCAGGATTTACTGTATGTGCAATGAACAGAGGTTTGTATTCTTTGTAAGGGGGTGTTGAATTTTTTGAGAAAATTTGTTCTCAGGAAAATAACGATGTGGTTTAATCAAAAACATGTTTTTCTTTACATGTAGTAAACCAGATTCATTAGAAGCTGTTGACATGACATATTTTTCCCAGCATATTTTTCAGTTCTTGAGACTTCAGGTTTTTACCATCAAAGGGCAGAAAAATGTGCCAAACTTCCACCATTCAGGACACCAGCTGGTAAAGTCCCCCTGCCTGGAGCAGTTGAGAGACTCCAGTCCAAGGGTCTGATCCTTGCACAGGGAGTTGCTTCCCCTTCCAAAACTCCATGGAAAGCAGTAGGAAACGCTGTGGTTATAAAGGTTTGTCATCACTTTTGATCTTAAGACTTGCATTTCAGATAATCTAAGCCTGTGTCAGGCTGGTTTTTGGGAAATTAGCATTATCTCCACAAGAAACTGGAAACAGTGATACATACACCCTATTCAAAATGACAGGTGAAAAGGAATTGCTAACAATTTTAAAGAAAAGTAAACATAAAAATATCACTGTCTTTTTCACAGATTCTTTTTTTCATAGATTTTTTGTGGTGTTCCTGTTCCTCCCCAATAAATAAACTAAGCCTTAAGGCATATATAATAGATTTTACTAGAATGCAAGTGTGCTTGGAAAAGTATAAACCATTTACTGAAGGAAACTTGAACTTCCTGTGAAATGGAAACAATTTGAGAGCAAAATATTAAGATCATTCTTTTATTATATTCGTTGGCCTTAAACTACTTATTTATGGACAGTCAGAAAAGATGGGAGAGGTGTTAGACATATCCCAGCCACAGTATGTATATTTCCATTATTGATGTTAAACCCCAAGCTATTTTAAAGAGGATTAGTGCCTTCAGCTCACCTTCTGCTTTTAATAAAAATACAATTTTCACAGAAAAACTAATAATGGCTTCCTGTCATTCCTCCAGATTTGGATTTTGCTGTAGACTTCAGTATTAGAGTAGGCACAAGGTACAAGGTAAGGCTTCCCAATGATTGCTTTTATGCCTAGCCATGGCAATAAAATCATGCTCCTTTTATATACGTGTGTATATCATATACATACACACACACACACACACACACACACACACACACACACACACACACACACAAAATGTCTGTGTGTATATATACCCTCTTTAAAGGTTAGGAGAACATTCTATGAGTTATTGATGTGGTGAAGATACACTACATGCACTGTGTATGCTCTCCAGGCCTATGAATGTCATGGAAAGTTCCAGGTCTATGGAAAGACTGTGGTGTTCCTTTGGGGGAACTAGATCAGGCTCTATATGACTAAAGAAATAGATTAAACATTTCTCTTGCCCTAAGTCACTGAATGTCAGCAATATTGAGAATGTCACTGAGTGATTTTCTTTGGTAAATTTCACTTCTTCATTGGACATCTAACACAAAGCTTCTGAGTATTTTAGTTACTGCAAGAGATAAAATGCTTATGCCAGAAAAAAAAATCATCTGCCCAAAAATCAGGAGCAAGAAGTATTATCATCAATGATACAATCTGAACTTGACCAGAAAAAGGGAGGAAAATCCCTCAATGGTATAGATTTGGACAAACTAAGAGAAATACCCCTTGAGAAATATCTCTTGAAAAATACTCAAAGGAGGATTAATAAATTGAAAATAATGTGAGTTGCAAAGCACTCTAAGGGAGAGAGTAGCATCTAGGAGTGGGTGATTTCCATCACCATCTACACCCAAGGGTGCAGCCAACAGTCCATGGACTCTGTAGAGAGGAACTTACTGTGATGATGTTGCATTTTTTAGGCAGTAGAAATATAATTGGTGTGTTGCAGACAGGCGGCCATTGGAACAGTCACTGGGACACTGAAAGTAAAGGGAAAAAGAGAAGGAAGAGATGCAGGCTTTTGAGCCCAGAGCTTGCTGGAGGGCAAATTTTGATTTGGGATAGTTTGCTGCTGTTCTTTATTTCAGTTGTGAGTTTAGTGAAAGGAAGCTTTTCAAAAAAACCCCATTGTAACAACTATTTTTTTTTTTTTTGTTTTCCTGAGTGCATACTTGAACATTATTAACTATTTCTCATTCTAAGAGAAATGACCCTTGGTGGGTTCAAATATCAGCTAGCACTCAGATTAAAAAATAAAATTGTGCAAACTTCTTAGGAACATGAATAAAATGCAGGATGAAACCTTATTGAAAAATAAACTGTAAATTATAGCCTCTTGTCATAAACCTGTTTTCCTGGATGTTCTTCATGGTTTCCACTAAAGGCCTTAGCAGATGTCAAGGACTTCATCTGAGGTTATTAGACACTGTGTCCTGCTGTCATTTGTCTTGGAAGCCACTTGGTGTGGCTTCTCTGCCACATTATCCATGTATAACATATCTGGCAGTGTTTCTCACTGTCCCTCTAGAATATTGCTCTTGACCAAATAGCAAATCCTGGCCCTGTTCCAATTCCAGGTCAGACTCAGCCAGCAAGGGGACACCCACCTGTGCTATGATGATGGATTGGGAGAGTCACTGCTCCTTTGCAGAATGGGCTCGGTTTGTGTGAAACTGGTCTGGTGTGTGAGCATACGGCCTCTGTAAGTCTTAAGTCTTGTCAGCCAAACTAAGGTGCCATGAAACACAAGCAAAAGCCAAATGGGGATGGAATAACGCTGGAAATGGGAGTTGGTTTTGTTCTGACTTGTGTGCAGAGCTGTTGGTGTAAGCCCCAGCATGAGCACTTGGCAAGGAAATTGTACAAAAATTACTTGCCAGAGGCTTGCAGCTTATGCTCATGTACATTTCTGTGGTGAAATTTCATGCCTGCTGGCCTAGCCAACTTGTTCTTGGCACTTCACAGGAAGACTCCTCACAAAGGCATTCCTGTAGCCTTCTTGAGATGCCAGTGCTGGAGCCTTTTCCACTAGCATCCCAGTTCTGCTTTTTGTTCTGGGAAAAAGTGCCTTGGAGCATCTCAGAGTCAAATTCATAATCAAAAATGTCTTTTTGGTACTCCACAGCAATGTGATTTTGCATAGGTTTCCATCATAGAAAATGTCATGGTTTAACCCCAGCCAGCAGTCAAGCCCCAGGCAGCCGCTCACTCACACCCCACCAGCAGGAGTGGGGAGAGCATTGGAAGAGTAAAAGCCAGAACACTCGTGGTTTGACATAAATATAATATAACAGGGAGAGCAAAAACTATGTACACAAGCAAAGCAAAAGAAAGAATTCATTCATCCCTTCCCATGGACAGGCAGGTGTCCAGCCATCCCTAGGGAAGCAGGTGACATCTGCTTAACATCCCACATAACAGTGACTTGAGAAGACAAATGGCATAACTCTGAAAATGCCCCTCCTTCTTCTTCCCCCAGCTTTACGGGCTAAGTGTAATGCCATAAATTATGGAATAGCCCTCAGGTCAGTTGGGATCAGCTCTCTGGGCTTTGTCCCTTTCCAACTGTGCTTGTGCATCCCCAGCCTCCTCTCTGGTGGAGTGAGGAGCACAAAAGGCCTTGGCTCTGTGAAAGCACTGCTCAGAAATAACAAAACCATCTCTGCATTATCAACCCACTGTTCTGCACAAATCCAAAATACAGCCCCATAGCAGCCACTGTGAGGAAAATTAACTCTACCCCAGCCAAAACCAGCACATAAGTGCTGAGCCTTAGAGCAGAAAAATTGTTAAGAAACTCCCTGTGGAAATATATTTTTCTAATCCTCTTTTCTTCTCATGGCTTCTGATTAAGCTAGAGGAGGAGATGCTTTGGAAAAGCCAGAATGTATTAATGATTTGTACACCTAATTTCTGTCCCTAATAATGAAAATTATTCCATAAAATGTCTAAAGGCTGACGTACAATGAGAATTTTGCTCAAAACCCACAAAAGTATTGCTGACAGGGTCTACAAAAGAGCAATGAGGTGTCAGGAGGCAGAGCACAGCATTCTATGAAGAGACTTCTCATCCCCATGAGGTCCTGCAACTGTAAGGGAACATGTAGACAACCTCCAAGATAGTCCTTTGGGATTTCACAGTCTAGTCCTAGTGAGACAACAAATAGAGTCTGCCTTCTGCAGAGCAAAAGACATGTGAGGTGAGTATACAAAATAATAAGTCATTACTAACGCAATAAGGTGAATAAATAGTTTGTTCCTTGCTTAATAGTACAGGACTTCTCACAGCAAGTCTTCCAACTCACTGCAGTCAGCTTCTGAGTTGTGGTCTTGTTTGCCTTGGAAGAATTGTTCCCAATAATGGCTGTCTGCAGACACATCCCTCAGATTGTCTCACATGGTGATGTAATTCTCTGACAGTGAGTTCTGCAACAGCTTGAGGGAATAATTTGCCTTATTTAGCACTAGTCTCTGCTCTAGGTCTTTCAGTGTAGCCCAGAATCACATGAAATTCAAAAGCTAGACCAAATTCCAAAAGGAAGAGCAAAATAGGGTACTTCCTACTAAGCTGCACCTCAGCATCACTGCTGCGTGTGGGTAAGGGGACCAGTGCCCTGTACAGAGCAATCTATGCACAGTCCTTGCCTGCAAGCTTGGGGTGATGAGGCTGAAGCACAGTGGTGATTGCAGCACCCTGTGCTGTGGGAACTCCCTGTGAGATTAAAGAGAAATACGGCACAGGACTCTTCAAGTGAGGAATAGAAAGTGAAGCACAGGTAGCAGATACTGTGTTTTAGACATTTGATGGGTGCTTCCTCATCTCTTGCACCCCTTTCCAGTGTATTTTATCACATGGTACCTTTAAAACGAAGTGACAATTAGCTAAGAGCACCACAGTGTCTCCTGGCCATGCACTGGGACACTTTACCTGTCTTATTCTAAATCCAGTCAAGAGACTCCAGTTTAGGCACTGACCATCCATATTTATGTATGGAAAGAGTGGTCATAATTTTGGCCTCTGTGGAGTTGTCCCTTCATTACTTAAGACAATGGGATTTTTAGCCATTCATATCCTATACAAGGTTTTAAAAATTAGGTCATGTGGCATGTTCCTACAGCTGATTCACTACATCTTCTTGTCAAAGTTTTCTGCTCCTCTGTGGATAACAGTTTTGAAGGACTACTTGAAAGCTGAAATACATTCTGCTCACCAAGTGGCAGCACAGCTTTCTTCCAACATCCGAGAAAAAAGCAGCAGTAAATCTCAGGCCAAGTGTCATATGAGGTAAGAGAATCTATCTGACATAATTTCTTTCTTAGAAACTTTCAGTGTTGAAAGTCTTTAGACTTTGGCCTTTCACCAAAATCCACAATCCCTACCACAAAATTAGAAGATATCTAAAAAAGAAGTCCCTTTCCAGGAATGACACAAACAGAAATGAATACAGTGAGAGGAAAAAGTCTCCCACTAGTCAGGATAGATTAGACAGAATATTTCCCTTTTAAACTTATGGAGAGCTAGGGATTTGATCTTAGAGAAATTATTATTTGCCAATTACAATTCTCAGACCTGAGTTCTGCTCTGCCCACAACTTATTATTTCCCAGAAGTCACATTTTTCATATTTTTGCTTGCTTTCTTTGATACTGAACAAAATGAAACCAGAAGTCTGAAGAGGAGAAAAAACCTAAGATATTTAGCTCTAAAGAAAGTCCTTTTTCCCTTTCTGCACTTAGCAAAATTTAGTAATTTACCAGAACTGCTATAAATATAACATTTTTTACCCAGGCAAATTCTAGCAATGTTGACTATCATCTATTTGGCTGAATTTTACCATATTGTTTTAGGCCATTGAATATAAAAGAATCTGCTACTGCAAAAAAACATGGTGCAGCTTCAGTTCACATTTCCAGCTCATTTGCTTGTGGCTTTTATAGAGAGAGCTGTTTTTCTATTCTTTGGTGAAGTTTATTATACTGTGGACAGAACATCAAAGGGGAGTGCTGGACTGAGCTGAGTAGTGCTGAGTAGAGTGAGACACAAGGGACACCTAGTACACTGGAACAGTCTAGATTTTTTCAAATATTAAAGATAGGAAATATTTGAAATCCTTTTTTCCCCTTTCTGCTGGATGTGCTGCTCAGTACACCCTGCCCATGTCTGTGGAGAGAGAGAGAGCTGCCAGCTCCCTTCAGGACAGGTACCCTCCATGGGGCCAGCAGACCAGGATAGGACAAGCAGTAGCATCCTTGGGCTGGCAGCAGCAACCAGGGTCAGGATGTCAAAAATTGCTGTTGGAAGCAGGGTCACTTGGGGGACAGATGTCAGCACACTGACATGTTCTGTCAGAAGAGTGGAAAATCCATCCAGGCTGATGGTGGGGCTATGGGTACTATTAATTACATAAGAGTCCGAAGATTTGACCATCTTCTACAGCTATAAAGATTTAATTTGTAGCCTGTCAGAAATATTCTATGGCCCTTTGCTAATGGATGACAAGGATATGACGGGAAAATGATTTTCACCTGAACTTTACTGATGGCAGTCACCATGTGAACACAACACCCCTTTATTCACTATGATACAAATAGCATATGTGTGTACGTTTGTGAGCTATTCCAGCCTTGATGAGAGACTGTGATGTTTATGCCACTCTTTTGGCAGTGGGAGAGGTGAGTTTAAACTCCTTAGGGGAATGAAGGATAAAAAGTCCAGTCAGTTAGAACAGCTTTCATCACAGGAGGGTTATATGAAAAGGTGCAAAGGAAAGGACTTCTTCTTAGACCTTATTTTTGGTGAAATTCGTCCCCCTCTAGCTACAGGCTTTGTTTATGTGTGTTACCAGCACAATAGCATGAGCTAGAAGGTCATTTGTCTCCCTTTAGACTTACATGACATTATTGCTAAAGCCAGCAGGCTGGAAAATGGAAAGCTTTCCAGGTCTGCCTCGCCTCCTGTTAAAGACAATCCAGGAAGCTGTGCAGCCTCTCTGCTGAGAGTTATAACCCAGAGATATATGGCATCCTGTGGTTACTTGCTACCCTTTAGTGGATATTCAAATAAAGAATGTTTTCTGAAGGAAGCGTGTTACTGTGAACCTCTGAAACACTGGTCCTGAAGTTTTCCTCTCCACCTGTCCCTATATGCTCATGTCTCTCAGAGAGCCATTGGTTCTACTGTCAGTTGCCCCTCACCATCCTGGTGAGGGCTAAGTAAAGAAAAACAAAGCATAAGGGTTCCAAAGGAAGCTTATTAAAGACCAGGTTGGATGCTCAGCTGATGTGAGCCGGCACAGCTGAACAAGCCAAGACAGCAGAGGAAGATCTCCTCAGCTTCAGACCTCCAGGAATGTGGTACATATGATCAGGGAAAAGGGGTACTTTAAAAGTGGCAAATATTTCCCTCAGTATGAGAAGCAAACCTCAGTACCTCATTTACTTCAGTAAAATGGCATTTAGATTGTAATTGAGAAAATTCGGTCATAACAATACAAGCATTTTCCAGTGATGACCATAGAGCTGGAATTTTGTCCAAAAAAGGCAGTGTTGCTTCAGTGGCAAGAGGACTTGGTGTGAAGGCTTTAAAGATGCTATGGCATCTTTAAAGATGGTCAGAGCAGGAATCATTGCCTATCATTAAAGAAACTTTGCTTTGAAAGGCTTTTTCAATTGCTTGTGATTTCTCAGATTTTAACCAATTCTCCATTCTGGTTGCTTATTTTCTGCTGAACTGTCTGGGAAAGATTTCATCAAAGTCATTCAATCCTTTCAAAAAAAGTAACTGGGAAAAGCTGCTTTGCTTCTAGTGAAAAATAATCCTGAATCCCTATTACCAGGCAGTTGCATGTTAACAAGGGAAAGGAAGGCACTGACCAGCTCTGAGGCCCCTCACTCAACACACAGAACTGGTGGCATGTCCAGCAGCAGAGTGGAACTCCTTGATTACCTGAAGTCCCACAGCCCTGCTCAAGTCACTTGGAGCATGACAACTCTGTCTTGTGTCTTAACACAAGTGATGAGTCATTACAGCCTAACATTAAAAGCCTAACATTAAAAGATTAAAACATGACACAAGGACTGTGAGAAGAGGTGGGGATGAAATATCAGCAAGGCATATGGGATCTGAAAACACTACACAGAGGAGACTGAGACTCTGTTAAAAGGAAAGAAAAAAAGAGATGGAGGAGAGGGAATGGCTGAACCAAGTGGTTGAGTGTGTGCGTTTGCATGCACCAGCATGTGTATAAAGACAGCCCAGCCCCTGCAGAATCTTAGAAGGAAAGGTAATGAACTGGGGAGAAAAAACCGGCAGGAAGTATCTAGGAGACAACTTGGAAGTTTCATTAATCTTCTTTCAGTTACTTTGTACAAAACAATTAGTTTTGACAATTAGCTTTCAGCTTGACACTGCTGAAAAATGTTTTTGGAGAGAGTCTGAGGAGCAGAACTGAAGCATAAGGTAGAACCTCCTCAACTGACTTGGGCATCTTTATTGTACCTATTTACTGCTCCCAAAACTGTGTATAAGAGAACGATCTAATTTTACCTCTTGTTCTCCCATTGCCTTATAAGAACCAGGAGCCAACACTGCTATTCATTTGTACCAAATAAAGCAGATCTGTTTATGCTACACAAGTTCCACCTTTTCCAAGAAATCTTAATTATCTCAATTTACCTGCCTTGATTTTCAACTATCAGTTGGCCAATGAAGCATTTTGGTGATGGAGCAAGAACTGAGTGTGCAGGGAAGGCTGTATCCCACAGGGGAACCTTGCCAAGGGTAAGAAGTCCCAAGCTGCATATAAGAGACAGCCTGTTGATCACATAATGAGCTGCCTCACCCACTGCTCTGTTTCCAGCAGCTGGCAAGAAGAGATGCTGTTTAGGAAGACCATGTGAGGCTGGTTATATCCTTTTCCCTAATAAGCAGCATTCATAATTGTTGTATTAGGGATACTAGCTGGTATTCTCCTGCCTTATCCTTTTAGCATAAAGACACACTAATTTGTCTAATCCCTTTTTGAACATGCTAACCCTGTCTGCCTCCACAAGCTCCTGTGTTGGCAAGCTCCAGCAGTTCACTGCTCACTGTGTCAGCAAATACTTTCTTTTATCTCTTTTAAACTGATCTTTTGGTAGCTGCCTCAAGTCCCTCTACCCATAGATCCCATACAAGGTCCCTGTAAACAATAGTTACATGTTTGGTTTAACCAACATGTTCATCATTTGGTAAGTCATCATTACCTCATTCCATTGTCTCCTTCACTCCTGAGTGGAGTCCCAGTAGTTCAGTCCTTGTAAGGCAGCAACTTTAACACCTCAACTATTTTTGCTGCCCTTTGCAAAAAATGTACCACAGGGTTTTTTTGAGTTTTGGTTGGTTGGTTTTTATGTAGCAGTAACATAACACCCTCTGTCCTGTTCCTAACAACTTTCTTATGAGTTCAAACATTTTATTAGACTTTGCCATTGCATACTGAGCTAATGATTTCAGAGAACCATCAGTAATGGCTCAGAGATCTTTTTCCTAAGTTATAACTCTCAATTCCAGATCTAATGTGGATAATTTTTTCCTAGATGCATTGCCCCAGATTTATCGATATTAAAAGTTCATCTGCCACCTTTGAGCCACCTCAGTTTGGTGATGCCTTCATGACCTGCCCAGAACTTGACTGTCTAAAAAGAATCAGCCCCAAACAATGCAATGACAGTGACTCCATGGTATGAGCTCATTCAGTTGTCATTTTATATTAGCTGACCTGTTTAACTTTTACAACTCCCTAGGAAAAAGTAAAACTTCCAAAAGCTCCTTAAGGTTTGAAGGCTAGTTTCTATTTCTCTAACCTAGTGGAGCTACATGGATTTCAACCACAAATGATTTATAGAAGTCAATAAAGCCAATTGTGTTCTGCAGGGAGAAGAGTGAAGAATACTGTCTGCAGCTACTTCTTACCTTCACAAAAAGGGACTTTGCATTGTATTTGTGTCCTGGGACTGTTCTTGATAAATATGAAGTTCGTGATACAACCATAACAAGGGAAGTATGAAGTCATGTACAATGCTAAGTTGTTGCTGTGTCTCCTTATAATAAAAAGATGAAAAAGCGAGCCTGGTTCTTTCAGATGAATCACCTAAGTTACAGTGAGCAGCCCTAATTGCAGTCCTGGGAGCTTTGTTTGTTCAGGCTGACGCTGGCAGGCGCTGCGCGGCGATCCTGCAGCGCTGTCCCCGGAGCGGCTCCCGGCGCTGCGGCTCCATCTGCCGGCACCCACCGCCCTAGACACCCATCATCACGGGCTCCCTGCCCCTCGGGGGGCTCCTCATACCAAAACAGTTGCAGTAAACTCAGAAGGGATCTCTTCTCCTGCTATCCTTTCAGCCAGCCTCTAACTTGATGATAAGGTAGAAGCTCCTCATCTTAGGAGCTTTATGCGACGTTGTACCTCAT
This sequence comes from Certhia americana, assembly GCA_018697195.1. Classification (NCBI taxonomy): domain Eukaryota; kingdom Metazoa; phylum Chordata; class Aves; order Passeriformes; family Certhiidae; genus Certhia; species Certhia americana. The sequence goes on along the minus strand of CM031858.1, from coordinate 140,270,834 downwards.
ACACCCTGCCCAGCACTGCTGACCCATTCATAAGCTGTAAATCAGGTCCTCCAAAATAATGAGATTCTACAAGTGCTGGATTTTTATCTTGGAGTCTTCACACTTTCTAAGCCTGCCATGGTCACAAAGACTGTTTGTCCCTTAAGAGCAGCAGCAACGTATCCCAGCAGCAACTCACCCTAGCAGCAGGATCCTTAAGAGAAATAGCAAACGAGCAAGGCCAAGGAATTTGTAATTCCATTTGTTTCAAAGGTCAGCTCTACTTACTGCTGAGGGAAAATTCTGCTCTTACTCCCATTAGTGAAATTCCTCACTGGCAACTAGACCTCAAAAGAAGCTGCACTTGTTTAAGTAAAAGAACAATTTTTCTTGTTCACCATTAAATTTCTCTCTGAAGTAACTCTCTTTTTCTAAGAACATTTGCTCCAGCTAAGACTCAGGCTTGTTGTTTGAAAATTTCATTATTTTTAATTTTCATTCATTTATTTTATTGATTTTTATCAATAAAATCAAAATGCCAGAGGATGAATCTTGGATTTGGCCCCGGAACAGCTGTCACTGCTGTGAGTAGGCCAGATGTATCTTAGAACTCAGATTATTCTGTACAAGCCCTCATCCTTTCTGTCCTGCAGCTCATTCTAGGTCCATGGTATCTGCAGACAAGGAACAAAAGTAGAGGAAAACTATTCCTGCCCTTCTCTTAGCTTTTACAGTTGGTAATAAGTTGGAAAAGGGATCTACAAACAATTCTCTTTCTCCTCTGCTCCTGAATTTTGAGTTAAATTACCTGGTGATGATTCACCTTGCCTCTTATTCTAACAAGCCAAAGCTCTAAGCTGGCCCTACAGGTTCTCCAGGGCTTTATATCCCAGGCCAAGGTATTAACAGTTTGTAAAACAGGTATATTCAGGAGCTAAGTGCTGGATTTATTGCCAGTTTATGCAGGAAGCAACTGTAGCCAAGTACTGAGCTCTTATTCACCTTTTCGATACAGTAGACCTCCCACCCCATTTTCCTTTTTGCTATAACTTTGTATTTTATCTTAGTGGAAACACATCAAGACTGTCTATGCCCATGAGTGCTACTGACGAGTGAATGAATCATACTCCAATATGTTGAGTTGTCCAGCTTGTCTAGATCATGCTGCAGCTCTCCTTTTGCTTTCCAAAAATGGGGAAGAGGCAGGGAAAAAGGGAGATGCTTTAGGTCCTACAGAGGCATAGATATGAAACCTAGCTGGGATATTCATTTGGGCCCAGGAGTCAAGAAATATCTCCAGGCCATAAAATTTGTGAGGAGTAAGACCTGTGATATCATTAATTACATTATTAAGTTATACTAAAGTATGTTTTGCACTTTCAAAATAATCACAAAGAAAAGTGGCTGTGATCCCTGTGTGGGACAAAACATGAGTTAGCAAATATTACACACTTCTATTTTATATGGAAATTAAACACTTTTTGCCTCATTAGTTTGTTTGATAAAGCTTATTGAGCCCAAACCACTTTTAACAAAGTGATCCTAAAAGCAAATCATTGGTGGGCACTGTAAGCAGAACTGCTCAAGCAGGCAATCAGATCACTGGGAAGTCCCAGCACCTCTGTACAGGGCAACACAACTGTGGGAGGTCCCAGCTCTGCAGCAGGAGAACCTTTAAGATCTGTTCCAAAGCCAAACGATTCTATGAAGCAGATATCTTGAAGGTATTCCCAGGTTTGTTCTGATCTGCTGTTTCTTGTGTCACAGCATTGGTCCAATCACAGAAACCACACCTTGCTGAGACGACCAGGAAAAGGTATTTGGATGAGATTAAAATCTGCAGTCATTCTTTTAAGATTACTAATAATGTTGCAACCATAATCAAACCCTGTATGGATCCATAGGGTTCAGTCCTTGCTTAAGAGCCTCTCTCTAGCCACACACACTAAATCTGGACATAAGTGTATGAATATATTGCTCACAATCTCCAGAATCTTAACTGACATTTGCAATTATCCCATGGCAAGAAAGATGTTAAAACCACACCTTGACATAACCTAGTTTGATCATTGTGTTCCCTTGAAAGGTAACGTGACAGGTTAGTTGCCAAAACTTAGCTCAGGTTTCTGAACTGAAAGGTGCTGTGTCCTGGCAGGCTAAAGGCAGGTAATATTTTGCTAACACCAAGAATTTAGAGCTCAAACATGTCACATAGCACAGAGCATCTGAAACCTACAGATTCCTGAGGACCTCAATCCTCTCTTAAGATTCAGAGGGTAGATCAACACCTCAAACAGGATCTCCATGTCTACTCACAATTGGATAACCAAAATTTGTTAGAACACCCAGAAACTATGATGTTTGATCTAGGAATGTTGATTTGGCACTTTAAAATCTCCCTTTGACTCATAATCCTCCACAAACCTTTTAATCCCATGTAACTAATTGCCAGTGTAATACCACCATGACAGAGACAGGAGTGGGGTCAGGTCACACATAACCCACACTACAGTGCTTTCTTCCAGCCCACAGTGGGCAGCAGTAGAGGCTGCTGGCAAGGCACCAAGAAACTCTCACTTGAGAAACCAGGTTTCCTCTTCCTGCTCCACAGATCTCCTGAGAGGGGCCTCTGGCAAGCAAGTTGTTCTTCAGTGTCTCTGTGTCCAGGTTTTCCACCTGTGAAATGGGAACAGCACTTGTCTTCTTTACAGGAACACCTTGAGGATAAATACAGTAAATTCTGAGCGGGTCAGGTTATAAGTGTGTTTAGATAAACACCATAATTGAGCAAAAGAAGGTGGGAGAAAAGAGAACAGTCATGCTGAATTCAGCTTCATAAAAAAAATTAAATACTTTCCATTTCTGTTTACTAATTTTAGTACATAAGATTTGCTTTTTCTTGTTTTTTCTTTCTTTCTGGTTTTCTTTGTCTCAACAAAGACTACTGTGTCAAGACCAATTGTACAAATACAGCTAAGAAAGACAGACAACATGCTCTCACCTTCAAGTTTTTCTTTTTGTAAGACTGAAAAGAGCAACATTCTATTTGCATCTCAGTCTGAGAACTAATGGTTCACTGTTATCTTTGGACAAAAACCTGGGAAGCCTTTCTCTACAACTTGGGCAGCTTGGCAGAAGAGCATGAAATGCATCAGTATGCTTTTGTTCAGAGACTAATTTCACAGTGTCTAGATGAAAAACAAGTTCTAAAAGTATTAAGCTCTCTTAGTTTTTGAAATTCAGATGGAGAAGTTATGAATGTCAAAATTCTTTACAGTTATAAAGCAAATGCCAATCTACAACAATTAGAGGAAGTGCAACAGGAGTCAGCATTATCATCTGGTTTTGGAAGTGAGAGACCACACAGGTTCCAGTGTTTTTTCTTTTATTTTTATGAAAGGTACAGGTTTGTGTAGTCACTGGTTCTGCCTCACTCTTTTAAAAGAGTGTGTTTTTTACACTCTTTTTACAGCTGTGTTTTAAAGAAACATTTTACAGTAGCACAACTTTACTCGCATCAGGAGTTATAATCAATATACACAGCCAGAGACATCATGAGAATCTGAACAGATTGATCCTGTGTAGATCAATAATCCCACAGGACCTGTGTCACTTTGGATTATTTCCAGACACTTAGCAGAGTGAGACTTCAGAGTGAGACTTAGACAGAAGCAGAGTCAGGACTTCAGCGAAGCACATGCTGGGAATATTTTCTGCCAAAATTCTAACAAAATCTTAACTTTCTACATGTGCACTTTCACTTCTCTTTAGAAAGAGAATAACTGCAATAACTGTTGCTTATCTCTGCACCCTTTGAAGAAAAGTCTCCCTTCAGTCTCCTTCTCCTTATTTACCAGCAGGTACCATACAGTGCTGTCCAAAACACCATGAAATATTTTCTAAGAATCGGGACCTATATGGTACCTCAGATACTGCTGCACTGCAGCTTCACATCAGAGATGTTTGATGAAAACGCTATTTGGCATCTGTGGTCTTGTTCCTTTCACCTTAAATGAATTGAGATACATGTCCCCACCCTCCCTCCATGCCTTCCATTCTTTGGAGAGGTCTAAGCTTGTGTCCTTGAAGGTCATACCTTGGAGGAATTTTCTTACAATGAAGAAAGATTTTTTAGAAACAGCTTGCACATTTTCCCTGGAATACCTATCACAAGTATTACATATTATACCTGTATCAGTGTTTGCATACATCCAGCACACACATACCATTTCTGAGTCACGCCTACCTTTTTAGCTCCCAGTATAAAGTAATACTATAAAAAAAGTATAAAAAAAAATAGTATAAAAAAAAATCCAGTTTGACCACCCATAGATCTTCCTCAAACCGCAGTAAAACTGTCCATACTAACATGAAAATTCTATTCTTTCACTTCATTTTAGCTGTGAAAGTTGCTCTTCATTACTGTAGGTTTTATCTCTTCTCTGTTCCTTGTTTGTCTTTGATACTTAAGAGGGAAAGTTCAGTCTTTCCTCACTATGCAAACAGTTTCCATGCTACGCTAACCGCCCTCTGCTATCTGGACTTCCATGAGCAGATTAAGAGACTTGAATAGCACTCACCAATCAAGGGTTTTACACCTCAGGTTTGAACTTGGAGGTTAGGTACAAATGCCAACAAAGCTTGGACAGCTCTTTAATTGACTCCGTGTGTGGGATGCATACTCTGTAGGTTTAAACATGCAAAACATCAAGATCTGCCCTCCATGATCTCAGGTGTGGCATGCACAGTCTGTGGTGTGCAGGCCACAGCCAGGTTGGAGGACACAAACCTTTGCTTCAGAGAAACCAAATCAAAGATCAGCATCTGTTTGAAATGTTGTAACTGACTTTACTCTTCTCACCAATATTCACAGTGTCACATGGCAAACTAGCTGTGAAACTAATTAAATACATGTGAAACTAGCCTCAATGCAGCAGTGCCTTCTCACAGTACCTTAGCCTCAATTTTGTATACCTAGCATCAGGTGAGTCAGAGTAGCAATAGTTTTTTTTATATTTTCCAAAGACAAAATTAATAAACAGACTACTGCCATAAATATATTAAGTAACTTTAATGCTGCTTAGCATAAGTCTTTGTTATATACTTTCATCCATATACTCCAGTGTAAATGTATTTTATACAATATGAAGTATTCTTAAAACTATATGGCTCTAGATAAAATGTACACAAAAAGTTTCAATGCAGTGAGAGAATTAGGGGAAAAAAAATCAGCCAGACTACAAAATCTTTGGAAGAAAAAGCCTTCAGAAAACAGATATACGACGACATCCCATTGTAGTAATTCAGGAAGACCAAGTGGTTCCACAGTCAGAAGGGTGCCACTCACTGCTGTGCCACCCACAAGAACCTGCCCTGGGTCAGCAGGGCACTGCTGAGGATGGCTGCCCCTTGGAGATCCTTGACAAGTTTGATAAAGCAACCTCCATGGCAGACACCCTTGTTGGCTCAAGGAGAGTGAGTAGGCCTGGGAATGAAGGAAATCCTGTCTTCCCTTACGCAACCACTGCTGGTCTCTGCAGAATAATCAGGTGCACTGGCAAGATGTAGTGAACAAGTTGTTTTACAAATGACAGGGAGCTTTTATTGTCCCAGCTTATCTTTTTGGCACTATTCACAAAAGCAAAACTTTTTTACTAGTAAAATAACAAAAAGCTTCACCATGTGCAAAACAACATGAGTGTCAGGGAGCAGAGCACAATGCTATAGCTTAGTTTTGCTAAATCAGTTTTCTGTATATAACATTGCATGTCATCATACACCAGGATATTCAAGAGAGGCTCAATTAAACATCATTTGTGCGAAAAGCCAACGCCATAGTGGACGAACCGCTTTGCATTCCACTGCTTTCAGCAAGATGTTGCACAGGCATCTAAATAAAAACACCTTTACAACACTGCAGCTTTAGAATGCAACAAATAACACATTGCAAGTATCTCATGAGGTCAGACATTATTCATGATTTGGTAGCATTCCATTCAAATGATATTGACTCACATAGTACCTAACAAATGCAGCACTTGAAGTAGTGAGAACAAAGCTATACTCCAACGAAGTTAAACAGTGCAAAAATTCCTGTTAAACAAAAATATACCATGTATATACATACACAACACAAATGCACTGTTTTGTAGTATAAATAGATCTGATTAAGCTAAATTCCTAGAACCAATAAACTACTGATTGAAAGTCCCAGTTTTCATCTCGTATGGAGCACAGGCTTTAAGGCTCAGGTGACACTAGCCAAACATAGCTACAAGAGAGTATAAAAAGATTTCACTGGATGGTTTTTTAAAATATCTTCTCTGTACATCAAAGTTTATAACATATATATACTATGTTGGAATTTCAAAGTCAGCCTGGGCTCTGATCATGCAAAGGGCAGCACACAGAATGCCCATTACTCTACCAGGAGCCTCAAGGCTCTACCTGCGTAGAGTGCACTGTAATGCTGCAAAGCACTTAAGCCCAAGGCTTAACAAGGGGAAGGGGGGAGCTTTTTAGCTGCCTGTGCAGTTAACATCTTGGGTTGGTTTCCATTTTCTTCTTCTTCTGGTGTAACACTGGAGTTCTGTTGGTTGCTAATGACATATACCTCTTTATCCCTCAACTCTTGACTACCTTACAATGAGTACACAGTAAAAGTAAGTATCAGAAAGGGAAGAGACGGAAACTTCTTTTTTTCTGTTGAAGAAATCTTGAATAGGGGTTACTTGCATTTAAAGCAGATTTTAAGCAGGGAAAAAAAGTCTTTTTAGAATTAAATTACAGTAAAACAGACAAGTAGCACTTAATTTGATCTGCAGTGGAACATGTGGGCATTAACCTCTCTTCAACTGTTATTTAGCCTCCATCTCCTTAATGCCAGGGCTGTGCTGCAACCATAACAAATAGCTGTTGCAAAGGCAAAAATCTAGAGGAGAAGCAGAGAAAAGAAAAAAAAAAAGAGAAAAAAAAAGTGATTCACACATACTGTTCTACAATATTTTTCTATTCTAAATGAATACAGGAACACAAGTGATTCAAAAGGTATCCCCCCCCCCCCCCCCCAAAGCCCCAAACCAAAATGCTTAATAAAGTAAAGATAGGTTTGGGATCCTCTGAAGTTTTCTCAGGAACATCTTTTTAATAACCCCATTTCACCACTACCTCATGTTACTACTTTTTGCCTGCTTCAGCAGACACTTAGAAATAGAGTATGAAATAGAATTTCTGCATAAGTTGTGGTGAAAGTAAACATGGGTATGTACCTTGTGTATTTCAGTTCTCTTATCTAGACTGATCAAACATCAATCAGGTGTTTCCAGCTGAATGCCTTTACTGCAGCAAACATCAAAGAAGCAGAACTCTTTTACTTGCAGAAAGAGAGAAACAACTCCCATCTGGCCTCCTTGACCAGATATCCAGCCATTAGAAAAACTTCCTAGGCAATGCCAGGGAAGTTGCTCCTGCTCAAGAACTGGATAGATTTGAACTGCAGGTCATCCACAGTGAAACTGAATATGTAATGCACACTGGACAGAAGAAATGAGAAAATGAATTTCTGAAAAAAACATTTCTCATATTGTCCAGTGATAACAATGAATTCTGTCTCTTTTAACAGATCAATTCACTCATATTTTGCTTTACATACAAGTGTTAATTTGACTAATTAAAGTTTTGAATAAATGCTACACCATAGAACCATCACCTGTAAAAAATGAACATACGTATATTTCTAATCATGGTTTAGAAATGTCATCTTAAAAGACAGAATGTTAGCACCCTTTTTTCTTTTTGTCACATGGCTCACAGGACTGTTCTAATGAAATATTTTAAAGATTCAAATTTTTTCTGTATGTTTTGACTTCCTAAATATACATTTCTTCAAAAAATGCAAAACCACTAAAGACTACATTTATCTCATTCACCGTTTTCCAGCTACTATTAATTAAGATACTGAGACAAGTTACAAAGGACTCTTTTCCTCCTCTATCTTGACAGGGATTTGGGGGGCTTGAAGAAATGAATTCGCCCTTAAAAAAAATTAGTATGGAAACAGGGAATGGTTTCTCGGAGTGCCCAGTATTCTGTTGTCAGATAAAATGAGTGTAGCAGCCATATATTCAGTGAGATCGGAGCACACTAAATTAGAACTGAAGAGATATACATAAGGATAGAATTTAAGATATTTGCTAGGTATAAAGAACCTCCCTTAGTTCAGGCACAGCTGGAACACCACCTCTGTCCTCCTGCCACACAGCCACCCAGAGATCAGAAGTGCTCAAGTGTTTTACTGGCAGGTGGGTGATGTGAGGAACTCTGGCCTCAGGACACATGACATGCCCACTTCACCTCTTCAGGGCCTGGCTTGTCAAAGCTAAAGGCTTCTCCTTTCTATTTTGCTCTTGTAGACAGAACGTGAACCTTACACCTTTCTTTCATCTGTTATCTTCAGATGAAATGAAAGTGCTTACTGTGCAAAAGTTAGGTGCACAGAGTTTTAAGGACAACAGATAACACAGAGGGTTTGGAAGCATACAGCTCCCTGGTATGACAGTCTCTGGATAGAACTAAAAAATTAAGAGCAGTGGTTTCAGTTCCTTAAGTTAAGCCTGACACACCTCTACTCATCCCTGAAGAGTCGAGTCAGGATGAAAACTAAAGCCTGATATATTTTCTGATTCAGCTACACCCACATCACCAAATACATTGCTTCAGTGATGATGCAACTACAATGAGAAAAATGCATTCAGGGCTTAGACTGTCAAGAAAAGCACTCTAATAATTGCAATAAGAGACAGCAGGGCCCTGACGTAGTAAGTATATGTGGAGCTTCATAAAGACCTAGTCCAAATTTTTTTATGTCCATGGCATGTTCAGGACTCTAAATGGTATAAAAAAAGCAACTGAAATTTTGAGCACAGGTGTAAATTTCATATCTCATCCTCTGATAAAGACTCAGTTCTTTTTCTTCTAATAACCAAAACTGTTCTTACAAAATACCTTGTCTAAAAATTACAAGCTGTAGCAATCATATATTTAAAGCACTACAGTGAAGAGTATCAACTCTACATTATATTGAAGAGTAAGTAGCTACCCCATAAGCATCAGCTTATACATTATAGTATTTTTGCATGTTTCTGTTAGATACTACTTGCTGCTGTCAAAGCAATTCTTTCTCTCACAGCTCCTCTTTCTATTCCAGTTTGCTGTTAAATTCCCAAGTTGAAATGGCTGGCTAAAAGTGCTTTCTACAGACTTATGTTCCCCTGATACAAATGTATGAAACACATACCGAGGCTGCTATACTTATGTTATATTCACGACCACTTAAAATCCTCTCTTGTGTGGTGGAGTTGAATTTGCGGGGAAAGTGATGCAGAGATGTAGTTGCTGCTTGCAGAAGAAATGCTCCAAAATAAAACACAAAAGTAGCCCCATGGAAAATAAAATCCTAAAAAGCAAATAACAGAATCAGTCCAGGCTCCAATACATACCTAATTCTTCTCATCTCTGTACAAATGAAATCCAACACTGAAACATGAAACAAGAACTGATAACACTAATGTGAGATAAGCAGTGCTAAATCCATCTGACAGCTTAACCTGGACTTGTTTTCACAGCTTCTTGCAATTATAAACAACTCACAGACATTAGTAGTGATAAAGGGCAACTCTCCCTCTCCCCAAATCTTATATTCTTTCAAATTAAGAGGCACATATTCATCTTTATGTACACATGCTGATGTTTTAGACTACCTTAAAGTTAGTGGAGTTTACAGACATCTCCCTTCAGACAGATAAAAAAGAAGACATATATACAGGCCAACTTGATCACAATTCAAGCAGTACAATACAATCTTGCAGTCCCATATGTCCCTTCTCAGCTATAATCAAAGCTTCAAAAATCTTCTCTCCATGTTTAAGTTTTGCTTCTCTAAATGCCCAGAAACAACTCGGCTTTGACATAGCTGAAATGTCCAATGTCCCAATACAATAAATCCAAGAGCTGAGGCATTTCCACAACTCTCTCTGATTTAGCTCTACGCAATAGTCAAGTAACCCGACAGTTCTTCAGGATACTGTGGAATAAAATGTCCAAGACTAGTGAGGACAGGTTTTAGGATTTACTTCAAATATGCTTCTCTCCTGGCCCTCTCTAGGCAATTCCCTCCTCTATGACAAATGCTAACTGAACATAAGATTTAAACACCTAGCTCTCATTTCTAGGTTCCATTACTGACACACATAAAAAAAGGGCTGGTGCCTTTGCAGGCCCTAGTTCAGAGCCCAGTGTTCCAGCAGCATGTTCCAGTACAGTTTACAACGTCTAAAGTATTCTTCCATCATCTCCTTCTGTTATGAATTTGCACTGCACTCAATTCTTGATCCATACAATATATACTTTGTACCTATAATTGTGAAGGTCTGCAAAAGCTACAGGGAGAATTTTTAAAATATACACAAGTATATGTATGCTTTATGATACCTAAGATATGCAGTCTAACTCCAGTACTAATGAGTTCTTTATGAACTTTAACCTCACTTGAGTACAATGGACAATCAGTATGCCTAGAGTGAGAACCCAGCAGACAGCTGGTGTGTGTTCAGCAGACAGCACTTGCCTGCACTAGAAATTACTGTGCAACATCCTTACCTGCTGCCTGCCTGAGAGCAAAGGGAGAATGTGCTGCACTATCTTGTCCAGAGAAATGCACTTTCTTCATAGATATGAGATTTTCTTTTAGTTGAAAGAATCTTCTTTTGAAACCCCTTTGAAACCCCTTGTTCCATATTTGATGGCAGCTAAAGCTACTTAAATCATACCCTAGTCAGTTTTGATAAGTTATAAGCTGCTACTACAGTTCCCCATTCCACTTAGATCAGGACTGACTGCATATAGGAGAGAGATTTTTCAGGAGAGACTCTTTCATCTCCTTCATTCTCCTGCCAAACCCTTTAATTTCCTTCTCCTGGTAGCAATTATAGTGAAGCTCTGTAGCATCAATAAGGTTTCACATTTACATGGCTATGGTTCTGTGACCAAAAACCCCAAGATCTTATGAGGGATCTTTTTTTGGGTTTTAGTAATTGTTATCATAGTGCTAACTCTCCCGTGTTCCCACACTTGTAAAATCATTGAAGCCTCATACGAAGCGTATGCAAAACACTATCAGAGCAGCACGATAAATTAGTTCACATCTAATTTTGTATATAAGCGTGTTGTGAGTCAGGCTGTAAAGGGCAGTACTTGTCATACCATCTGGTTTAATACATTGATGTACTGAGCAATGGAGCTCCATAAGGTCCATCTTTTCCACTGTGTATCATCTTATTTCTTAATATCTCTATTAATAGGAACAGATATATTTACAACATGAAGTATTACTAAATCCAAGACTGCATTTATAGTAACAAAAATAGTTTTAGTGTTTTATTCATTTGCAACAGAAGGTAAAAAAACCCCAACTTATCAAGTGCTGCTACAGAGTTTAGTGTCAACAAGTTACAAAACACTTAGGTTCCTGAAAATAGTGGTAAAGTGTCTCCTCTTATTTTTGTTGACAGCTGGAAGGAGCTAGGTATCAGCTACCAAGTTAAAATGATTCCCTCTGCATTTAAGATGTTGATTGAGTTATGACAGCTTTTTTGATAAAGTTACAGATGCAGTTTTTATACAAGTCACGTACCCATTTCCTGACATAGAAAATTTTCCAGCAATTTATTATATACAAGGGGATAAAATTAACAGCATAACAAACTGCCAGCATCAAGCAGCCAATGTGTAACACACAAAAAATCGTTATAAGATGAAATTTGTGTAGCATTTTCAATCTACAAAAGGCTTTGTCCTTACCCAGCAACTCTTATATAGATGCATGATTGCAAAGTGGCAAACAGTTTCAATGAAACCCACGACACTATTAATTTGCTTTAGTTATGCTCAAGGGCTTTGTTGCATCATAATTTGTGAGGATGTTGCAGCATAAATCCCTGTAAAGGTCTCTGTGATTGTAACTAATTATTAGCCTAATTACTGCCTGTGTTGTGCTGGAAAGCTGATGCTCTATGTTTATTCACTATCAAAGTGCTAAAGTTTGTTTTTTAATAGAATCCAGTCTGCTAGCACTGATGGGCTTTGATTTATCAGAGCTCCAAACTCATAAAGCTTTATGATTTGCTTTAAAGAACTTTTGTTTTAATGGCCTGTCCAAGAATTACCTGAACAGATAAATATCCATGGCTGTTGATACAGAAGCATGCAATTCTAGCTATGATCAAGTGAAGTGTCACTAGGAAAACTGAGCTGCCCAGAAGCAAAGTGAAGGTGATCAGCAGTTACAGGCAAATTTATTTCAGCAGTTTAGAACTTGCAGTCCTTTTGGAGGAACTTGAAACCCATTTTTTTTAAATTAAAAATTCCAATCATATGCCACCTCTTATTATTCACTTCCAGTAATATAAAAGACTGTGATATAATCTCATGCTTAACTACTTGAATACTAAAAACTCAAAGTAAAAAATAGATAATGACAACAAAAGAGCATGTAAATTACCAATCAATAACCTGAGGTATCCAGGTGGTTGGCAAAAACTAATACAACAAACCTCCCTTTTTTAACAGGAAGTTAGTCTTTGAAAACTACTGGCACAAGCAATATCAATCACAGCAAGAGTCAAGCTCTGTCTTCAAAATGAAAAGCTCAGCAAAGAATACTTATATCTTTAGTCTCACCAAGCTCCCTCTAAGAAAGATGTTAAGTCTCCTAATAAGATATTAAGATATATCATAGTGCAGATTATTATGTCTTTTACCACCTAAGGTCTAACAGCCAATCACCACTACTGCCCTAGCTTTGAGAAATTGACCCAAAAGTCACCAGAAGTCTTTCTTAGAAACTGGAGGGGACCTTCTGGGTGCTGAAGTCCAGTCTTTGCTATCTCAGACAATCTCAGTCTCACATCACACAGTATGTTCATAAATACATCCTTTCCTTTATAATCCTATTATTCACAAGCTGTTACTACCACTTCTCCAACAGTCAGAAAGTATTTTCTGATTTCCAGTCCACAATAATTTCTGGCCATTTAAACCAATCTGCTGTCACACCTTGTTAAATTGATCCTCTTCCTACTGCTCATACATTTTATGTACTCAGAGAGGAGAGGTGTGCTCCTTGAAACAGCTTCAAAAGCTTCTTCAGCCTCCATCATAAAACAGGTCCTGGATTCCCTCTGCCACCTCTATAACCCTATTCTTCCTTTTTCCAGTTTTGAATTCCTGTTTGAAAAACTTTGTGCTGAAGCAGAAGGCCAGGTGTTAAGACTTAGGATCAACACTCCTCATCAAATAATTTTCAGTTTATAAAACAAAGGGAATCCTTAAATAAAGAAAAAATCTTACCGCTTGGTTCCAGTTGACAGAAATTCTATTTGCATAATCAAAGAGGAACACAGAGAGGAACACAATGGAGAGGAACCACGCTGTCACTGCCACAAACATTACCCATCCCTGCAGCAGTGGCAGTGGAATTTGGGTAGCGGCGACCAAAATCCAGACTATTGTTCCAAACAGCTGCAAGGAAAGGAATACAGAGAACAAACTGAGAGGTAACTTTTACTCAGTCCTTTCTGTCTTAGAACTACATATCATCTGATGACTCTTAGGAACCAAAAGGAAACACCTCAAAAATACTTAGAGTGCCCAAGTCCTCCTCCCAGAAAAGATAGGCACTAACTGGTGATAACACAAAGCCACTCTGAAATTCCTAAAAGCTCTTCAAATAGTCTTGAAAATGGGATTTACAAACCCAGGTGACTTCTGTGCTGCTGCTGAGAATTTTACCCTTACTGTAATTTTGAGCAAAATACAAGAAATGTGAAAACAGTTCACACACACACACATCTGCCTCTCTATACACAAATTAGCATGAAAAGGATGTAATTCTACTACTTTGGATTCACTCTCATACTGCTTTGCTTTGTAGTCCTAATCAGATGAGATACAGAAAGGAGATAAAAAGACACCCATTTTTTCAATGTAACGCCAAGCTGAAAGAGGACACAAAGCATTAAAGCAAAAGAGAAAAACTAGAATACAGAATAAGGTGAATTGCAAACTATGCTGTAAAGACTAGAAAAATATAGAGCTTTCCAGAATCATCATAACTTGGAGAAGAATTCAGCAGTGCCAATTTTCATTTCAGCAGACTCCTCATAGCAAATGAGTGGTAGGGACGCTGTGCTAGAGACGGTTCAATGAAGTATTTATGTACTTTAAGGCTTCCCTGGTTTAATCAGCTCTTGGCCGAAGGAACACAACTATTTCTTCCTGCAAATCCTGCCTCTTAATAAAAAAGGACAAATAGATGACAACTATGATTCACTCCAAGTACTTGTTTATTACAGAAAATTGAACTTCATAATCCAACCTGATGAATAGTGTCAACTAAAATCAATTTCCAAGCACAGGTTACTTCTTTCCTGTTTAAATTCTACAGATTTACAAACCAGGAAGTCAGAGGTTACATGTTCAGATTCAGAGAGCTTTCTTTTGTATCACGGTTGAATAAGAGATACTTTTCAAAAGATGCCGGCTATAAAACTAGTTGGTTGCTCTCTGGCATTACACTGCAGCAGCACATATGTAAAGATGCATTGCTAGTCTCAGTTCAAAGCTCCCATGGGTATTACTGTTCAAGTTGTTCTCTAGGGTTCCTGTTTTAGCTGTAAAGAACCAAACTTTCTCTAGTTTCACAGGACTGCAGGTGCAAGTCTGTTACTTGGTGACCAGAGAGGGATGGGCAGTGAGGAAGAAAAAGGGATAGCAGAAAGTGTCTGTTAAACAAAAAACAGACACACATGAAATGTCTTCAGTACTTTGAATGTGCAAACTTGCAGGGCTCATTTAAAATAAATTTAGAACTGTACTGTAGAGACTGCTAATCTCAGCATCCACTGTTGTGCTATTTTCCTCACATTACACCTGTCCACTACAGCTTGGCTGTCAGATGTACAATTAGTTGGCCAATCGAATTAACCTTTTGTCCCTACTGCCTCTGGGCCTGATTTAGTGCCCAGACTTGTGTTTCAAGTTTCGACTTGTTCCTTACTCAGGTACAATTTTACAGCCTTGTGAGGTGGGATCCAGCTCACGGGCTGGGACCAAAGCAATATTTTGCTCTGACCATAAGAAAACAAACAAACAAACAAAAAAATAAAATCAGATGAGTTCTAATAAGCTTTTTTGTTTTTTGTCTCCCACAAATCAGTGCACTGCACAGCGCCATACCCAACCTCAGCTCAAAGGTCCTCAGCCCTGCGTACGCCAGCGAGGTCTAACACACACACGCATGACATTGAACATACTTGTAGGAGTTTGCAAAGGACGCGTAACACGCGCACAGACAAAACCCGGCGTAGTAACTCTCCCTGGTGCCTTTTCGGGTGGGGGGATAGCGTGGCTCAAAGCCCTCGGCAGCTCAAACAGCCCCGCGGAACCCATCCGTGTGAGGGGCCCCGGCCCGAGGGGAGCGGACCGGGACGGCCGGAGGGTGCGGGGCCGGTGCCGCTCCCGCAGAGCCCCGGCCCGGCCCCCACACCTGCCCCGCTCACAAAATGGCAGGTGAGCACCGCGGGCAGGCCCGCGGCCGCTCCCCACGCCGGCCCCTCGCACTCACGATCTCCAGGAAGATGACGGCTCCCGAGAAGGTGCGCAGGATCTCCAGACCGGAGGGCAGCGTGACCCGCGGAGGCGGGAAGTAGGGAGCGGGGTTAGGAGGCGGCGGCATGGACGAGGCTCCCCTGGGCAACATGTTGCAGCGGCTGCTGCTGCTCTGCCGAGCACGGCCAGATGGGCGAGGAGGCGGTGGCGAGGGCGGGCACAGGTGCGGGCGGGCCGGTCCGCACCTCCCCCGCCCGGCCCGGCCCAGCCCGGAGCCGCCGCCCCTCGCCCGGGGCTGGGCGGTGGCCCCGCCGCGCCGGGCACCGGGGCTGGAGCCGGGCCGGGTCGGGCTGCTGCCGCTCGGCTTCCCCAGAAACGCGGCGCTCTGCATTCACGAGTCCTGAATCAGGCCAGCCAGACTCGGGGCGTGATTTCCTAATGCCGGTTTGCAAAAGGTTGTTATTTACCTTCTGGTTACGGATATTTGGGCTTGGTAATTGCGTGGTTGCACGTTTTGCTTTGTTTTGTTTTTTTGTTTTTTGGTTTTTTTTGTTTTTTTTTTTTTTTCTTTTCTTTCGTTTTAAAAGAGCCTACTAGGTTATTCATTCGGAATATAGAAAACATTTAACTTGTATCTTCTTTTTGTTCAGTCTGGCTCAACTGTGGACCCTGCTAAAAAGTGGTAGAAAATGTTTGTAGTAGTAGCTTGAAGAGTTTGGGGTGCAGAAAGATACACATTTACCAGACCACTTAAAATCCACTTTTTAATTATGCCTCTTTGTATAAGCATCTTCTCCAGAGGAAGGATATGGCATCTGGCAGCACTTGGCTTATTTCTCCCGTTGTGACTTAGGCTGGGATGTCCTGCCTCTGGAATGACCAAGACTGAGTTTCACTCAGTGCTGTCTCGTGCAGTGTTTATCCTCCACACATGCAGCTTTAACTTTAGAGATTACATTTTAAAAATGTTTAAGCAAATGTGTGTAGCTGATCTGGAAGTTGAACTAATTTGGGCATGAAGACTATATTCCTTTAATTTTAGATGTATGATGTTTCTCGCATATGCTTTTGTAATGACAAGAAATGCCACAGCCTGAGATGCCTGTCTTCCCCATCCCAATCCAAGCCCTAGGTGGAGAGCGGTTTGCTCCATCAAACAGGCCTCATCTGTGTTTCTGCCATACCATTCTGTACATAAATAGGTTTGTGATGCTTTCGCAATTCATTAATAACTGCTTGGCTTTGAAATAATGTCTTCTAAAGGAAGAAGAAGCATAAGTTTGCATTCTTTCATGTGCTGTGTCTTCAACCCTATGCCTCTTGTAGCTGGATGCCTCTTCAACTCTTAAGCAGGAAATTTGGGATTGAATCTCCATTAGGCTGAAGAAGGCACTAAGCCCAGCCTCCCCTCTTTTTTGAGTGCTTTACCCCATCACTTATCCACTGAGATAATAATATTTTTTTCCTCTAGATATATTTTAAAAGTGAACCTTGTGTCCCATCTTTTTATCTTCAGGAGAAGACTCCAGGCTCTGGAAGTACATGTCTACAGGACCCAGTTTGGGTGTGTTTTGGAAAGGAATGGGGTTCAGACTTTTGCCTAAGTGATTAGGTGTAGGGGTTTTGTTCTTGGGGTTTCTTTCTGGAGATCATACATTCAGTTAATTTCACAGTCCCGCTCTAAATCTGTTAAGTCTGCCCTGCAGAGTGAGAAGTCTGAGTGGGTGGAAAACAGGGTTGGTTAGTTTATGATTCAGAACAAGAAATGTGATTGTCCTTATCTTATACAAAGGAAGTAAAAATTATACTTGGTCATAAACATTTCAAGTGTTATTATCCAGCTGCACAGTTAATCTGTGTGAACTCCTGCAGTACTGGATTTTATTAATGATTACATACAATAAGCAATCACTGTTTCTTGCTTGTAAATACCATTTCTTTTTTACCTGCACATTCCTTATAACACTTACTTTCTTGAAATTTAGTTGGTTTTAATAAAAAAGTCCAAATTTCACTTTCACAATCAAATATAGATCCACTGAGTAGATTTTTTGGCTGTTCTTTTTTTCTAAATCCTAATAAATTAAATTAAAGTGGCTGTATAAATTATTTTGGCTGTGTTCAGGCAAGATGTGCTGCAGTGCTGTGTGGGATTGCTTTTATAGTGATTCATGTACTGTTTGAATCTTTAAAGAAGTGGATTTTTTAAGAGATTAGTGTCAGGATTGCTTTTCAAAGTTTCCATGCATAAGCACATGTTTGTGTTGAACCGCTTTTTAATATCATTTTTGTGTAACTAATTGGATCTTGGCATGTTACAAGGTAAACTATTGATGAAGCTTCCACCAGAAGTTAACAGAACAACTTAAAAAACCAAGTTAACAGAAATATATTGATTCACTGTGTGTAGAAAAGTCTGTCTCTACAACCAGAAGGACTAAAAATTGCTCTTAAATGGCTATAAAAAGCTCTTTCCCCTTTGTGTTCGTATGCTTATGGCAGTCTAATGTAGAGGAGGCATTGTCACAGAACTACTAAACCAGTTGCTACCAATTTTAGATTACGAAAAATAATTGATGATTTAATTCCACATATAGTGATTTGCATATTACATATAGAAATTAAAATATATTTTTTTGAATGCTGTAATTCTTTTCCCCCAGGTGACCAACCATTAAAAAAATGCAGTAAGTTACGAAAATCTTAGGTAGTCAGCTATAATAAAGGATAAATTAGTATTTTGAAAAAAATGTATACATCATACTGAATATGAAAATTACTTACACAGTGGTCCTATGTGATGTATGGCACGATACCTCAGGAAGAGGTGAATATTAGTAAGGATATTAGAACAGTAGGTGAAAGTAATGTCAATTTCAGAATTCATGGTCCTTAACACTTTATCTGAGTATGTTATCAGGAGCACTTCAGGAAGAGTTGTAATCTCATATCCTATGTTACAGTGTGCACATGGGTGGTCTGTCAAAGAGATGGAAAATGCCAACCAAATAAATGAGAGTAACCCTATTCTCCTGTGGCTCTGTTTATGCACAAGCAGATTTCCCCAGCCAGAGTGGAGCTATGCAAGGTTTTCCTGACAGTATTAGGATCTGCTTCTTTCTTCCAGTTACTTTCTTGCTCTGGAGAAATTTGCCCCCAGAAGTCATCTTTGTTTCTTTTAGATTTGCAAAGGTGCTCTTTCTTAAGATGGAACACAAACTCTCCTAGTCCTATAGTTAGTTACATATCAAAAATAGAAAGCCTGCAGCTGATCATACTAAACAGGCTTTTTTGTTTATGGATGAATTAATTTAACATGCTTCTAGAAATTGCGTGCAGGATTCTGATCTCATACTGGTACAAACTCTGGAGTCATTCCCCTTTAGCCAGTGAAATTAAATAGGCATAAAACTGGTTTGCCTAAGATGAGTGATAAGGAAAGCCTTTAGCATCATTTGTGTAGTGTATTTACTCAGTGGTAACAGAACTTCAGGGTCATGGTTGGACCTATGCATATTATGAATTAGTGTGCAAATACCACCACATTGCTGAGGTTTCTTGGGAGGCAGTGCAACAGTTTTCATTTTTAACAGGCAGGGCCAGGCTTGTTAATGCATGCTGCCCCTTCTTGCATCATTACACTAAGGGAAAAACAACTGTTGAAATCTCTCACTTCATCCAGTTAAACTGAGCTTGGGATGTGTGCTGAGGAGAGGAAGTGAAAATAAATATGCCACCTGTTTGGTCCACCAGTGCCAGGGATTGCTGGTTACCAAACCAGTCTCTGGAGCAGCTTAAAGCAGTTTCAGAGCTGCTCTCAGCAGTGATTTCTGGCTGGCTCATAAGGGTATGGTGGTACTTTGGACATGGCCTTTTTGCTGCAGAAGTGTCCTCTGTGCCCGGAGCTGTGGGATGAAAAGCATTGACCTGGCAACTTTGGCCCTCAGGGTAGTCTTTAAAGCAGGGAATCCTTTGCTGGCTGGTTTGGAGTGTTTGAAGTTCCCTTCACACAGGCACCACACAGCTGGAGCCTGGCGTGGAGCCAGAGATCCTCCTCGGTGGAGTAAACTGGTGTTAGGGAGGTCAGGCTGAGGTTCCTGACCTGTTCTCATAACACTGGCTCCATGTTCCTAAGGTTACCAGCGCTTCATTTGTTTGACTTGGTGGCCCTGCTGTTCTCTAGCAATATAGTATAATGTGCCAAGGGCCAATTTTCCTTTGATTTACTTTGAGAAATTCCTTTCAGATGTGTGAGGATGCAGCAAGGGTAAAAATGCAGAATCTCACCATAGCATAGAGCAGGATCCTGACATGAGATGGTGTAAGAGGCAAGGTGGGTAGAGAGGGGCATGGCAGAGCAAAGCCAAGTTACCAAATGGAAAATGTCTCAAGAAGTCAGTGTTTTGCTCTTGGCTGTCGGAGTCTGGAATTATGAGAAATATTTCTTTGCATGTTTAAGAGATTTAAAAACCTCTGACAAACAAGGTTTTTAACCTTTGTTCATGGAAAAAGGGCTTTTAAGCTCTGGAATGAAGCAGAGTTTTCAAGAGTGTGTATTAAATAGTAGAATAGTGTGTAGTTTTATCACAGGGTGAGAATTTTAGACATGTGGGGTTTTTAGGATGGCAGACAGGTGAAGAAAGATGGAGGAACCACATGGCTTTTGGATTTCTTCCTTCTTCCTCCTAGCCTCCATCATCTGCTGTGAGGTGGCACATTATGGTTGGTTTAGAATAAACACCTTTCTAACAAAGGTAATGGTTATTGGAGAAGTATTATAAATACTGATTATGTGGATTGTAGTATAAAATACACGCCACTCTGTGTGGGTGGTATTCGGGTATTTGGAATTTGGGATTTTGGGATTCGGAGAGTGCCTGAACGTGTCCTGCTGCACAGATCTCTGCAGGGCAGAAGAAGAATGTAGTGATAAGAAATAATAAACTATGAAGAAAACGTAAGAAGAGACAGCTCACGACCCAGTTCTTCAAACTCTCTGGCTGGGGAAACAAAACTGTACAGTCTCAGGGTCACAGAAAAACAGCCAGCAACAGAGACACACAAAAATATTTTTTATAAACCCGAGACTTGGCATAGGTGATCCAGCAGGAAAAATGGGTTGTCCTCAGAAGAGAGTGTGAGTGTGCCTCTCAGAGGTACAAACTGGGAGCATAACATTGTAGTAGATGAGGGATGAGTAAATAGCACTTAGTTGTTCATGACAGAATTTCCCAGGGAAAGTATTAGGTAGACTGCACAGCAGCAATACTTTTTTTTGTCCTGTCCCCCTCCCGCTTCATGGTGTAAAAGGACCAGTTGAGCCAGTTGCAGAGGGGCTGAAGGAGGATGTGCTTAGTGCTGCCATTGCAAGATGCAGCACAGACCTGTGCCATTGGTACTGCTGGTAGCATGGGCCTCTTCTCACTCTGTCAGCACTTAAGACTTGATGTAGTAATCTTTGCTCATAACCTGTTGGCCTCTGATCTTATCTGTCATTGGGCAGCAGTAGGTATCCATTGTTTTCATTAACTATCAGTGCTTTCAGGAAGTCACCTTTTTCCTCAGCTGCCTTTTGGGGACTGGATTATTGAGCAAAATCCTGGCTAAAAATCCAATAGAAGGCAAAGAATAATAAGGCAAAAGACAATGGTGGCTTTATTTTGTGCTGACTAAATTCAGGAAGGAGAAGCATGAAAACAGAGAACATTAAAATATGATTGTATAAAAAAGCACTGTAGTGGTTTGAAATAGCATAAAAATGCTGCTGCAAAAGCATTTATTATTTATTTCAAAGCACTGTATTTATTTGTAATAAAAAGGATTTATCAGTGTACAATATATACATGTAATTAGGACTTACCTGATGACTGTTGGGAGGATGGTTAAGAGCCCTTTGTATGTGAGTATAGGCATTGTTAAGTGAATCATAAGTAACTCTTATATTTTTAGTTAGTTTCAGTTTCCTTAAAACAGCAGGGTCTTATTCTAATGACATCTGTTGTTACTTACAGTAACTACTGGAGTTTTAAGGCTGAGAGGGAGCTCTTCCGCTACTGAATCACTGGCAGACCTATAATCTTTTTACTGACTGTGCATCATTTTAAAGCTGTCTCCAAGGCTCCAGCCTCCTAGCATCCAAGTGCCTCTGGTGTTCACAAAATTAATTAATTTCAGTACTAACAGAACAGTTTAAAAATAAACACAACACTTATGAGTCAGATATACTGCCATGTTCTAGCTTCTTTATGGAATGTACAGTACATGGACATTTTACTCTTCTAATTGATAGATGGAAAGCCATTATTGGGATTTTTCTTTTAGATAAGAAATGCTGATGCAGCTTCTAGAAACCTTCAGGTGGTCTGAGCCATGCTTCTGCATTTTTAGACACTCTCTTGCTGTTCCCATTTTAATTAAAAGGAAAAATGAAATGATCATAGTTATTTGTTTGTACTGAAAGAATATTGTTTTCATTATAAAATTAAAATTGTTCATAAAGAGTTGTTTTAATGCTCTTATGTATAGGTGATTTTAGGGATATTGGTACCTGGAATGTAATTTTCTTGAGTGAAGTTTACAACATTTTGTATCCTGGGGGACTCCAAGGGTCTCAACTGACATGAATGATTCATGAGATATCAGCATTGGTCTCTCTTGTTTTTGGGTTTTGGGTTTTTTTTTACTTAGAATAAGCACAAATACAGGTTCTCTAACCTTGAACTTTAGATTTTGAGTTTGCCTGTCCTCTGCAATGATAAACTCCCATAGGACAGTCAGGTATTTTCAGGAACTGAATGTCCCTTCCAGAACATGAACCTTCCTTCTAGTGCTTGATTTTCTCATGTCAGGTTGAGAAATGCTGCCTGCTTATGTGCTCAGATTCTCTGAAAACCAGTCCTGATACTGATGGCAAGTTCCAAACAGTAACTTTTTCTGAGCCATCAAACCCTGAAGCTACATCAGAAATTACTATAACACATGAGAATAGTATCTTTATTTCAGGGAATTACTGTGTTACAGATTATTTCTGCAGGCCTATCTCAGCTGTTTAGTTCCTACTGAACCTCACCTCAGATTCTTTCACAATGTTTTTGTAAGTTTAAGTATTTGATCAAGTAGGTTTTGATTCACAGGAAAGCAAACAGGTTTGGGATATTTTTTTCTTTTCCTTCTTTCATAAATCCTGAACCAGTTAAACTGCATTCCTGTTGGCCTGGCATCCCTCATGAAGAAATAAGTGTTACAAGTAGTATGTATGCAATTTCTGGATAGAAAACAATCTGTGGTTCTGCTGGCAGGTTTAGCTTACGAATCATCAAGGAAGGTGAGGTGGTTTGTGCTATCCTCATGCTGAGTCAAACTCTGCTAAGATGTGGTTTAGACTATGAAAAACAAGTTAAAAACACTTTCCCTCCAAGATTTTTAATGTGACAACCACATTAATATTTTATTTCATTCACAGTTTCTGATTATTTCTTGTATACATTAGTGTCTGCTTTGTGCTTTGCTTCCTGACATCTTTCAGGATGGACATGCTTGTGCATATACTTCTCCTATGTAGAGAATGTTTTAATCCACTACAGTAAATAACTCCTGACAGTAGACTTGCACATTGTTTTCAGATGTGCCTGATGAGGGGAGAGAAAGGGATGGTGAATTGGCTACCAGGTAAGTTTTATAATTTATTTACAAGGCAGTAATTAAAATAAACCAAAAGGAACAAGCGAACTTTAAACAGTAGACTACCTATACCTTTAAACAAAATTATTTTTCTACCCTAGAATTTGATTTGAAATGGGACCTTATGTTCACATATCCTTCAGAGTGTTTACAGTCTTTAGCAGTAGTAGTATTTGTAGTGCATTTCAAACACGTGAATAGCCTTGCCTTTTTCTGCCTACCAGTAGTTTTGTGGAGCTACTTAAGTAGCTTAAATTTTAATCCACAGGTATTTGGAATAAGGATGAATCAGTGGTCAAAAAACACAGCTCATTAATTTTACATAATAGTAAAAGAATAAATAGGTCAGTATTCTGTGCAGTGCTTTACTAATAGGATAGTATAATTGCTGTGTAGTTAGTGTTTATGGGGTACTTCGAAGATGTAATTTGTTGTACAGGACTAATGTGTTCATACATTTCTACGTCTAGCTATATTCAAAAAGAAATACTTAACCTCTTTTTTGGTTTCTGGTACACAGTGAAAGAAACCAGGCTGGGATTCAGCTGATCAAGTGCTTATGTGTATCTCCAGTTACCTGGCTAGGTCTTGCACTACAAACAGGAAAACAATAGCATCATTTGATGAACAACTTAGTTTGTACTTCAGTAGGTATCTGGATATGGATCATAGGAATCAGTTTGTGTTGTCCTTGGTATATGCTTTGTCCTTGGTTTTGCAGAAAATGTATTTCTGCTTCTTCAGGTCCTGAGAAAGTTCTCTCTCTCTTGCAAACATAGACTTGCGGAGCGCTCTGGTATTCCTGAGATATTGAGCTGAAACTTCTTGTTGGATGTACTGACATTTTAGATTTTCTCTGACAAATTTTAAAGCCTTTTCAAGACCTAGAAATTAGCTCACAGTGGGAAATAAATCCATCAGCTCACATGGTAAGCATCTGCCATCTCTGTATTCACATTTTTCTGCAATGTTTTAGTTAATCTTCAACTGACTGAATGATCATCATTGTGACTCCTTCAACTTTTCACATAGTAGAGGACTATGCACTCTGGGAATGTTGTAGGAAACTGATATAAAGACTTCTATTGTACAAAGTTGGGAAAATTAGCATCTCTTGCTAGACAATTTGCTGCTGAGAGGTTAACAAGATAGCAAAACTTGCAGCATTTAGTAAGAGAAAAAAAATGAACAGGAGATTCACACTGAAATCTGCTTTCAAAAAGATATTATTTATACTTTTTAGGACTCTAGGTTTGAACTATGTCTGCATCAATAAAACCAAAGTAATGATAAAAAAATGTCTACTTTTTAAAAGTCATGTTTGTTTTGCAAAACACTTAAGTAAAGAAAAATATGACAAAAAAGAGGACGTGTAATGAAATTGCGTAATTTAAAGTCGTGGCTCTGCAGATGCATCTTCAATGTACTGCCTCATACCAGTAAGAAGCTACAGTTCTTGTCTCCCCCAGCATCTGCAGGTCTGCACTTGATTAAGCACAGGACCTCAGTGGGATTTAAGCACAGATATGACACTGAGGATGCTGAGGCACAGCACTAATGGCCTTAGGGGTTTCATTCAAAATGCACATGTTCACACACACTCCCCAGCAACAGACAGCTCTCTGTGGTCAGCTACTGTGTTTCAGTAGACTGCTGCTGCTGCCTGCAAAATGGAGTGATGTGATCTCCTGGTCCCACCCACCTAAAAATCAATTGAAACTCTTCCTCCCTCTATTGAAAGATCTGCATGGAGCAACCTTTCCATGCCAGGAGTGGGTGGCACCCAGAGCTTTAACTGGGCGCACTGCACACAGCATGTAGGCAGAAATTCTTTTGCAACTTGCTGCAAAAGCATAAAAGATACACAGATTAAGCTGCTACTTTGATCTTGCTCATTCTCTTTTCTCCTGTGTTGAGTAGTTTCTGTATGACTTTAATAAATAAGAAAAGAAGGAGGAATAAAAGAAATAGCAATTTATGGCTTCTGTATCCATGCAAACTTACTAAATCAACACAATCTAGAGCAATACTTTCCAAATAACCATGTTAATCCCTCCTTCTGTGACACCTTTACTATTTTTGTCGTCCCACATGGTGTCAAATTGCAGGTGTCAAATTCTCAATACCCATTTCAGCCAGCTGAACTACAATTGCAATGTACTTTTTAAGACTGTATGTAAAACTACATAGAGATGCCTATATATTCTTGTGGCTGTGCTCAAGAATGTGGCAATCTATTGTTCTAGGTGCTAATTTATTTTTAAAAAGTTATTAAAAGCAGTGAAAGAAGTAGAAAGAAAGAATTAAATGCATCAGCCAAATGCCCATGTGATATTGTTTTAAATGCTTGAGAAAAATGTATTGTGATGGGATATATTGATTCTGTGATAATTTTTATTAGTTTCTAAAACATTGTATTTACCATAGATGTCTGTGCCTTATATATGTTATGAGCCTTGGGAGAACAGGCTGATAATGCTTGTACTGGGTGACATTTTTTAGAATAAAGAAGATCATAAATTCCTGGCTGTCCACAAAGTATTCTTGCTATGTTAGGCAGCATTCTTGTTTTCGCTGCACATCTACAAGTAGCTTTGTCAGGAGGTTGGTGTAGCTGAACAGGGAGCTTGGTGGAGCTCCAATATGGAAAGGTAGTATAGAGGAGATGGAAGTAGGGACAGGCTACAATGGCATCATTAAACATATTACCTGAGTTTGTAGGAGTAGCCTTGGGAGATACAAAGACTAAATGCAGTTGAGACTTACATAGGAAGCACAACAAGAAGAGCTTCCAATGCTTTGTTTAGTGTAAAAGGGCTGAGGAAGGAATATGTGGAACCATTACTGTATGGAGGAGGTGATCTAGTGACAGCAGACACTGATAAAATGGAAGCATTCTAAGGTTTATTTGCTGACTCTACCACCAAAAAATCCCATGCTATCTGTGCTTAGGGAAAGAGTCCAAGCAGTAGAAGAGTGTTTAGTTGGGGATCACTTGAGAGAGTTTGACCAGAAAACACCATGAGAGCAGACAGACCACATCCAAGGTGCCAAAAAAAAATGATTGGATGTATCTGCAGGGCCACTCTATCACATCAGAAAGGTTATGGATGTCATGGAAGATTCCTAATAACTGGAAATAGGTAAATGTTGCACTGTTTCTTCAGGAAGGCCAAAGACAATCTGGGGAATCACTTCACTGTTGCTTTGGTTCCTGTGGAACTTAAAGGAGCAGTTCCTCTTGGAGCACATTTCTAGATATATGAAGGAGAAGGTGATCGGAAACAATCAGCATGGATCTACCAAATGTAGATCATGTCTGACTGCCTGGTTGTATTTATGATTCTGTGACTGGATTTGTGGATGAAGGGAAAGAAGTGGCTATCATTTGCCTCAAATTTAGCAAGTTTTTGACATTGTCTTCAACAACGTTCTTGGACCCCTGTTGGGATGGATGTTATGGTCTGTATGGCTACAAATTCTTTGATTTGGCTCAGAGGAGAATGGTTAAATGAGTTGTTCTCAACCCAGACAACATTTTCCTGTTTACCAAGTTGAGGGATTTAGAGACTGGAACAGTCCACTTTAACATCTTTACCAGGTGCTTCAAGGAGATGATAAAATCCACTTTCCTCAGGTTTGCAGATACCAAATTGGAGGGAACAGTAAATGAGCTGTGGGCAGTGCTACCATACAGAAGAAACTAAGCAGGCTGGAGGAATGGGCCAAGAAGAACCTTATGAAATTCAGCAAGGACAAATGCAAAGTTCCTGTCACCTGGGAGTGCTGAGTCCTTGCATCAATACATGCTGGGGGTGACTGGCTTTACTGCAGGGGCTCTGGAGAGTCCTGGTGGACAGCACACAGCCTGTGCATCAGGAGTGTGTCCTGGCAGCAAAGAAGGTAATGGTATCCTGACTGTGCTGGAGCTTGTGGGAAGGGATTATGCTCTGCTTAGCACCTGTCAGACCACACTAAGGCACTGGGTCCTTTTGAGCCCCTCCAGGAAAGGCAATGAGAATTCAGAGCCAAGTTTATCTGAGACTGCCCAGAATGGCTGGAGGCAACCATGTGAGGAGGAGCTAAAGGAACTGGATTTATTCAGCCTGGAGAAGAGGTGGTTTCAAGTGATCCCAATAGCAGCCTGCCAGCACCTATGAGGGTGTCTTCAAGAAGAAAAAGCCAGGCTCTTCACAGTGGTAAGTTAAGTGGTGGGAGGGCAAGAAACAGCAAGCATAAATTGAAATAAGAACATTCAGCCTGGTAATAATGGAAAGAAAAACGTGAAAAAGTTATAATGGGATTGGGTAAAATGGTTTAGGTGTCACACATAACAGACCATAAATTGTGAATAGTCAGACACCATTTCCTATGTTCGTGGCTCCATCCACCTAATGTATAAACCTAAGATACTTTACCCACCACAGTGAATTTCCATTGGCTAGGAGTGGGAACCCTTGAGGTAACCCAAATTCTTAATTATAGCAAGCATATTTTTTCCTGCAAAACATAGCTATAATATTTCAGTTAGTTAAGGCTTAAGCTGTGTCCACAAGGCATGAGGCAGGCACATACCTGCCAGGTTTCCTCTGTGGTATAAGCTTTTTTATTTGGCCTGGCCCAAGAGTTGAGCTTCTTGGCAGAATTCGTTAACTGGGACTAGTGCTGCAGGAATGGGCTGCACAAGCACCTGCTCACACTTATGTCTGTCTGTCTGAAACACTGGACATCTGCTGTGCTCCTCTGCTGTCCCTCTTCTCTAGCTAGCAAAGGAACTGCAATCCCATCAACAAGTTTACTTGTTTCAACTGGCGTAGCTCTGCCCAATGTTCCAATAATACATAGTGGGTAAAAAGGTTTTGTTTGTTTTTTTTTTTTTTTTTTTATTTAAGAAAGGATGATGCTGGTGTGGTAGTAGAGGATGAGGATGGAAGAATTGGGCAGTCCCAGTGTCTCGGTTTGGAGAGACAGGGACCAAAGAAAAGGGAAACTTCCCTTGGGGTTTGTTATAATTCCAAAATTGAAAGAGAGGTCTTAGGCAACGATAAGGAGGGTAGGAATAACAGTTCTTTACTAGTTAGTCTAACAAGGTAAATTAACAATAATTACAATATTGACAACAAACAGAACTAGAGGAGAAAAAAAAAAAAACAAAACAACAAATCAGTCACAGTTCTTCCTCTGGTAACCCCCCCCCACTCCCCTCAGTACCATCACACGCAAATAGGCTAGCGGCAGCTCTAGGAGGGTGAGATGATTCCGAGGGTTCACAGTGGCTGGAGCTGTTGGAAAAAAGTGTCCCAGCTGGCAGGGGCTGTAGAAAACACAGCGTGGGGAGACCTCGAGCAGAACTGAAGAAACCGTGGGTGCAGGGCAGGGAGGAGACGGGTTCCCAAAATCCCGGGGGACACACGAAGAGACCGGTGTTCCCACGGAGTCCGAGGTGAAGGGAAAGGTGAGAGCTCTCCGCCTCGCCGAGACGAGCAGCCCTGGCCCCAGCGAAGTGGAATCAATGTCTCTGCCTTAGCTGCTTCCTTTGTTTGTTCCCGAGCACCCATAAGTACCGAAAAGCACCCAGCCATTAGCTTCTTAGCAACTTCTGGGAAAAAATTCTATAAGAAATCAACCCAACCCCCAACACCCAGCCTTTCAATTGTAGAAATCCAGCACAAGTTCCTCACTCACTTCCTCATTCAGCCATGCAGCCAGAGGCTGTGATAGTCATTCCTTCCTGTACATGGAGCATGGTCCAGGATTACTCATAACTTATAGTCACCTAAAAAAAACCCTAAAGTTTTAATTTAGACATGTATTTCCTGATTTTGAATGTCTTGGAGAGCAGCTGTCTAATCTAAGGCAGAGCTTGATCCTGCAGCAAAGTATTGCTTCATTTTCACCTTCTCCCAGCTCTGAGTTTCCTCCTAAAGAAAATGGCCTATCTGTGATGGATGTAGAATTAAGGACACCCCTAAATTTTGTCAGCCAGCGTTCTCAGTATGGCCAGAAGGTTTCAGCATATGGACCTCCAGTCTGGTAAGCATGTTTTGGAAGCTTTTTGGGTCAAAAGTAAAGATGAAGTGTGGAGAACTGATTGTGCCTGTCCACAGGGATATTACTGTGCCACTTTGGCATGACTGGTAGGATTGACCTGCTGTGAATAAGGCCAGCAGCCTTAGGCTTGATCTTCTAAAAGGCATTATTTTTCCTCAGGAAGCTTTTCCATGAATTAATCATTAATTCTTTATCATTACCCATTAATGTTTCTAAACCCAAAGTGTTTAGCTTAATGAGTTTATTATAATAGATCCTAAAAAAGTGTAATTCTGCCTAGTTTTGAGGAATATCAATTCCCAGAGAGGGAATAATTTGGGCTGAATTACATCATGCAAAGTGAACCTATTTGCCCAAATACTCTCATAGCATAGAAGAGGAGCACTGAAAATAAATGTGGTCCCACCCCTTTATTCACAGGTCTGAATAGTTTCCTGGAGGGATTTTAGCAACAGAGATAATTTACTGCTGGTAGCAAAAGGAGGTTTTCTGGAGGAACAAGTGTCAGAGAAACCAGATTACAAGAGTGGTTCTGAGTCAGAGTCACCTGGGATGCTCCTGTGTTGGTCAATGTTTAGAGGTGAACTTGGGAGTCAAATAACCAGGCAAATGGTTTAGAGAATTTTCCTGTTCAGGGTGAGGTTGAGGACTTATGATTGATTGGTTGCCTTTGCAGTGCTGTATTCAGCTGTAGAAAGGAGACTTGGAGCTGACCCTCTGCATTACTAGCTGATAGCATATCCAGATCTTTGTATACACAGAGGAGGACTATGTGCACCTGGTGCTCAGTGACCTGCAGGGAATGTTGCTGTATGGTACTAAATATCTAGCATTCTCCTTAGCTTCTGGATATCCTTCCTTAATTTTCAGTGTTAAGTACATTGCAATGGCCCTGAGGTTTCTGCTGTGAGGAAAGGCAGACTAAGCTCTTGCTGTGCCTGAAGAAAAAAGCTCTGTCAGTATTCTCAAAGATATGAAAATGTGATTTTTTGTGGGCATTCTGACGTGAAGATCTAAATAGCCAGGCAGTGACAGCAGAGCCTTCATGTTCAGTGCTCATAATTTTTAGTGAGTCCCTCTGAACTTCATGACTAAGTTGTTCAACCACACCTGAATCTGAGTTCTTGAGGGATAAAACCTGTTCTATGGCTTCTTCCTGTGTTACAAAGGCATGGGTGATTTTAGCATTAGACATCAAACGTCACTGGCTTCTGAGTTAGGGAGTTAATATGTTCCTAGAATCACTTGTTAAACCAGCAATGCACATGGTATAGCTTATATTACACGTGCCTATTACAGCCTAAAGGAATGGTGTTGCTTCCTTTACACTGTTCTCTTTGTGCTAGACTTCTGTATGTTTATCACAGATTTTGAAGACTTCAGACGCTATAACTGCTCCATCTGTTTTTAGGTTGCCTATGAGCTTTGCAGGCTTGCATGCCTACGTACCATTAATTCTTCACATTTCAGGCCACCCTGATGGATGATAGCATTGAAAACAGAGACAGGCGAGATCTCTTCTGCATGGAATCATAGAATGGTTTGGATTGGAAGGAACCTTAAAGATCATCTAATTCAAACCCCGATGCTGTAAGTCGTGCCTCTTTCCACTTTACAAGGTTCATCCAGTGCTCCATCCAACCTGACCTTGAACACTTCCAGGGATGGGGCATCCACAGCTTCTCTGGGCTCACCACCCTCACAGTATGGAACTTCTTTCTCATATCTAATCTAAATCTACTCTACTTCAGTTTAAATTCATTCCCTCTTGTTCTGTCACTACATTTCCACGCAAAAAGTCTCTCTCACTTTTCTTTGCAGGCTCCCTTTGGGTCCTGGAAGGTTGCAATTAGGTCACCCCAAAGCCTTCTTTTTTCCAGGCTGAACAAAACCAAATGTCTCAGCCTTTCCTCTCAGGAGAGGTGCTCCATCCTGCTAATCATCTTGGTGGCCTCCTCTGGACTTTCTCCAATATGTGCATGGCCTTTCTGTGCTGGGGACCCCAGAGAGGACACAGCACTGCAGGCGGGGTCTCACCAGAGCGAAGCAGAGGGTCAGAATCACAGGGCTTTTGATGCAGCCCAGGATACATTTGGCTTTCTGGCCTATGAGTGCACATTGTTGGGTCATATCCAGCCTCCCATCCAGCAGCACCTCCAAGTCCTTCCAGGCAGGACTGCTCTCTATCTGTTCATCCCTTACCTGGACTGATACCAGGGTTTGGCCCAACTCAAGTGCAGCGCCTTGCGCTTGGTCTTGTTAAACCTTGTGATGTTCCCATGGGCCACTTCTCAAACCTGGTTCCTCTGGATGGCATCCTATCCTTCAGGTGTGTCAACTGCACCACCCAGCTTGGTGCC
Source organism: Certhia americana (assembly GCA_018697195.1). Taxonomy (NCBI): domain Eukaryota; kingdom Metazoa; phylum Chordata; class Aves; order Passeriformes; family Certhiidae; genus Certhia; species Certhia americana. The sequence continues at coordinate 140,239,101 of CM031858.1, read as the reverse complement.
ATCTGCCAACATGCTGAGGATGCACTTCATGCCTTTGCCTATGTCATTAATGAAAATATTAAATAGCGCTGGTCCCACTATAGATTCCTGAGGGCCATCCCTTGTCACTGATGTCCGTCAGGACTCTGAGCCGTTGACCAACACCCTCTGTGTTGGATGTGACCAACTAATCAATTCTTTATCCACCTAGCAGTACACCTATTGAATCCATCTCTCCAATTTTTTGAGAATGTAGGGGACCATGTCAAAGGCTTTACAGGAGACCAGATAAATGCCTATCAGGCAATATAATTGCACAGCCAAATTAAGGAGAATATAAAAGCTTCTAAGTTTGAAGTTGGTCCTACTTGGCATGAAAGATTTAAACAAATGATCTCCAGAGATACCTTCCACTTCAAATTATATTCTAGCAAAAGACGGATTTTTTCAAGAGATACTTAAAATCTTTTGTCCAAGCTCTGAAGTCATTAGGGAAATTATTGGGACTTCCTATGTAAGTCAGAGATTAATGAAGGTCATGCTCTTTCCGTCGACTTTGCAAATCACATCAGTATTTCATATACCAATGATCTTACTATTTCTGGAACTGGTGAAATTATATTCACTTCTGCATGCTCTGAATCTACCCCTAAATTACACATAGAAGTGCCAACCCTAAAATGCATGTAGAAATTAAATAAAAATTCGCAACTGGCTGGATGCCCCCTGCAGACCTGTGCTGACTTTACAGTCACTGCTGACTAGGCGTAGTTGCTCTTGCGTAGCCCAGTGATGTGAAGGCTGGATTGAGCCCTGTCCCTGGTTTCCTATCCCTGATTTGCCCTCCCTACTGTAAATGAATGAGGACGGGTAATTGTATGTACAGCAGGTGCCAGGCACATTCTCTGGCACTTCTATTTTCTCTTCTTGAGGAATTCACAGACAAAGTAGATGGTGACTTGACACTCAGAGTCATTCCACTCTCCTGTGCTGAGCATTTCCACACAGTCCTCATGACCAGATGGGTCATGAGGCTCTCCTTGCTTCCAGTTACTGTAGTTCTGCAGTGGGCTGTTGTCTGCATAAACAAACTGTCCTTCTCTTTCCATGTCGTTCAGTCCAATGAAGGCTCGGAACAGGCCGCTGTTGGAGATGTAGTCAGCAATCAGGGCATTGGTTGCCTCGTCTTTAGGCATGGCCAGAGATCCTCCTCTGTCCCTGCAGTGAATCAAGGCTTCTCTGTAGTTCTTCTCTTCTTTCACAATGTAATAGAATTTCTCATCTGTCTCCCTGATACCTGCTATAACTTTGAAGAAGAAAAATTGCTTAATGGCATGTCAACAGATGCTGAAGGTTATTATATTGCAATATGACAATGAGATGATTTTTATAATAGGATTAATAAAAGGGAAGGAGGAAAAGTATTCCCACCACTGTATTTATGATGAATGATGAGGACATGATCATAGATTGATGTGACTAATGGGATTGTCAAACACTTAGCACACATTAGGACAAGAACTATTCAGTCCTGATTGGTGTGTCTCCTGTGACACTTCAGTTTTATTTCCTGGATATCTAATACTAATCAACTTAAGGCACGCTAAATGGTCAAATGCCAGTGTCTAATTCTGAATCACCCTATTGCTTTCTATGCTCTTGAATATAGATTGTGAAAGAGTGCCCAGGGGTAGAAACACAAGGGTATAGATAGCTTTTCAGGCCCTTTCCCTGTAGAAGAAAATGAATGTGACTGCTAAGACAAGACATTTTAGATATGGCCTGATATTCAGAGCTGCTGTCGCACTGTGGCATTGACTAGGAAGAAAATTGTGGTTGCTTAGCAGCTTTAAAAGTCAGACTACTCAACCAGTGAGTGTACAGCCTAGTGAATTAAGCAGTGCTGAGGAGCATGCCTGGATTGCTGGAAGTTGATTGTCCCTGTTAATGGATTGCTCTGGAATGAGCAGAGTTTGGCCTAAGAAAATTAACACTCTCCCAAACAATTCAGGCATTACCCCAGGCACAGCTTAGAATTTAGCAGAGGGACACTCTTTGATAATACATCATTAGGTTTTGTAGTATTTTTAAAATATATGGGTGTTCTTCTCTGCTGGATGCCCACAGTGATAAAGAACAATCTCAAATTCATTTAATTTACTGATCCAGCTTTAGTCCTGGAAGCAGTGGTGGAGCTGTCTCAAAATGATTTTTATGCCAGGAAACTCCCTTCCTTTCAGTGGGGCAGTTTGCACAGTCCACCTGACAGCGCTGCCTGCAAATGTAGCTTCTTATAACCCATATCCTTGAGTGTTGGTTCCTGGTTACAGGAAAATTGTGCATGCACTGAGTGGAGCTCTAGGAGTACTGTGTCTGCAGCCTTCCTGGGCAGCAGAAAGATCATGAGGTTCTTATTATTCTTCCTGCCTCTCTGGAGCAGACTGGCACAAACTTTTGCCTTATATTGCCTGACTAGCCACCAAACCTGAGCAAAGTTACAGTGTAGAAGTGGTTAGCAAATTATTCCATCTGCTTTCCATGATGCGTTCTCTTGTGCTGCTGATAACTTCTGTATTGTTTTTGCTTTTAGTCATCTGGTCCTTTTGTCCTTACAGTTGTGAAACTGTCTCTTCTTTTAGGTTTTCAGAGTGCCTGAAACAGAAGACCCTTTTTCTGGGTCATCTGTGGGCACTTCCATAGAGCAACAGTTGTAGAAGAATAGCAATGATATTTGTTATTGGAGTCAAATAAATCCTATCAAAACATAAGGATCCTTACCATTCTTCATGAACTTGATGGATGTGTTAAGACGAGCAACATTGATATTCAGTTGTCCAACAAATCTGCGGTATCTTCCACAATCACAGACTGTGCCTGATGCAATACAAAGGATAGAGGATTTACTTATTTAGAAGCATTTGTGTGTGTGTGTGCATGGAGAGTCAGCTGTAGCCCACTTCCAAAGCTTTTGAAGACCTGGACTCCACTTACAGAGAGACAGTCTCACCTTATCCCACTGGCTATATTTCTGTTGATCAAAGTGTTTAATGTTTTGGCTCTGTACACTCCCTTGCTAACACTGGCTTAAGCAAGTTAATACCAACCCAAATAATCAATAGGTTTCAAGCACTGAAGTCTCAGTTAATCCTTTTTTTTTTTTTTTTTATCTGGAATTTGGCTTGGTAGAGGTTTTGTTTGTTCTTCTGTTTTTCTCAGAAAGAAAGTAAGTTGCTGATGGTTTCCCATAAAGAACCAAATGGTCATTTTATGTGGAATCTCTTAAAAATAAACACAAGTATAAGTTCAAGGTGGGTAACCATTCAAGGTTATTAGGACTGAGAAGAACTTTGTAGTTCATCAGAGTCAAATTGTCCTCCTGTAAGCAAATGTATTGCATTAATTTGACAACAGATTATGTTCTATCTAAAATCACTTACTTTTTCATCCTCGTGCTTCTATTAGGAAACTGTTAAAGGCTTAATTCCTTTGATATTAAGAAACTTTCTTCCAGTATCCAGTTTAAATGCATACTCTGGCCTGTGTGTTAGTTTTTTATGATACCAAACGTTGCCTATGAATTTGGGTGTCTTCATATTTTGTGTATGCTGGTGTATTCATAGGAATCAGCCATGTCCCTACACTATCCTTTATTTTGTTCAACAAAACATTTTTAGTCTCTTCCTTACACTTCATCTATTCTCACATTTTTCCTTGGGCCTCAAAATTTAATGGAATTCCATACAAATCCACCCTGAACTCAAAGATCCAGCAGAGTAGACCACTCTGAAGAGAAGGATGCACAGCATACCTGCTTTTCCTTTTTTTCCTGAAACCCCTGGTAAGCCTTTGGCTCCTTTGTCACCTGAATAAAGAGGAAAATATATTCTCAGATCGTAGTGCATATGTCAGAGAAGTGTATTCAAAAACCCATTTAATAATATGTTAACTGTGTGCTTTTGATAGGAAGCTCTGGTGGACTGTAGTGGAAGACATGCCAAGTTAAACAAACCACGATTAATTCTGGTGCATGGAAATGAGAACCCTTTAATAGGTAACTCACTGATAACACAGGCATCTTGTGTGCTGCTGGTTCCTGGTACCACTTACTTTAAACATAAACTGCAAAATTATTCTGAGAGGCTGAAAGCACTCAGGAAATCTTGGAAAGGTGAGATCTGGGTTCTCTCAGGGGCTGCAGGACAGAGCCCTTCCCCTGGTTCAGTAGCTCCATGGTGAGATGAGGCAGCAGATGTGCTCTAAGACACTGAGTTCATGCATGCAAGAGATTGCATGTGAGGGCAGCACTTGGCACCTGCGTGGAGGGAGGTCATTAAGGAGCAGCATTTCAGCTCTGTTTATGGAAATGTGATTTATTTGCTTTCACCCTCTTTTGTAAGTTATAAAATGATAGAAATACTTCTCCAAATGCTCTGCTGCTATATAACTGGAGGTGACCAGCTCTTTAAAAGATCTCAGTTGTTGTTTGGGTCAGGAACAGCTGGACTTTATCTGAAGTTCATGTCAGCTGTTTTATGAATAAAACCTTAAGAGGTCAAAACATACTAATACTTTCTCTGCCTCATTGATGACCATGTTTTTATGTACTTTTTATTTTATACGGTTGTTTTTTAAAAGAATTTAGATGTTGGCTGTCATTTTAATTAGCAGTGCTTGACACTGCACACTTATAAGCTGGAATTTCAGGGTTGCTTCATTAAGAGCTTGAATGTTTAGTCATAGATTTAAGCTGTGACTTAGTGACCTTTGCTTCCGCAAATAAAGAAAATGAGAAAAAAACTGTAAGGGGACAATAAATTGTGCATTCAGATTAAAAGAGGGCTTGATTTAAAGGCTCAGAACACTGATTTACTTTCAGGTAAAGAAAAGCAACTTGTGAGATTCTTCATTTTTTTTCTCCTTTGGGGATTGAAGACATCTTAGGAGATAACTCTCTGAGTTTTCAGTTTTCTAGGTACTGCTGAAAATTAATCCCTCAGGTCAGAATCTTTGCTTCTTGCCTGATACTGAGGCTGGCTAGAGACCATGAAAGGTTTATTAAAAACAGTGGTTTGAGAAGCTCTCCAGTGAGTTCCACCCACTCAACAATATACCCAAGCTGATGTGCTGCCTAGAGACCCCAGAGTTCTCCTGGCAATGGTGGTATTCCTGATCAACTTTCAAGGCAGGTCTCCTTGTGGCAGAAGTAATATTCTTTCTTAAGTAGCTCTTTAGGAATATCAGAAAGGAATGCCTGAGCTTCTTCTAAAGATAAATAGAGCATGATTTCATGAAATTATTGTCCAGATTTGGAGTCTACCTTGATTTGCAAGTAGTTGCTCTCCCTGCTTATGTGAGGGCCTTCTTAAAGCTCCTGAATTTGTTTCTTACCAGGACAGAGATGTCCCATGCATTGCTTGCTCCTGTGACCCATAGCAGTGCAGGTGACAAAGTATGGCATCCTCAGCAGCTGCAGGATAATGACTTAGGCCTTTGACATCCAAATCAAAGGCAAAAATTTGTCTCTTAGAGTGTTCAGAGGATTTACTTCATGGGAATTGTATTTCTCCCTTCCTCTTTTACCACAGAATTATAGAATAGTTTGGGGTGGGAGTGACCTCTAAAGGTCATCTAGTCCAAGCCCCATGCAATGAGCAGAAACACTTTCAACTAAATCCATCAAATAAGCTTGATGTCTTGACTCATAAAAGAAATTACTTTAGCCAAATTAATTGAATATATTGCACATGGAAAATAAAAATTGCATATTTGAGTTAGCTCTCTTAGATTGGTGAATCTTTATGCATAACTTTATTTGGAGAGCATTGGTCATACCATTATCTAATATTGCTCCATATCTGGAGCTCTTATAAAGCACATATTTACCTTGAGGGAAAAAAACCCAAGAAAATTCCCAGACCACAGCTTACCCTTTCCACCAATTGGACCAATTTTACCAAGCATTCCCTGGTCACCGACATCGCCCACTGGTCCTTTGTTTCCTAAGAGAAGAAATGAAGAGGAAATGAGTATGGTTGCTGTAATTTCTTTTCTGAGGCACTGTTTAGGTCTCTACTACTGCTATTTTTCTTGAGTGTGTCCCGTGCATGCGTGGCAAAGTGAAGTGTGCACAGCCCTGAGGATATTTGGAAGAGTACAGCCAAAACTCTGCTCCTGTAGGGTACAACAGTAGGACATTGCAAAGAACCATAATAGAATTGCCTGTTCAAACATTATATTGTCTTAGAGAAATAGAAACTAAAACTGCTAGTGATTTACTTTACAGTCAAACCAGGCTGAAAGCTTTTATTTTTCTCCACCCCAGGCAAAATACTTTCCTAAGTCCTTGTGGCTTTGCTGGGAGTCCTTCTCAAAGCAGGACTGCAACTAGAGAGCTACTAATTTTGCTAGATGTGTTTTCTTCACAGTACCAAAATAACAGGTCTCCTTTTTAATTGATTAATAAATAGTGTAAGTTCTGAAATAGCTGTCTAAAAATGACAGGCCAATTTAGGGAATCTCAGTTTGCAAAAGGAATTTAACATCAGTAAGATGCTTTGTAAATGATTGATTCCCTGAATTTGTTGTATCTTATCTGATGTTCATTCTAAGGTAAGAAGCGAGATCATAAGAATGCATTTAAAAATGAAAAAAAGTTTTTATTATAACAGTAATAACAGAGTGTTTTTAAAGTTTCTGTAAAAGCTTTTTTCCTGATTAGTCTTAAGGAAGAAGGACCTTGAATATGTGTTATCATTAAACTCTAAAGATAAATTAAGCTGTCAAATTAGAGAATGCAAACAAGGCTGACACAGTCATATCTGATGCCTCTAAATCTGCCTAGGTCACACTGTGGATATGGGATATATTAAGCCAGGTCCTGAAACATATGCAACTCCTTGTGTGTGTGTGTGTTTGTGTATGGCTTTGTTTGCTTTTCTGCAGAATACAGACAACTGAAACCAAATTTTGTTGAGCACCCTGATGTATTGTTAGGCAATAATGCTCAAAATTCAATTTCAACTAAAGGCTAATTTCAGTAAGAATAATCTTTCTGATTATGTATATGAGCTAGGTTTTCTGAATCACACTCATGACAGCCATATGTATGTGTCTTAAGTATCAGTAGAAATTGAACCAAGCTAAGTACTGTTATGTTCACCAATTAATGTTTGACAGTATTGTGAAATCCACTGATGAAACAGGAATGAAAAGCATTGAACACTAATCATATGCATCAGTACAGTTGTGTATAATGATATTCACACACCAGCAGTGGCCAACAAACCATCATAAATACCTTTTGGTCCTTTTGGTCCAACCTTTCCTTGTTTGCCTACTTCTCCTCTGTCTCCCTTTTCACCTTCATCCCCTTCCAAAAAAACAGAAAATAAAACATCATGGTGCATTTCTCTCTGCAAAGTACAACTATGCACACTCAGAAAGAAAAGGTTTTTTCCTACTGATTTCTTTTTATTTCATATTGAAGACACAGTAGTCCTGGGATAAATGTCCAGAAAAGACATGAGGAATCTGACCATCATTAGGAAAAGTTAAATACTTTCCCTTTCAGAGAGGCTGCTGCAACTTGAGAATTATACAGCAGCAATTTCTACTCCTACACTTTAAGCATTATTAGCTATAAAGCAAATAATAAATAAGTCAGTCTTTTGGTATTGGGAAACTTGTTCACACAGGGGCAAACTGCCAAGGGAGGCAACAGGTGTTTATTAATTGTTCCTAGTGATTCCATTCCTAGTGACCCTGTGTTCAGGGTAAGCAGATGCCTTCGGAATGAGAAGAATGTAACTATGTTGAAATAGATCTTGACATAGACCTTGGCATTTAATATGACACAATTCTTGCCTTCATTTTTTGACAGATGGCATTTGTATGTTGATACAAGAAACTTGTTTTGAAATTACTCCAATGCTTTATTTTGAAAGGTCATACACTCGAACTCATTGCATTTATTATGGTAGTGCAGGGATTTTCTAAATGAGATCGAGACATATTGCACAGGTTCCTGTGTAGCTCTGTAAGCACTTTCACTGTTGGAAGAGATAGTCTCACACTGCACATCATGCAGTCTAAAGGTGCAAGGGAGCAATTAGTCAGAAAGAAATGTTATTTCCTTCCACAGGTAGCATACAATGTTCCTTTGCATTATGCAGGAAATTGGAGGCACAACTAAAGATGATTTTCTCATCTTCTTAGTTTGAAGCCAAATCCTAAGAAGATTTTTTTTTTCTCCCCCCCAGCAGAGGTGGGGAGGAGACACACAACACACCTGCACCAAAGGGCCATCACTGAACATGGGCAGCCTTCCAGAGCCTCTCCTGTTGTTCCCTGCTGTGTTGGCAATGAGCCTTGCTGTGCAGTGGGAAGCAGTGCCACAGCCTCTTGCCTCAGCCAGGATCTCACGTGGTAGTGGCAGCCAGTTGGGTCTGTGCCTGCTGCCCAGAAGGGTAGAAGGCTGTTGTTCAGTGTAAGGAGAGCTAAGGGAGGGAATTGGATGTCAGCCAGAGAGGTGAGGACAGAACAGCAATGTGTGACAAGGCTAATAACCTGTCACACCAAGGGAGATGCCTCCAGCTCCAGCAGAAAGTGTTCAGGGTAATGAGGTGTACTGAGGGTGACTGTGATCCAGGCAGCCACTTCCAGCCTCTCACAGCAATGGTTTTAGTGCTTACCTGAGCCAAGCATTGAATCCCTTCCCCTCATGAACAGCCACTAGGTGTTCTTCCCTCCAGAAACTAGCTTTGGGCCTTTTAAACCCTTTTATATCTTTGGTCCTTATAATAAATATCCCGTGGCAAATAGCTCAATGATTTTTTTAATGTTTTAATGTGCTGGGGAGAAAGTACCTTCCCATGGTTGCTTTAAGACTGAACATGACATTGGTCTCATTTTTTTCTGAAAATTACTGCCCGCTCATTCCTGATTTGCCTTTGACTTCTGTAGTCAGAAGTAGCACGTCATGGGCTGTTCTGTGGAGTGATGGCAGATGAGAAGTGCTGCACATTAATTGCAGCACATAAAATGTAGTTTTAGCTGTTTGGCACCTTTCCATTAGAGTTATATGGACTGAGCAGAGTCTGTCCCTTTATGCTGAAAAAACCTTTCCATGCTGGGACTCTCTTGTGAAGGGCAGACTCACCCTGTTGGTCAGAGTGCCCTTGGGGACAAGGTCAGTGGCCCAAGATGAGGAGGATAAAGGGCTGAACTTCAGTTCACATTGAAGGGAGGAAGCAGTTGCTAAAGGGGTGGACAAGGAGGAAACGGTGTGTGCTAGCTCACTCTTTGATTTTAACACCAGCTTCCACAGATAAAGTAGGAAGAAAAAAGAATAAAAGCAGTCAGCAATAGAAATGTTAAACATCTCTATTTTCATTAGGTCTTAAAAATACTGTAAAAGCTAGTGTATATTTCTAAAAGCCAAGCTCCTTAAATATCCAGCTGAAGCTGTGGGTTTGAGCTGGGAGCTGATGAAAGGATGCCTGTGTGTTCTGGGTTCCAGTCCTGCTGGGAAGGACTTGAGGGTGCTGGTGGATGAGAGACTGGACATGACCCAGCAATGTGTACTTACAGGCCAGAAAGTCAAACCTGTCCTGGACTGCATCAAAAGGAGAGTGGACAGCAGGTCGAGGAGGTGATTCTGCCCCTCTACTCCACTCTAGTGAGGCCCCCCCCCTGCAGTGCTGCACCCACCTCTGGGGTCCTCGACAGAGGAAGGCCACAGACCTGTTGGAGCAAGTCCAGAGGAGGCCACCAAGATGATTAGAGGGATGGAATGCTTCTCCTGAGAGGAAAGGCTGAGACATTTGGTTTTGTTCAGCCTGGAAAAAAGAAGGCTTTAATTGCAGCCTTCCATGACCCAAAGGGAGCCTTAAAGAAAAATGGAGAGAGACTTTTTGCATGGACATGTAGTGACAGAACAAGAGGGAATGAGTTTAATCTGAAGGAGAGTAGATTTAGATTAGATATGAGAAAGAGGTTCCATACTGTGAGGGTGGTGAGCCCAGAGAAGTTGTAGATGCCCCGTCCCTGGAAGTGTTCAGGGCCAGGCTAAATGGGGCTCTGAGCAATCAGATCTAGTAGAAACGTGTCTCTGATGTATGGCAGGGAGATTGGAACTAGACAATCTTCAAGGTTCCTTCTAGCCCAGACAATTCTATGATTTCTACTGACCATCAAAAAGCAGAGCTAGAGAATGTATGGTTTAATTTTACTGTTGACCTCAATGCTAACAAGAGGAAATTGTACTTTCCAAATCTAAGTGCAAAAAGTGAAAAGTGCAAAAGTCACTTTTCAGTAGTTCAGAAATTCAGAAAAGATCCCAGAGGTTGATAAAGGGCTTGTGAAATGACATTTTGGGAGCAGGTTAAGAGCTGACCTCATCATGGTCTGCAAACCCATACAGGAAGAAATATGTGTGATAATAGAAAGGAAGCAGGGCATGATCCAAAGACTGGAAAAGCTAGATGAATCTTGACTAGAAATGCAACATGGCAATATTTCACAAATGGACTGTTTTCTCTGACTAGGAAGGGAGATGAGAGTGGCTCTTCATGTCCAGCCTTTCCCTGTGCAATGAATTCCCTTGTGTAAAATATGCTGTAATCCTGGGTCTGGTATAGAAGCTGCTGAGGGAGGTTCCTTGGCCTGTGGAGAACGAACCATATTCCTGCTGACCTTCCAAACCAAAGCTGGTCATCCTGGCAGTTCTCCTCACCTTTCTCAGACCAGGCAGTTACATTCTCTGTATGTAGCAGAGAATGAGCAGCAGAGCAGGCTGCTCTGTATAGTTCAAGGCTCTGAAAGGACTGTTGTTTGCTGCAGAAGGAGCTCCTCTGTGCAAGGGCCTGCCTGCCTGCCTTCCCGCCTCCCTCTTTCCCTTCCCTTCCCTTCCCTTCCCTTGGAGCGCGACCACACATACTATACGACCTCCCTCTTTACCGTGCGGGCTACATGAGCCGGTCTCACCACGCCGCGCG
>CM031858.1:140137114-140228036 GCA_018697195.1 Certhia americana | reverse complement strand
GATTTTCACACCTGGGGCTGCTGAAGCTGAAGTTATGTTGTCCTGTATGGACCAACAGCCTGAGAGCTGACAGGTGAAAGGTGTGGCAAAGTTTGTTCCAGAGATTTCCAGAGATCAGGGAGTGCCTGAACTTTTATTAACACCTTATGTGATCCAAATTTTTGTTGAAGACCTCTAAAGCCTAAGGCAGAGGGAAATAATTTCCATCACCTGTTTCATCTTGGTGTAAACGAATTTGCTACACTCTTGCTTCTCATTCCAGGAAAATGGGCAGAACAATAATTTGTGTCTCTGTAAGAGAGGTAATCCTGATTTTCTCCATATCTGTTATCTGAGAATAGGTAAGCCGTTACAAAACAAGGGTAGAAACAAACATTATTAGTTAGTGATACCATTTTATTGTTAATTTGAGACTAGATTAAACCCAGTGCCTGCTGATACAGTACATGCTGTGTCCTCATTTAGCTGCTGTGTGCTGTGATCTCAAATTTTGGCACAAAATCTGAACTCTTGGGCTGTGCTTCCCTCTTGTGGTGTTGGTATGATTTTGCAGCCAGGTAGGAGAGACTGAGGGGTTGGCTGACTATTTTGGGCAGGGGTTGAATTGGCTTTATTTGTAGTTTACTGTAAGTATCCCTCCCTTTCTTCTGAGACTTCATGTGTACAAGCCATCCCACTGCATTAGCCACCTTTTTTTTAGTCTTCCAGGAAAAAAAAATCTGTCCTGCTAGTATTCTGGACTGGGTTTTTGAGTACTGTATACTGTAGTACTGTACTTTGTGCAACATGGATTTTCTGATCCCTGACTTCATATGCTTGTCATCTATACCTAGAGGTTGACCTCTCCTTTGTGCTGCTTTGCACTTGGGGCAGTGTCAGGTTAAATTTTAATGTAATTAGCAGATTGTCACTTTAAAACTGTGGTCACAAGGATGTCAGATAATGTACTGCACTGGCATTTGAAGCATGGGCGAAGAAGCACTTGGAGTCATTAACTGAAGTAAGACTATTTCTCAGCCTTGTTAGTATTTCCTCAAGTTGATTTGTTTCTTTTGTGTCACAGATAGGAAATACCAGATTGCTAAAGAAACACCTGGAGCAGTAAATTATTAGACTCTTCCAGCTTGAGACTGTGCAAGGCCAAAGAGCAGAAGCCATAAGAAGTAAGTTTTGCAGCCATTAGAAAATTTTAATTGTAATTGAGAAGGAACCACAGACCATCTGTAAACAAGCTTAGGAAAATGCTGAAGATCTGATCACCAGGATTTTTAGGCAGTTGAAAGGGCCTCTGTCTTTTTTGGAGTTTGACTAAATAACACTAAATAACTAAATTTTAAGAGGTTACCTTAGGTAAGAATTTAATTATTAGGAATTTACTGACCTTCCAGTGACTTAGATTTCACAGCTGAATCTTTCATAGGCAATTTATCTGGTTTATATTCATGAACTGAGGATGTTTTCATAGAGATATTGTTCACATATATTTAGTGACTCTCCAAGTTCTGTAATCAAGGGATAACCATGGTTCTTGGAGAACCTGGGTGTAATTCCTGGGGGTTATGGAGCCCACATTTATCTACATCAGGCTGAGAGCATGTCTGCAGGCTGCCTAAAGTAAAAGCTGGGAGGAGACCTCCGAACTGGGCTTATGCATGAGTACCTCTCAAAACACTTGCAGCTATGCTAAGAGACTCCCTGGGATCCCTTTGTCATGTGTGCTGGTGTGCCATGGCCTCAGGTCAGCTCCTGAGCAAAAATACTACAGAAATGTTAATGCTCTCTCATCCTCCCTTTTGCAGGTATGCCTCCCTCCAGAATCCAGGGCATGCCCACCCTTTCAAATGATAGAAATGTAACTTATTCTAGAGTACAGCACAATTATCCTCCTACACCAGACTCTAAATTGAAAAAATCCCACTACAAGCCAAAAAGTCCTTGAAAAGCCCTGGGCCTAATGACTGATTTGCTGTGAGGGGAGAAGGATGTTTATTCTTGATGAGAATACCACATGATGGTATTCTCAAGCAAGGCAAGCAGCTTTGCGCTGCTTGCCTTAGATGCATTTATCATTCCTAGGCAGAGCCAATGACCTATCACAAAAACTTTGTATGGAAATTGTTATATGTGTGACACATTTCTGCTGAGCTCCATGTTTCCTGTTCTTATTCCCACCTGAGGTGGCAGACAGAACCTCCCCACCTCCAGAGACTGCATGTGAAGAGTACAGGTGATTTCTGCCTCTCCCTGGGCATTACACTAAAAGAATAAGGAGCTGAGCTTGATTATGAAACTCTGAGCACCCTACAGGAGCAACTGAATGCCTGCCCTCCTGGCCTTATAGATAGCCATAGGATTAGTTCTGCAGCTTGGGACATTGAGCAACCCTGAGCAAGGAGAATCTTTGCAGCTCTTGGGCATGCACAATATCTGCTGAGAGGGTTTGTCACCAGAGGGAGTCACAGACATTAAGAAATAAGCAAACACAGCCCAGTTTGTATTTCCAATGTATGAGCACGTCACAGTTACGTCAATGGAAAGACTCGAAATTTCCTCTAATTTCACTTTCGGTGTCTTTTAGATTCTTAGCAAATTTCCCGTAACAGTGTGCATTCTTGCTTTCATGCTGCATTTGGCTAGGGAGGACAGGATTGATGCTGCCTTCCTTGTTCTTCCTCCTCCCCTCAGTTCCCAGCACTGCCCTGCATGCCTCCCTCCCCTCTGCCTGATGTTGAACGCTCTTTGACCCTATTTTGAAGAAATTCATCTCCCTAAACAGAGGAATATCAATAAGGCAGATATATGTTTTTAGTGAGTGAGCTGAAGCAGCTCAGTGAAAAGCCTGGTTTGGCCAGAGCCTGATGGTGGGTTCAATCCCCAGGTGGGTCATTCATATAAGAGGTGGATTCAATGATCGTTGTGTGTCCCTTCCAACTCAGAATATGCTGTGATTCTGTGGACTAGCTGAGCCAGCACAAGGTGAAGTGGGGCCACATGGTCGGAGTGGAAGGAAAAAAAGATGTTTGGCCTCCCTATTTTGTCAGAAAACCTGAGAGTTGAGTAGTATGTTCAGCTGTAGTGTGAAACTGCACCCATGGTCACTTTCCCACATGTCCTGGAGGAACATGCAGGGCTCCTACATATGCACCATTCTTACACAGGTTACCTTTCTTCACCCAGGTTCAAATTAGACAATACAAGCACTTCCCTTGTAAAATAAAAAGAACCTTCAAGAAAAAAAAGAATTCTCTGATCACTTTTCTACTGATAAAATTTGACTTCATTAGAAATACCCTCCTCTCCTATTGCATTGCATGAGGCATACCCAAACCTTCAGTAGGCTCATTGAACCTCTGCTGACTTGTATTATTTGGAAATGTGGGCCTTTGTGCATGAATGGAATATACATTATTTCTTTAATAACACAGAAATAATTTCAGTCATTTTTGATTCTCCTTTTACTTGGTCTGCTTGGTTTGATTTTTCCAGCCTGTTTTGCTGACCTTCTGACATGATCTCAGAGACCAATGAATTTTGGTGGCTTTAGTGAGGAATCAGACTGCCATTGGTAAGAAATACAGACCCACTGTCTTTTGAATTTATGTATTTAAGTCTCCGCATACATGCTTTGTAGCTCAGGCTGATAATCTCCAGAAACTTACTGTGTGCTAAAATGAGGAATTCTAGAAGCCATGAAAAATAGAATTTTATTGAAATTAAAGGACTCTTCAGATCAAAAATGAGGCACTAAGAGGAAAGTTTAGTTATAGATTTGAACAGCTATAGGATGTGGTAAGGCATTTTATATTTTTGGAAGGCAACGTGGAGGGCAGCATATCTGGTTTCTGAAAGAGTTTGAGATTTTCCAGGCGTGGAACTGCGTAAGTGCAATTAAAGCTGAGAGATGGACAGCTATACTGGTGACCACAGTAAATGCTATTTTGAGGTACCAGCCAATGTCACAGAGTTTATAAGCATCATTTGTCAGAAATAATGATAAGGAAACATTTTACATCTAAGCTGCTATGGGAAACTCCCAGTGCTCTTCAGATTTCATGTCATTCCAGTTTCTCAACCTGGATCTGATTCAAGATTTTCAAAGTTCTTGTGTCTGGACTTCAAAGAAAATGAACTGGGGTCAGGGACAAATAGCAAGATCTAGAGCCAGTCTTCCAAAGTGCTGAGATCCCATGAATCCATGTAAAACCAACTTCTGCAGTGCCAGCCCCTGCTCACATATTTAATAGGAATTGAGAAGTCAGACTTTTGGGTCCTTCTCTGCTTATTTCTACCCTCATGTTGTTGCTTATTGACTTACTCAGAGCAGGTCAACTCCTGTCTCATCTATGTTAACAGCCCACTTAAAATTTCCTTTGCAGATCAGAGCTTGCAGTCTCTATGAAAGAGGAGGTTGGAAGAAAGGACAGAGCTGGAACACCCCTCAAAGGCAGAGAGCAGGGCAGCAGAGCCTGATCCTCCTGATGCTGCCAGGGCCACATCCAACAGCTGGTGCCTTTGCTCTCACTGTGTTATCTGCTGCCTCCCCACAGTCCCAGACCCTTTCTCAGCAGCAGGAAAAGCCAGTCTGCTTTGCTTCCGGGCTTGGAATGGCAGAAAGTAAATAACAGGGCCATGACTTTTTTTGCTAGGTGAAGAACCTGGCTGCCCTGGAAGATTCATTGTTTCATTTGTGCTTAATTTCTTGTTTCTCTTTGGACTCAAGAAGTAGTTAAGTACAGAACATGGTCTTTATTGCCCCAGTTACTCAGCTGTGAATCAGTGTTTCCTAATGTAACATGTAAGTTTTCAGAGTTCTGTGCCACAACAGCCCAGCTAGGACCAAGTTGTTCCTAACATCTCAAGTCAAACATCAAAAATCACTAGTTACAAACACTGAAAATCTCTAACTTTTTTTTTTTTTTTTTTTTTTTGGGGGGGGGGGGGGGGGGGATGGAGGGAAAGAAGGATAAGAGGGGCAGGGGTATTCCTAGGGTATTTCAATAAGAATCTGAGAAAATGTCTCACATTTCTGTTTTTAACTGCCATATAATCCACCTGGCTGCATACCTC
Source organism: Certhia americana (assembly GCA_018697195.1). Lineage (NCBI taxonomy): Eukaryota > Metazoa > Chordata > Aves > Passeriformes > Certhiidae > Certhia > Certhia americana. The sequence continues at coordinate 140,222,969 of CM031858.1, read as the reverse complement.
AAATGATTTTTCAGGAAGGCAGTACAAGACAGCAATTGCAATGGGCTCTTTCCATTGAAAATAGTCCCCTCTTTTTGAGAAGATACTTGAGTATTGCGTAGAAAAGGAAATGGAGAAGAGTGCCAACTTTTGCCTCTCTCTTATTTTTATTCTTTTTAATTTTCTGTTTTTCTGGAGTGCCCATTTGGCAAATTTCTTTGCATAATTCTTGACAAACAGGCTTCAGGTTTCATTTGCTTGCCCCAGTGAGGGGGGCCAGCAGCACCTGGCAAACACCATGTGTGCCACCAGAGGTAGGGCTGGAACCCGTGGGGTCCATTGCATCAGGCACTGGAGCTCAGATTTGCTGCTGCCCTTGCAGCACAACCTGCAAAGCCTAATAGAACATTCACTGCAGTCTGTCTCTTCCTGGGAGACTGCAATCTTCCAGAGTATTTGCTAACTTTTACTGCTAACTTTTACACAATGGCCTCTGGTTTTGCCTCATGCTTTCTGAGGCTGGTGGGACTGTTGCAGGCATTTTGAAGACTTTTCTGATAATCAGCCTGGAATTGCCTTTTTTTTTTTTCATCCCACTGTTCGTGTCATACTTCTCTTGTGATAGCTCAGGTATGAGCATAACAAAGAGATATTTTGGAAGGGGAAGAATATGGCATGCACAAACTAACTTGGAGAAGTTACATGTGGATTGTGTAAGTGGCCTATCTTCACAACTGTTCTTGAACAGGTGATTTTCAAGGTGAGCATGTGAAGAGGTTGAGAGCTTGTTCCTGTAGCAACTGTGAATGCCTAGAGAATTGAGAATTGAATTGAAATGCAGCCTCCAATAGTGCAGGCAATAAAAGGTTATAAATTCTGAACTCTCCAAGCCCCCCCACTTCTCCCTCAGCACTCTCCTCTACATGGTACTGTGTGATGGAAACACAGTATCTATCTCCGCTGCACAGGACCTGGGTCCATCCCACTTGTAGCCCTCAGGCTGGATCTAGCCTATAGGACAATTTATGTCTTGTGCTGGGATAGGTGATGTGAGACAGTGTAGGAAGTCTTACGGCTATTGAATATCTTTTAACTCCTTGCACTTCTGGTTGCTTTGGCCCATTAGACACTTCCATGTTCTCATGGAAGGAGGAAGTTGCCAAAAAAGGAATCTAACCTGTGGTGGTAGAAACAGCTGGTCAATGTTGTGTGTGAGATCAGCACCTCTGTCTTCTGGGAGCACCACCATATTTTACCATAGCTGAGGTGCTGAGCAGGTGGAGGTAAGTGGGTAAAACTGCTTCAGGATGAGTGAAAACCCATTTTCAAGAGAGCAGTGGACAAAGGGACACAAGACATGTAGCACAGGGAATAAAAACTGCAGCAGCCAAAATCAGAAGCTTATACATTATCAAGGTTATATATATATATATTATATATATATTATATATATATATATGAGGGATACCTGAAAAGTAACAGGGTAGTTCTTACACTCAGCCTGCTCTGTCTTTAATTGCCCAGATGACTGGAAGATAGAACAACCAGTGCCATTAAGGGTTACTTGTAACTGTCCTGGATGAGCTCAGCTCTGGTAGCAACTGAAATTAATCTATAGGATCATATAATATAGTCTCCAAAATGTATTTGATGACCTGCAGTGAATATGAGCCAGTAATTTGGAGGTGATTTATACTTAATACTCCTTCTACCAATCATGGATCTTGGGGCTGGTGATCTGAAGCAGTAGATTGAGCTTTGCCAATAAACTGCTGGTCTCATCTTGTGTTTTAATGTCAGCCAGGAAGAATAGTACTGGTAATGACTAAATCCTGACTTTCTCAATACCACACTTACAAAGAATAATTGTATCTACCCTTCAAATGGTCCCTATACAAGGTAGACCACAGAAGCCAGCTGGAGTCCCAGCTACTCTGTGTTGTCACGAGACCCCTTCATTAGCCTTGGACTTGTTAAACATGATTCTGTCAAACTTTGTTCTCCAGCTTGCCATTACTTAGATACTAACTAAGCCAACTAGCTCCCTTGGGGATCATTACATGCCTCTGTATTTATACTGTGGCAGCAAAAGTTTAAGCTTGGATTGTAATCATAAGTAAATTAATTTCCTGATTAAAAATGGTCCTTTAAGCAACATGCACTTGAATAATCAATCATAAAAACAAACGAGTCTGTAGCAGCGCTCTTGACTTGATAATCTTTTTTCTGCTTTAAATTTAAATCAGCTGCGTTTTTTTCTCTCAGTCTGTAGCCTATAGAAAAATACAATTAATTACTGAAAAGAAAGCAATAGTTTTAAACTGCAATAGCTGTGGTGTGGAATATATATTTTAGATCTGTCGGTGCAAGATAGATTTGTTTGTCATGAACCTAATAAGATCACCTTCAGGCAATTCCACTGACATCAGTTGTTTACAGAAAAAGTAAGTTAATGCAGAAAATTTGGTTTCAGATATTTGCAAAGTATTTTGAAGATAAAAGACCTGTACATGCCAGAGTTGATCTAGTTCTTGTTGAAATCTGTAGCAAAGATCTTGTTTAATTCATCTAGAGCTACTGGATCAGTTCTGATGAATGTAGCAGATATGTATGTACAAGTAAACATCTGAAAATGGCAGTTTGGTAATTTTAAATATTGTATATCTCTCCCTATCTGTAGATGCAAAGCAGACCATTAACAGTTCACAATAGGTGCCTACTTTTAAACAAATCTCTCGGTTTGTATCTGTTAGCTGCTTTCATTTTGTGACAAGAACAAGAAATAACAGAAGATCTGTGTGGCTGGAGAAAGATACAAAAAGACACCTCTAACTTGTATGAAAATATGAGACACTATTCCTGAAACTAAATAAATGAAAATTTAAATATCCTTGCTTCTTCATTTCCCCCATTACAGTTACAGTTTACTAGATGTTTGTACAGTACACAGTACAAGTATTTCACATCTTTCATGCCCAGCCCATTCCACAAGCCCTGCAAGTCTCTTATCAATAAAAAATCAGCCTCTATCAGTACTGGTCTCAGCATTAACAACCTGATAATTCCTCACCTTTTGGTCCAGGTAAAATTGTGTGTGTTGAGCAGACATCTGTTGTAGGTCGATTATCAAGATCAAAACAAAAAATTCGAACTTGCAAGATAAAAAACACTACAAGGGTCGCATATTTCCTTATCTGTTCTTTCTTGCTGCTCATCCTTGCAGTTTCTCAGGAAATGCCTTCCGTTGTTACAGTCTTAAGAAATGCAGCTGACTCAAAATTAAATGCTTCACTAACTGGAGCAGTGGAAAGCTTGGGAGCCACATGCAAGAGCAGCTAAATAAAGTGAAGAAAGGAGTTTGATGATGCTGTAGTTATTTCTGTCCTGCATATTATCCAGGATATTTATTTAACACTGACAGCTGTTTATTCCAATTTATCTCTTATCTGTGAGGCATTTAGCTGCTTTTGCCATGGAAAATTTCTCCAACATATGGGAATATCTCTCTTGCAATTTTTTTTTTGTGCTCAGCACTAATTCTTCATGCCCAGCTTTTCACTTACTTAAGGGACAAAAGATTTTGGTATTGTATCCAAGTGTGTACTAATTAGTTATAGGATACATTTGGCTGGTTGTGTGCTGGAAGAGTAATGCAGGCTGCATATAACATGTAGAGATACTTTTCCATATAAGTTTTGCACCAAGGAAACTGTTAGTGACAAGAACTGCCAGTCCTCTGTGGGTGGAAACTAACGGTGCTGTATCTCACCTTTTGGGTGCCAGGTACCCACAGTCCCCAGAGTAGCAAATGAAAAGTTGACATTACCCATGGATGTTTTAGCCTGAAACCCACAAATGATGGGTTTATTCTTACTGATAGCTCCATAATGCTAGCCCCAAGCCCCGATTATGTTTGTGTAGAGAATACAGAAGGGATGAACTTCAGAATCGAAGACACAGAACAAGATGAGCTTGAATGACTGCATCACCTTCTCCCGTATCACTTTTCCCATGCACTGGGAGAGGCCGTAAATCGGGACAGAGGTGTAGCGTACATCCCAACAGAACATTATCTTTGGGTTGTCCAGAGGAAATTCCAGCTGGTTAAAATCTGAGGTAATCTTCATGTATTCAGCTGGGTGCTGGGACCCTGAAACCAGTGTTGGAGGGCTCTTGGATGGAGGAACAGGTTGCATGCATCCTTCCTTTTGGAAGGAGGTGTGATAGGTACCTACTTGTGTACAATCCCTTCCTAGAAAATATTCTAGCTTTCTCTTAAGGAGAGCACAGTAACCAGGAATAGAGGATGTTCAAGGTGGCCTGGCAGAAAAGAAAGGGTAGATGACTATTTGTAGTATTTCCAGGGATTTTGTGAACTTTTGGCTTCTTGCACAATGACACAGCTACTCAAGAAGCTGAACTAAGCTTTTGAACTCTGTAGGGTGTGAGAGGGTGTTTGCTTTCCATTCTAGAAAAAAATGTATTTCCTATGTTAATAGCTTTTGAGAGGCTTTCTTCATTATTTAAGAGAGTATTGATTCCCTAGTCCTATGTTTCCTTTGGGCATACAGAATAAGTAGCAGTACTGATGTAAAAGTGAATACCTTTATTTAAATCTGAAGGAAGGCTCTGACTTTAGGCTTTCATCTGTGATTAAATGTTGGCCAAAGTCCCAAGATGGGTCAAAATACTCCTCTCCTTTTTTCTTTCTAGCCCGCTCACAGACAGTCCCCCTTTCCAAAACATTTTTTTTTTTTGTTAAACTGTACACAGTGCTTTTCAGAAATAGTGATCTCTGTCCTAAAGAATGTTATCTAACTTACCCCCTCAAATGTGGCCTTGATAACAGGGGGGTACACGCATCTAGAGGGGGAGGAAAGACAAACCAGGTTATAGTTAGTAGAGTCATACCAGAAATAAACTTGTTCCTCTGTGACTTGCACTGGGCACTGTGCTTCTGACTTGTAAACTGTAAATCTGTTTTATTTAACTTTTTCTTCTCTTCACTTTCCATTTTGTGAGCAGAAGGTCAATGTAAGAGCAAGAATAGAGAGCGTAGGAGTGGGAAGCTAGTGTACTTAGGGTTAGAGGAGGCATTTTGAGAAATGTTGCCAAACTGACATGAATGATGCTATCTGTTCCACGGGACTGAGAGACTTACAGTGACTTGTTTGTTATTTAGCAGGGATAAAGAGGGGTAAAGTGTAAGCGAGAGAGGAAACAATTTGTTTAACTACTTCAGTTACTCTCTGGTACTAAGCAGGGAACATTTTTCTGACAGAGGAGTGATCATTTACAAATGTTTTCATTCCACTTTAGAAACTAACACTCTAATCTTCCCTGATTCCCACCTCCCATCCCCACCCCACCTTCCATGACAGTCACAAGCCCCCTGAAAATACTGTGAGAAATTAGATTTAATGGATCTAGAAACTTGGTAAATGAAAATATTTACTCAAAATGTAGGAGATCCTACATTTTGATAATTAATATAATATTTTAATAACGAAAATAATTTCTCTGTCTAGTTCAAACCAGTACTTGCAGTAGAGACTGAGGGTTATACTGCTTTATTACAAGGGTGTGTACTAATTAGTTATGTCTTCCGGTGTGTTGGACCAGGAATGCTGTCCTGGAGCTAGAAAACCTGCCTTAACAGGCAATCCATCAAAACTGATGTACTACCACAAAAGCTTGGGTTTTGGCAAATCAGTATTTATGAAACTAGTTTCACTGAAAATTCTTCAAGCAGCTTCATTGCTGATGAAGATTTAATGAAGCAGAGTGCCTATTGTGCCTAATGTTAATTCTTATTGAATCAGGCTTAAAGAAATGACTGTAGGCAAGGAAGGAAAACAAACTAGGCCACATCGTCCAGACATAAAACAAACGCTTCCATGGGCATGAATACTTTATAAGGAAACCCTGAAAAGGCACCAAAAAATATCCAGAAAGGTTCTGTTCTTTGAGATGAGCACTAGTCAGGTAACCTTTGTCTTGTGCATTGTCTATTTGGAGTCCAAGTAACTTCCTTGGAGATTTACATAACCTTCATTTGCTTACTCTTCAGATGCTAGCAGTTAAATGTCAACAGACTATAAGGAGCACAGACAACATGCTGAAATACTGTTCATCAAAAAGCGGCCAGATCTACAGCCAATGTTCATCATTTGTAGAGTTACAGATCCTGTGGCTGGACTGCAGTTAATACATCCTGCTAGTAACCAGGGGCTGATTCTGACATAAGTGTTGAGAGTCTGCTGGTATTCTTCTGACCCAAATTCAGCATTAAGGAGAACATTCCCCTTCTGTACCTTACTGTACTGAATAAACTTGGGAGCACCTGAAGAATTAGAAAAAAAGGTAGAATATTTCTTTGCTTTGAGATCCTAGATGTTTTCTCTTCTGGTGTCAGGTAATGATGATTTGGGCTGTTTCATTCTGTCATGCTGGATATGTCAATTATGGTGGCAAAGCTTAGAGAAAATGGAAAAGAAAGGGCAGAATATTGTGATTTGCAATGTGTAGGGAGGAAAGCAATCCTAGGGCTATTTTGTAAATGCCGTTTTTGGTTCTGATACCTTACAATGGCTACTCAAGCCTGTAAAAACAGTCTTCACCAGTTATTGTTCCTCTGATTAAGATAATAAACATGACTTGATTTTGATATGCCATAAAATAACTGAGAAAAACAACCAACCTAAGGACAAAATTGTCCAAAATCTTATGGCTTATATGTTTAGTAAAGAAGGCTTGTAGGATTCTAATGATTATAAGATCATCATCCAACATCTTGTTGGATGTTTGTGAGGCTTCATCAGCTTCAGCTGTATAGAAATTTATGTCCCACTATCAATCATGATCTTTCTGGCTTCCTGCTGATGAGTTTGGGTCTCTGTTGAGTTGGGAACCTTGAGGGATGGGTGTGAGCTTTTTCTTGTCTGACATAGGCATAGCACTCTGGGAGAACCTTAGGTCTGCACCAGAGCTTACAATCCCTTCTTGGGATGCTCCTACTTCTCCTTTCCCACTCCCATTCCCCTCAGCTTGTAGCTCTTAAATGGAAAAGCTGACACAGGTTCCAGCTGTACATATCTGCTGTGAGGCAGGAGGAATTTGGAGACAGCTTGTACCCAGGCAACAGAACAGCTGGTCAGCACTGAAATCTCATAAGGAGCTCACATTGCAGACCACAGATTCTGAGAGCTGCTGGATGTTTTATGAGGTGCAGTACTGAACCCTGTACCCCATTTGGTAAACAGACCTCAATTTTGTGTAACTTCTGCTCACTCAGGTAGCATTGCATTACAACTTTTTGTTTCTAACTTTTGCAATTAGCAAGAATGTCCTGGCTCACAGTGAATGTTTTATAAACACTTTCATTGTGAACACTAGGATTGAGAATGCTTCTCTCTCTGTTAGCCTGCAGGCTTTCAGTTTTGCTAAAGACACCTTTGACATAACGGCACCAGACTTTCAGAGAGGCCTAAGACACATACTTATTGCTATTGTTTTCCATGCAATGACTCAGAGAGGCTATCCAAAAATGTAAGGCATTCACATATGTATTCAGAGATGAGATAGAAATGAAATACTCAATGTGGCTTGTAATTTTGTTTATCTAAGTGCAGCCTCTTCCTGTGTCAGAACAGATTTTTGCAAACAAGAGGGCAATGATTCAGTTCCAGGGGAAGACTGACAAAATAAACTCCAGCTTCTACTGACCTGATGCAGTGCTGAACAGTGTCCTACCCTGGGAAAATATTTCCCTCTTGATTTTCATAAATATTTATGTAATTCCTTCTGGGAAACATGTCTTCTTCAGAAAACTAAACATGCTGCTCCCTGATGTAAATTTAACTGTTTGTTTACACATGAGAGATTATGGGCATGTACCCAGCCTCAGATTTTTACATTCTTATCTCAGGCATTTCTGTCTTTTAGAGTTCTTTGCTCTCCTCCTAGAAATCACATCATGTCTTGAGCTATGGAGCTCATTTCTGGTTCTGGAATTTGAACATCCCTGATGCTTTTTGGAGAGTTGTTATTTTGGGCTGCAGAAATAGGAACCAAATATAATGCTCTGCCTGGAATCACACTTTTGTCCTGCCTAGTTATACCATTCCCATTCTAGTTTGAGACTCCGTTCTTAAAAAAATAAAAATCATGTAAGCAGTTAAACACAGAATTGCATGGCTAATGAAAGTATTTATATTTAGAAACAGACCTGGACACACAGCTGTGAACTGAAATAGCGCTGGTGTGCAGTCTTTTGTGTTTGCTTTCTAAGTTTACAGTATGGATTAGTTGCAAAGTGGTGCACAAGTTGCCCCAAGAGAATAGATATACTCCCCACCATGGAAAAACGGAAAAAGGTTGATTCTGCTCTCTTTAACACTTATTAAGAGAACAGAAAAGTTGCTGACATTGCAACACAAACTCACAGAACCTTGTATAAAGCCTTGGATTAGGGAAAAGCTGAGCTTTGCTTTTCAGCATGCTCTGAAACCCTTCCATGAAGTGGTGAACTGTGTGGGGTGCTCTGGAAAAAGCCATGTGATGGGGGCAGACATAGTCACAGAAGATGGGAGATGTTAGGCTTGTGTCCAGGAGAAAACCATAAAATGACTAAGTGGTACATAGGTGATGTGCTCATCTGTAGATTTTATATGAAACCTGTTTATCATGCAGAGCAACAACAAAACTTCAAACCTCAAGCTATACCAGTCCTATGTTGTGGGGCTGGACTGGATGGGGATAACTGCAACTGCTCTGGAAGCATTTTCTGAGGAAAGCTGCCCAGGCAGACACAGACAGACACTGTATCCACACTCATACACACCACAGGTAAATTGGCAAAGAAAGATGGGAAGGGTCTCCCATATAGTGTTCCAGTGAGGTTTATCACAGACTCACACCGAAGGGGTCCAAGGTGAGAGACAACCACACCAAAAGGGTCCAGGGACAAAAGACAGGATTCAGTGCAGCGTCTCAGGTTAAGTATAGGGTCTGCAATGGGACAATCTATTGGAGAGAGGGCTTGCTGAATCCTCAAGAGAATCCTTGAGCAGCAATGTGAGGGGGTTTGAAACATTATTGAATATAGAAAGATTATGTAAAGCCTTTTACGTAATCGGTTTTCTCAATTATTCATTTATGGAGCCAAATCCTCCCATTTACAGACACTTGTCAAACACTAGCAGAGCTCAGATCACAGAGAAGCTGCCTGTGCAGGTCAAGAACCCCAAGTCCAAATAAATAATAGGCCCCTTTCCATTAATAACTTGGGGGAGAGGGTTTGTTTGCATGTCAACAGGGTGCAGCCCAAGATGGATTCCAGGCAAAAATATCAAACTGTACATCGAAATGCTAAATGCAGCATCCAGAGACACTTCTCCGGAAGCTGAAAAGAGCAAAGATAGCAGGCTCAGGTGGTGTGGAGGAGAAGAAAGAAAAGAAAAGTCAATGCAGATATTTGTTAAAAAAGAAGATGACCCTCCACTGCTCCACCTATTAAAATTATGAGACTTTCCATTAAGTTTCACTCACAGTGTTGCACTGTCGCCCCTCTTTAAATTCTTATACTGTTACCTCTTTTTTGTTTGTTATGCTGTTATTCCCTCTTCCCACACCCCTTCTACTTGGTTTAAACTGAGGGAATGGGGAATGGGAATGAAAAGATAAATAAAGCTGTTAAGATTAAAGTTACACAAATCTAAAAACCCATTTTTTCAAACTCACAGATCAACTTGTCATTCCTAAGTCTCCTGCCATGTTTTTAGCAGCAAAGAACCTCCAGCTGTTCCATGTAAGATTTTTGATGCTCCTCACCTTTTCATCAGCTGGTACGTGATGAAAAGCCCCATCAGAACATCTGGATCACACTGGCTGAGACTTTTCAAAAAGAAAATCTATGCCTGTCCATGGGCAGCCTAGACACGCTGTTGATGTGCCTGGTAGGGATTCCTTTAGCAGCAAATGAATAAAGAGAGTCACGTTCTCATTACTTTGGGTAGCAAAGGCTCTTGGTGAGCTTTCTCACCTGGGCTTTTGGCTTAGTAAGCAGGCGAACACCACCTCTGCTGCACTCAGTGACCAGCTTAGTGACACTGAAACTACCAGGAACACATCTCTACAAAACCAAGCTGCTGTAGAGTTCTTACTGCTGGTCTACAGACATGGCTGCCAGAACATAGAAGGATTTGCTGCTTCAACCTTTCTTCGCTCTCAGAATCTATCCAACCAAACATCCAAAAGCTAAGGGAGGAAATAAAGGACTTGAAAGTAGAAAAAAACCTAGACTGGGTCAATGAGCTTTTTTGGACAATGGGGATTGACAGGATGAGTTTCTTCTTTTGTTAATGGGATTTTTTAGGTTGTAATCATTGTTTTATCATTCTACTTATGTTTTCTTGTTTGGTTCAGTGTATGCAGAAATCCATTGGAGAAGCCTTTTTAATAAGATAAAACAGGGGAGTTGTGGAGGCTCTTGAGCCCATGCCCTGGAAGAATCATCCGTGGGATTCGTTAATTCCTTATAGCTAAGGGTGACACAAAAGGCTTCCTCATGATTCTCTGCAGTGCTAGGTAAAGTTGCTTGTCCCAGTTTCTGTAGGTCACTGCCCTTTGCCCTGCCATTGTACTGCCCCTGTACCCCCAGACCATTGGCTCCTCACCTTGTACTTAACCTGAGATGCTGCACTGAATCCTGTCTTTTGTCCCTGGATCCCTTTGCTGTGGATTGACTTTGTCCTTGGACCCCTTCGGTGTGAGTCTGCAATAAACCTCACTGGAAGACCAATACAGGAGACTCTTCCCATCTCTCTTTGCCAACTTACCTGTGGTGTGTGGATACAGTGTCTGTCTGTGTCTGCCTGGGCAGCTTTCCTCATAAAATGCTTCCAGAGCAGTTGCAGTTATCCCCATTCAGTCCAGCCCTGCAACAATCCTACTTGATTTTACTCTCCTGGTCCTAGAATTCAGCTGATGTGTCCTTTACCATTACCCATGTTATCTGTTAGCCTTATAGGTTATTATTGTACAGACCATCTAGATTTATAATTATTTAGTTTCTCTTTTTTTCTTCCTTTTCAGTTCAAACTCTGCTGTATACCTTCTGAAGAGAGCTAGAGCCAAACAGCTTTTAGCACTTCTTTTGGCAGTTTGCAAAAGAAGCACCAACAAACCAGGAGGCAGCTCCCTGCCCTGCAAGATCCAGCTGAAAGTGAGGGCAAGGATGTGAGGAAAATGAGAGAGTGTGAAAACAGAGAAAGCTTGAAAACTTTCCTCCAAGCCCAGAGGCTCCTGGCCTTGGTCACTGCCTGAGCCCTACTACCAAATGTGTCTCAAGACATCTGTCCTGCCCAGTGAACTCTATCTTACATCCTAAGTTGTTTCCCTGCTGTCTGAGGATGCACAGGGTTTTGTAATGTGTTGTAACATTGATTTCATGTCTGTGTGGGTTTCTTTCTGGCAAGAAAAAGAAAGTTCTGAGCTTCATTCTCCCATCTTCCTAGTTATTGTCTGCCAGACTGCTTGCTAGTGTAAAGGAGACAGAGTGATGGTGGTGGCTTATTTTCCACAAGACAGCATAACAAAACTAAAAGAAAAAAGCTCCTTTACTCAGATCATACTCAGAAAGCCCTATTTTTTTTTGTTGTTATTTTTTTTAACGTGCTAATGAAATAGGTCTATTTACAAGTTCAAGTTTTGTGTAATGAAAAAAGATTTTAAAATTATAAGGTTTTCCTACTCAGTGATGATTATTGCTGGTACCTCTGTACATTTTGACATGTGATTTGGAAACTGGAAGGCTGGATTCCACTCCCCAATTCATACGCATGCCTCTGAATTGTGGATATTTGCTTAGGTATACATTGTGATTTCACTATGGCTGGGGTTTAGTTTAATAGGGGTTTAACATATAAAGTACAGTGCTAGCATGAACTGGATAAAAGGACTGCTGTGACTTCTACCAATTTGGAGTAATTCACATCACTTGAAAAAACTGCTGAGACACCTCTGGCAAGGAAAAAAATGAGCTACATGGCTTATAAAAAGGTTTTTGAATAGTAATAACTTTGTCATTGATGGGAACTGTTGAGAACCACAGAGTTTTCTTCATTTTTCCCTGAGGCAGGATTCTCCTAGACTTCAAGTTTTTGTTTGTCTCATCTCCACATGGGAAGTGATGCCTTCTTGGATTTTTTGCTTTTTAACCTACCTGCTCTCTGGCTGCAGCAATATAAGTACAGATATAGAAGAAAGGTTCATAAATCAGCACAGTAATTCTCATCACCAAAAACTGGGGCATGGTTTTGTTTAATGTATGGAATTTTATGACAACATTCAAAAGAATGTATGAGTTTACAAGTAAGATTAAATCAGTTCCAAAGACAGTGTCGGACTGTGTCCAACAGTATCAGTAAAACATTATGTAGCACTGTCATTTCTCCAAGTGTTTTGGAGATTCCAGCTTTATTCTTATGGGATTCAGTCTAAGGGACAGAAAATTGCCACTGTCTGCTAGGTGCTTGCAATTTGGTCAGAGCAGCATAAGTTGGGCGCAAAGAGCAGATCCTGGCAGGTTCTTGTACTATTCTATGGTAAAGAGATCTTACCCCTCGGGCAGTTAAAAGCACATCCTTCAGATCTTACCAGCCAGAAGAAGTTAAGAACAAACCTGAACTTATGAGCAGTTGGTTTTATGGCAAGAGATTACCTCTCAACTGGTCCTTGGCTTCTCAGCACAGAAGAGGTTTGCTATGCAATGCATCCACAGTGCTGCATCACACATCAGTTATTCTTTTTCCAAAGACCAACAACCTAATCAAAAGCAAAAAGGCTGTACAAAGAACAGGGAGAGCATGAATGTAAAACCTATCACAAAGACGTGACTGTTCTTCTTCACCTCTTTTCTTTTCTGGTGCAGTATATGTCTTGGTCCCTTGGCAATGAAAATGACTTCACACAGAGAAGGAGGCTGTTTGGCTGATATCAGAGGAGATTCCAGCTTCGTGCTCTTGACACGGTCCATTTTCTGTTGAATCTGTGCTTACACTCCAGCCATGCTGTTACATCCACATTCCTGGGCTTGGATTTGTGCCTTTCCTGCCCACAGTCAGTGTGTGCACATGATGGCTTGGCTGCCCACCCTCGTATCCGTGCAGCAGGATGGAGCAGGGCCTGCTCAAAGAGGTGGGAAGCCAATTTCACAATGGTACAGATGAGCACTGGAAATAGATTTTGACTTGCATCCTGCTCGATGCTGTCTATGCCAGTTCCCCAGCTGGAACTAGCTTATTTTCAATGTTAACTTAAAAAAAAAAAAATCTAGGCTTAATCAATCTGAATGTGAATTACTGCCAATTAGCACTAGGAAGATACTCACATGTTTTACTTTAAGAAGGGATTTGTGGTGGGGAATGAGTCAGTAACTGAATGCTTAGTGACAACTTCCTCAGATGTGATGACTGAACCTGTCATGCTCTGCCATACAGACAGGCACGTGTCCAGTGAGTGCTGCTCCATGGGGGGCAGGCAGGCAGTGGAGTCAGAAACTGAATGCTGAGCTGCCCTTTTTCAAGGAGACAAAGGGCAAGAGATGAGATTTGTTGATGGGAGGCCCTAAACATCAGATAAAACATTATGGCTTTATTCCTCCAAATATTTGCATGAATCAGCACTTCATAAATAGTAAGTAACAGTAATAGAACAAAGAAAGAAGGGAATAACCAATCTTAAAAAGAAAGCAGGGATGAGACAGTGAGAAGTTATGATTTATCTGTTTTTCTAATTACATGAGATTAGAACCAGACTAGAAACATCTGCTGCTTTGATTTTTCTGCTCCTGGGATTCCTCAGTCCTTTCCTTGTAAGTGGAAGATTTCAAGTGAACAGGATCTGGCTTGAAGAAATCCATCAAGCTGTATTCATTATTTAGGTTTTCTGTTTGTGCAAATTTAAAGATTTGGCCATTTTGATTTTGTTTGGATTAGATGAGCTCAAGGGAGCTCTCCAAAGGAATGTGTCATTGGGTTTCTGTTTGTGGTTTTTTTATGTGATGCAATTCAATAAAACTTCCATGTAAGCAGTCATTAATTGTCAAAACCAAAAATACCCCTAAACTCCTGTCTGCAATTATCCATGCAGTGCTATATTTGGGACACGTTACGGTTTCTATCATTAAGAAGGCCTCCTTGTAATGCCCCATCATGGATAAAACATAGCCACAAAAATGATGCATATGGACAAAATATAAAGTGAAATTATGGGTTTCTATACTGAAATGGAACTAGCGATGATGCATATGCCAGACACGAATGACACACAGAACAGAACTGTTGGTAAACAGGGGGAAAACTATAAATATGCTTAAGACGAGACATCGCACATTGTTTCAAGTGACAAACTTTGTGCTAAAAGAAAGAAAAAGATCACAAATCTAGACAGACAGCTCTGCTAAAAGTTATACAGCTGCATGATTCATTCCCCAAAGAAATCAATGTCAGGATGACATTTTTCTTCAGGCAATACTGGCAAATGCTCGTAATTTGGGTAAACTTTCTCTGCCCTATAAAAACAAACCATCAAACCAAAAGGTAACCACTGAAACAGCTACCACTCAACCAAAAAAAAAAAAAAAAAAGTGTTTTGAACTGAGCACAACATAAAACTGCATGAGTCAATCTACCGTAAACTTTCAGCAAATAGGATGTGTCATCAAGATCAACGTCGGTGTTTCCAATGAGCATAGGCTTATACAGCAGGCTTTTTAGAAACAGACTTCACTCCAAATAGTAATTCCCTACTTTCAATAAACCCTGACTGGCTGCAACCAGCTATTTCTTCTGATACATACAGCCAAAATAACTGACATGTAAACAGAAGCCTATGGAGCTAGATTAATTACAGGGATTATGTATGGTATTCAGAGTTTTTAAAACAGAAGGGATCATTACAGTGACACAGGCAGGCTTCCTACAGTTGAGTAGGGTTGATGTGAGAGGCAGAGAAAGCCTTGATACTGTGTAAGCACTGCCTAGCAGTAACTGAAACATCCTGGTTTTATCAACGTTGTTTCCAGCACAAATTCAAAATACATCATATTGGCTACTATGAAGAAAATTACCTCTATCTCAGTCAAAATCAGCACACCAATTATTGTGGTTTAAGCCCAGCAAGCAACTAAGCCTCAGGCAGCTCCTAACTCACTCTCCCACCAGCAGGAATGGGGAGAGAATCAGCAGAGTAAAACCCAGAACACTCATGGGTTGAGATAAAGACAGTGCAGTAGGGAAAGTAAAAGCTTTGTGCAGAAGTGAAGCAAAACAAGGAATTAAGTCACTGCTTCCCACTGGCAGGCAGGTGTTCAGCCATCTTCAGGAGAGCAGGGCCCCAGCACATGTAATGGTGACTTAAGAAAACAAACACCATCACTCCAAATGTCTTCCTCTTCCTCCTTCTTCCCCTCACTTTATATCCTGAGCATGATATCATATGTCTGGAATTTCCCTTAGGCCAGTTTGGGTCACCTGTCCTGGCTGTGTCTCCTCCCAACCCCCCAGGCATCCCCAATTTCCTCACCACCATGGCTGTATGAAAAGCGGAAAAAAGCCTTGGCTCTGTGCAAGCCCTGCTCAGCAATAACAACAAAAACATCCCTATATTATCAACATTGTGTTCAGCACTAATCCAAAACACAGCCCCATAGCAGCCACTGTGGAGAAAATTAACTCTACCCCAGCCAAAACCAGCACACATATGTAACGTAAGCCTGGGAATTTCATGGAATGATTCCTGCTCAGAGCTGCTGGTGGTGATTGGAAGATGTGCCATCTCTATAGTATGAATTCAAGTGAGTGAAAATACAAGTACCCTGTTCTAATGGCTAGTTACTGTTCTTTAGTAACCTGCTGGATCTTCTGAAATACATATTTAGTAAAGTACATTTAATACTTCATATTAAATTTAATACTTTATATTTAATTTACCTGATAAAATAAGCAATTGTATTTGAAGAAGTTATGACTTTCTATCAATTTTAGGCCCAAATGCCACCTAGTTCTACGTCCTTTTCCTAAGAGCTGATTTATCTCGTGATGTATTACAGTTAAAGAGCAGCTTTCTTCCAGAAGTGTAACATTTCAGTTTTTCAGCCTACAGCAAGGCTTGGTTGGCTTCCTTTAGATAATAGTCCCAAGGCCCACTGATTTAACTTGCTACAGCATATAGTGTTCTTGATAAACTCCACCGCTATTTAAGTTAGAACTTTGTCTTACCTCTGCCTTTTGTTTAGAGAGGTGGCTGAGATGTTGTTCTTATCATCATAGAGATGTTTCTGTTATTGTTAAACAGGGCTTACAGAGAGCCAAGGCATTTTCTGCTTTTCATATGGCTACAGTGGTGAGGAAATTCCTAGTGACCTTGGTTGTTCTCACATGATGCTCCATTTCATCTCTCCTGAAAAAAATATGAGTCTCAAATGGAGACAGAATTAATGTATTTGCAAATATCTTTATCTGTGGTTAAAACTTCTACATTTTGCCTAAATAACTCTTAAGATGACACAGACAATTTGCTTGATAAAGGGAAGAGTCCTTCCCCATTATGTAGGGGGATACAATTTGGTTTGCAGATCAACCAGTGCAGTGCTTACAGAGAGAGCTAAGATGATCCTGTGAGTCAATCTACATCCAGCAAAGCTAAGAAGTTTTGGCACTATGCCACAGTATTGCTTATGCAGTTCTTCCCAAGAACAGCTCAGGTCCAGAAGCTGTGCCTGTATTTTTCCTTTGGCTGTATTTCATAACTCCAGAGTAGAGAGTTGATTCTATTAGATTTCCACAAAGCATTTGACTTCGTCCTGTATGTGGGAGAAACAAATTTTCAAATGAATGAGAATAAGAAAGCCAGGTAGCTTTTTCAGAAACACAGACATACATGATAGGTATGTAACAAAGGCTGGGAAGGATGCATGTTGCAAGTGGAAAAGACATGGGAGCAACAAGAGAATATCCCAATTTTTTTTTTTTTTTTTTTTTTTTTTTCTGTGGAAAGAAGATAGATGTAAAAGAGAAAAAACAAAGGGAAGCTATAGAACTGGAATGAGATTCTTCAGCATGTCTTTCAATGCAAATGAATGAAAAACTCCCATTAACTTCCCCAAGTTTTGTACCAAATCCTTTGTGAATATAGAATGAGAAAAGGAGCATTTAAATATGAAAATCCCACTTCACCTCTTCACCAGGTTTATTTCAATAGAATGATGTAAATTCACAACGGGAACAGGTATATATAGAAGAACATAAGAATGGATATATCAAACGTCCTTCCATTAACAGTGACTGTTTTTTACTTACTTTGGAAGGTAGAAAATATGCAGGGTGAAGTCACATGACAAATAATATGATAAAGATAGTGAGACATACACAGAAAGATGTCTCTGAAGACAATTTTGTGCTTTTGCCGCACAGTCCAACTTTTTGTCCATAACAGCTTTTGTTATGGCTTAGCAGTCTGCATTGTTTTGTTCAGAAGTTTCAGATGTTTCCAAAAAGGAGAAATCACAAAAAAGTGTTGTTACATTTAATGCAGATGAACAGCTACCTATTGTCAACATTCCCATGAGGAAGCAAGGTGTAGTTTATTTCACCTCTACTGGAGCAAGGCAACATATTGGATTATTCAGTGAATTGTGCTGGAGGGCAGTAAAATGGGACAACATTGCCAGTATTTATTCAAGTTCACAGAATTTTTTCTAATTTGACTTGATTTTTTTATTTGGTAAGACAGAAAATCCAATAAAAAATAAAACTGTCTAAATGTCAGATCTCAACTACAGAGTATTTCTGAATGTCAGAAGATGAGAAATTTGGTATTGTTTCTTCACTTGAAATGTTGAGGGGTTTTTTATGTCATAGATGTATTTGCTGACCATCAAGGCTTTTCAGCTCTGATGGAAAATTCCTGACTACCTAACTACAATGATTACAGTAGGTATCTGCCAGAGATTGTGACAAATGCTACCAATAATTCAAAGAATCACCAAAAAATCAATTGCTGATATGACCTTATGGATACAAGTTTTAGAAATTATTAGCTTCAATTTCACAAAGCTGGGCTGTCTTCCCTTAGCTTCCTGAGAAACTCTGCTATCATCTGCATCAGAGATTGAAATTGCATGCTCTTGATAGTCACTAGGGAATTATTAGCATAACCTCTATTTTTCTGTCCTTTATTTTTGTAATGCTCACTGACTGGAAAAATGAATAAACATGTAACTGTAAACGGCCCTTCGGAAAATCCAGAATTTTCACAGAAAAGTCATGTGGATGATTGCTTGCTCCCCATGCCTCAACTTTGTGGTGGTCTGGGAGGCAAAAAAGACCTTCCTCTGGCAACCCCCAAAGATAAATAAGTTAGAAAAATAGTTGTACTTGAGTGTTTTGTTTCCTGACATCAAAGCGTCTTGAGAGAGACATGAGCTATTACGTGACTTTTTTCTTTTTTCTTCCTGTAATAGCTGTGGCAGATACTCAGCATTTATTTTGAACATTAAAAATTCAGATTCATTCAGGAAGACCAGACACGAAGCCTGCTGAGGATTCCTCTCACCCTGTTGACAGTGACAGCACTTTTATTAGAATAATCTGGACCAGTAACTTGCAACTCAAACATGGGTATGGAGGAAAGGAGGAAATTTTTCTCCACCCTGTGGTAGGCTGTAGCTTATATTGCTTTCATCATCAGGGTGGCAGTTATTCTACCTGAAATGGGAGCCCTGACCCATTTCAGCATAAAATGTTCTTGTTACTTCATCCTGAGAAGTTTTAACAACTTTGCCACTTCGCAGAGCTTTGAAATGTGATTGAGGAGTGTGCACACAGGTATGTGGCAGGACAAAAAGGAAGAGCTCTTGCTGTAAAAATAAATACATAACTTTTGTCTTGCAAAATTGTTTTTCCAGTGATGTTTCTGCCTCTCCCTATCAGAGCTCAGGGAAGCTGTGGCAGCTTGCACAGGCTGATGCTGGTGTAGTTACACTGCAGCCATCACAGCAGAAGAGGTTACAGAGATGCTGGAGCTGCTTTCTGGGGAAAGGGGGCTGGGAAGGGCTCCCTCCTTTGCCCCACTTTAGGAGCCCTCTCCACCCCATTTCCCATCTGTTCTCTCCACTGGAAATAACGTGTATGTGGCTGGTAGCTGAGTGTATAAATGATTGCTCAGAGAGCTGGTGTATATGTAGCTATCACAAGCAGTCAGCATCAATGACCCACAGGTGATGGAGAGGTAACCATGTCTTCATGTGAACAGAGTTTCTTAAAATAAATTAGCAACATACACTTGAAGCTCACATTTTTTTTGATTGTAAAATCAAGTCCTCTGAAATTGAGAATTGCCAGATATTTGCCTGTCTGGACAATCTGAATTCAGGAAGGTAGCTTTGTGCCTTGCTGCAATCTTCAGTTGCCTTTTTCATGGACTCATTCTTCCCTTTGGTCCTGATTCACATGGAGTTAGATCTGGTTACAAAATCAAGACTTTGAAATAAGGAAGTGCCAAACCTGGGGTTTCTCAAGAATCCTTCATTCTGCAAAGTTGCATGCCTGCCATTCCCCATTTGCCCAGACTGAACATAAAATGTCATAGTGTATGAAAACTCACATTAAATCCAACAACCTGAAAGGATCAATGATGTGTGTGGATTGTGATTACTGATACAGCATTGCTACACTTAATGGATCAGTCGTCCATTCATATGTACCTGCCATGTTTTGAGAACCTAAACCAAAGGCAAGTATAAGCTCCAAGGCATGGGAAGGAGAAAAGCAAATAATAGCTGGGTTGTAAGCAGAAATTGAGCCTTTATACTGAACAATAGAGCAGAATTATAGGAAAACTGTCAGATATTTTAAAATCAATAGGAAGATAACCCATCCAGTCTCCAAATCAAATTATGAAGAAACTTTAAAAAACACCTTCAGCCATAAAGAAGAGTAAGTATTATAGACATGTCTTTATTTTGAGTCTTGGACCAAGCTCCTGAGTTGAGGCTTAGAAAACCTGCTCCTTGATTTTTGATTTCATAGAAAGTCAATGTTGGAAGTGACTTTGAAGATCATCCAGTCCAACTGTGAACCCAGCACTGCCACTGTGACCCCTAAACCCTAAATCACATCACCCAGTGCCAGATTCAGACACCTCTTAAACACCTCCAGGGTATCATTTGTCACTGGCTTGCTGCCTAACACAAGCAAACCCAGGCATTTAGTGTTTTGCTTAGTTACCAAGTAGTCATTTATAGCAAATTGTCCCTTTCCTATGACTTTTTCTTCATGTAGATATCTACCCCTAAGGCAAATTTAATAATAACAATATATAATGATGTTTAGCCTTAATTAATTTTCCTTTTTCACAAAGAATCTTTTTCTGATGTTTTGCCTGTTGTGGTGCCAGTGGAGGTGAACAGATACAACCGAACTGTTAAGCCAAGTATCCTTCCACAAAATTTGGTTGAACTCTTAAGAGAATGCCCTTCCCAGATGGCTTTTCTTCATTGTAACATACCGACTAAATATGACAGTTTTCTGTATCTGCAGTGCTTTTCTGGGTCTGAGTGTGTTGACCCTTTCTCAGTAAAAGCTTTTTGATGCAAGTACCCAAAGGTATGTGAGTTCCAGTTATTTATGACTATTTATTAATGGTTAAAATGAGTTTCAAAAGATTTTACTGTAAAACAGTTTCTTGTCTGAAGCAGCATGGCATTTGAAAAGGTTTCAGGGCAAAGAACCATTTTGATATATTTGAATTTTAAAAAAACAGCTAAGTACTTCCATGGGGAGAATTGTTAGGAGAGTTGGTTTGGTTTGGTTTTGTTTTCTGGATCTTGACTTGAGGTTTTTTTCTTTTGTTTTGTTTTTTTGGTTTTTGTTTTTTGTTTTTTTCACCAGATTACCTTCACCTGCTTTTTGTTTCAGAAAAATCAGTGTACCACTCTGTTGTACATGTACTCCCAGGATTTGGTGCTGAATATGTAAAAAAGATGTGACTTTACCCAGGTTCTTCCCTTATCCTTCAAAACAGCTCTTACAAATTTTGTCTTTAGTTCCTCCAGCAGGCATGTGTGGTAAAAGATGAAAGATTAGAGAAGGGATGCTGGATTAGAGTTCTAGCCTCAAAAGAAGAATCAGTTATTATAGAAACATTCCATTTCTCTCCATCACACAGTAATCTTCCTTCAATAACTGTAATATGTATTAATTTTTCCTAATGTATCTATGCAAGATGGATATTATGAGCAGGTAGAAGGAAGATGCATACGATTCTCTGCATCATCAAACCTTCAGACGGTAGGAAACAAACCTCTTTTAACAGCTTGAGTTTCAGTTAAATTGAACACGACCAAAGGTAAAAAAGCACACCTGAAATTCATTATGTATTTAAGATGTCACTATTTTCAATATTAAGATTGTAATCTTTGTCCTTTCCTCTATGTGCTTTCTTCTATGTCCTTCTAAAAAAATGTGGCTTTTCTTCGAATGAATGCAAGGCATATTTTTGGTGTCTATTTATTTAATTTCTTTATTACTTCTTTTTAAACAACTATTAATTACTCTGATCCCTGTGCTTTCTTATTAACAATGTAAACAAAGCTCTGGAATTCAACAGAATTCCTCAGATGCTTAAACCCAAGTATTTTGCCTTAATTTAAGAATCAAATTCTTTGTCATTTTCCTTGTATCCTGTTCTAACACAGCAATTTTTGACACTTGAATTCAACTTCCTTCACCAGAGAACTTGTGTGAGTATGTATGTGCCATGAGCATGTTTTTATTGCAATGATAAATCCCCGAAAGGGGAGTTTGTAGTGGAAATACTGACTAATTTTTAAATTACTATGGAACCAGAAGGTTGGGCAACACTTAAAAAACACGAGCATATTTTAAAACTATACCTACCATTCTTACTTTTATAAGCCTAGAGGAAATTAAAAGAAACCTACCATCTGGAGGCAAAGCCAGCAACATTGAATGTGTTGCAGAGAGCAAAAACTCGGTCCAAAATCTTAAATATCCTCAGTTTTCCTAAGATGTTACCACCTAGCTAGTATCAGACAGCCAGGGGAATCCTGGAAATAAAACAAAGTGCCACAGGAAGTGGTTCATGATTCAGAAGATGACACTCTTCACCCTGAGTCACTTATGCCCTGCTGGGGTACCCTCCTGCAGGTGACTCCCAGCACTGAGGCTCTGAATGCTGACCACTTCAGGCTGTAAAATATTGGATGACACTTGTCACAAGAATAGCAGCTTTTATCCTGGCTTTGGGCTGTATTACAGACTGGGTAATTACCTTAGAGTTCTGGTTACTTTAATTGCTTATGGTTGTTTCTTCTGTACTTCCTTCCCTTTGGTCTCTGCCAAGTTGCTGGCATTGCCATAACAGTTTCTGTGTTTCTAAGGGTGTCTGGCTCTGCTTAATGCTCAAGGGGCCCTGGCTAGATTTCATTAATTGTTGAGTTGCTGTTTCAGTCATGCATTTTTAGCTTGTGACACCTTTGAAAGAAAAGCTGAGCTGCCTTTCCTATTTGGAAAATGACCAGCCTACTGGACTTCATAGACAAGAAAGAATACTGCTAGCCTGGGGAAGACGGAATTTGTGCTATGACAGTAAATAATCCTGACATAGCATCACAGACACCAAAAAGCACAAAGTACAATAGGCAGAGGACGCCATTCCCACACAGAAGACATAATGGACTCAAGGAGGTCTTACATTTTATTTCTAGTGCATATCTTAACACTACAATGAAATTGTCAGTCGCACATATCTACATCAGGAACACTTAGCACAAAGTCATAAAGAATGAGCAATTGCTCTACTCCTGCTGGGTTGTTTTTTTTTTTTTTTTTTTTAAATAAGAAAGCTCTTTCTTATAGTTATGGAATAAAAAGCATTGCAATTAATGTTAAAGACCAAAATTTGCTAGGTAACAGAAGTACAAATAAATTCAATTCTATTCAATTTTCCTAAACTTCATTTGAACTGTTATCTGAGACTGTCAGTTATTTTAACTGATTTGATTTCATTCAGTGGAAACTACTTGATCAAATGCAAACCTTAGAATGAGTCTGAGGCTCAGAAAGCATACACCAAATATCTGGGTTCAGTAGGTTTTTATAGTGGCTTATAATAGAAATGCTGATAAAACTTTAGCCACTGCCTTGCTATCAAATGACTCTGTAATTCCAAATTAACATGCTTCATGTTATCTGCCAGCTCAGCTGCTTGCTTTGCATTCATTACAACATGAGAAATGCTGGTTCCCTGGTAATTTCAGTAATTTTGATATCTGCAAGTGGATTCTTTGGTGTTTGTTTTTCTATTCAAAGAATATAGCAGAAAACACTGTTTTACTGCTCTGTATGAAACCTGATCGCAGTAAGTCCTGGGTGTTTCTTGACTTGGCTCTGGTGATTTCAAAGAGCTGAGAGTACACAGTGACTCACAAGACACGTCAGCACCTGGCGAAATCATGTCCTAATATATCTGTGTGGTGCTTGGTGGTTTCAGTTGGCAAAGAGTCAAGCAGATATTGCCTTTCATTGTATTATACATGCCCACCTAAGTGGTTTTGAAAGCCTTGAAGTTTCCCTTGAGAACCAGATTCAAGTGTTTGCGAAGCATTAATGTAAAAGTCCTTCAACGTACCATATTTCTTGACTTTCATAATGAAAACATGTTAACTGTAAATTTCATAAAATTGTGGTGAAGGAAAATAAGCAGTTATTAAGATTGCAAATTATAGCAGGTTCAAAAACTCTGTGAGTCTTAATGGACCTTTTAATACACATGTTGAGAGTTAGGGGTCTATTTCTAAGCCCTAAACACAATGCATTTAATGCAGACACTAAAAGAATCATGGCAGATATTGCCATAATCATCAATTATTTCATTCAATCATTTAGGAAGCGGCCAGCCTGCCTTTAGCTGTTGCCAAACCTGACTGTTTAAACACTCAATTTAAATACTTTTGCTTTATTTCCTTGGTTATTTTTGAATATGTTACAGTCTTCTAGTGCATGTACCTGTGCACTTCTATGTGGCCTTTTAACACCTTAATAATCTGCACTGGTTTTATAGTGTCCTTTAGCAACCATAGAACACCTGTCAAGTTGCTTGTTTCATGCAATTACAAAGGAAGCAGATGAAAGATTTTAATACAAGAACTTAAGACTGTCTTAAGAAATGCCAAATTTTAAATTGAAACCTGAGTGTCAGGTATATTTCAGGTATATCTTTTCTGGAGATGGGGTTTGCCATTGTCACGGCAGAGATGATTTCAGTTATCCTTTTATAGTTGACTTTAATTCCAAATCTTTATAGCTCTACATTATGCATGTTGATTCTTTCAACTTGAGATATTGATCTGCCAGAGAGATTAATTTTAACTTTAACTAACACAACTTTTCAGTTATTAGCAGGATACAAGCTGTCTTCTCTTCTTTGCTGCTAGTCTTCTACTATCTGTCCAAAACTTCTTTTGCACCAAAAAGGCCTCTCAATTAATACAGGAGCATTTCAGGCCCACAGTTCAGCTGTTCAAAAACCAAGAGCAAGTGCTGTCCAAGGAAAGGCAACATGTCCAGAGAAGAGCAACTGAGGGAGCTGGGGGTGTTTTAGCCGGGAGAAAAGGAGGCTTGGAGAGACCCTATTGTTCTCCCTAGCTCTCTAAAAGGAGGGTGTAGCCAGGTGAGGATCGATCCCTTCTCCAAAGCAATAAGTGACTGGACAAGAGAAAATGGCCTCAGGGAGGTTTACATTGGATATTAGTGAAAATTTCTTCACTGAAAGGGTGATCAGGAACGGATTGTCCCAGGAAGTGGTGAAATCCCCATCCTGGAAGTGTTCAAAAGGTGTATGGATGTGGCACTTGGGTACAGGGTTAGCAATGGACACAGTGGGGCTGGGTTAACAGTTGGCCTCCATGATTTCAGAGGGCATTTCTAACCTTGACAATCCTATGGTTCTCTTGCAGCCCCAAAGGACCTCACAACACAAACAAGTGACTTCAGTCCAATTTAAGAAGTTTAGGTGCACTTCACTGTGTGGCCACCTCTATCAGCATGAGGCTAGAATGAACTTAGATAACAGAACACTGAAGTAAGTTGTTCTCTCATATTCTTCAAAACTTAACAGAATTTCAGTCAGACTTAGATCCTTCCATGCTTTTCAGCAGACCTCAACTCATTTTCTGTATTCATTTGTGCTGGGTAAAAATTCAGTGTTTTTCAACAGCAACGTCCAAGTGAGGAAGGGGCACAGGAGGATATGTATTCCAGGGCCTCTTCTACAGGTTCCATATTAAACAGTTGCTAAATGAAAAGGTTGTTTGCTGTGCTATAAAATAAAGTCATCTTTCTGCAGATCTACAGCCCACCGGAACAAGGGGACAGGATGGAGTGTGCCTTTTCCAGTATTCCCCACCCACTGACCCAGAGCATGAAACCCACAGAGTTCTTGGAACTGCAAACAGTGTTTGAATTCAGACTAAAACTGGAAAACAGAAACTGGTCTTTTTTTTTTTTTTTTTTTTTTTTGAGTCACATCAGTCAATGCTATTTACAAAATCGGTTTATGGAGACCACAGGTGGACACTCTGACTCATTACACATGAATACTAAATATATCCAAGACAATCTTGGAAAATCCCAAAAAGAAAGAGGGAATAGCCGTCTGATTTTTGTATTTATAACATTGGGGTTTGGATGCCAGTAATGGAAATTACATTGTTTTCACAAAAAGCAGGTGAGGGACAGTAAGGGACTGAATGATTGCCAGGATGCATGTGGCTGGAAGGGGAAAGCAGCTCGAAGCTGGACACGGAGGTAGGTTTGTCATGCTGCCGTAGGTTGCTGTTTGCACTTGTGGCAGGCTGTGGTGAGGTTAGCAATGCGTTCCACAATTGTTGGGAGTTAAGAAAATGTTATGTCCCTTAGCCAGGGTGAAAAGCACACCTGCCCAGGAAGCCAGCAGAAAATTCAGTACTGTCTCAGCTCTACTTCATTGCTACATGGAGAATTTGAATAGTACTTACAGCCTCATATCCTGCACATTTTAGTCTCTCTGATCTTGAAAACCAGGGAGGTCCAAGGTCTGTAATATATACAGGAAAGCAGATAATGGATCCCTTTGTTTTTGTCATCACTGAATTATGTTTTGATGGATGTTTCAGTGCCAAGCCTTCCTTATTCTCACTGCTGAAGGAGAGCTACTGCTGGACTCCCTGGAGTCCCTTGCTTAGCCCTGGGAAATATGAGAGTGTGAAACTGAAGTAAGCTGTATCAGTTCTAGCATGAAGGAGCATTGTTTTAAATGTAAACTGAGAAACAACAGACTCTGTTAAGAGGAACTAAATAAGGAAGAAGTCAGTGATTTCAATCTTTGCCCTTTCCTGAATCACCTGTAAAGTGAATAAACTTGATGCCAAAAAGCAAAATTTTACTTGTAGGTCACCCAAACCTGTATGCTATTTCTGACAAGATCCCAAGTCACATTCTATCTTGGCAGTAAAGAACAGTTCCTCACTACTCCCCACTTTGAAACATTCCCAAGAACTAGAAAGAATTCTGCCGTTGATATCTTGTTGGAAATAACAATATGGTACTGTGAATATAGACACAATGAGAAACTATTGACGCAAAGTCAAATGAAGTAATTACAATTGTTCTGGTTAAAGCTGTATAGCAGAAGTAGTATCACATTTTTGTGAAGCGGTTTGTATCAAGTGGGTCGTTGACTGAGCTGATAAAATGGGGACTACTAAAATCTGCTAATTTAGCTTGACTTGCTGCTATTTTAGCAAAATAGATAGTTTCAAAAACGTTGGAAATACCCAGCCTAGTCTAGCTGCTTAGCTTGCTGCAGTCAGTCTTTAATGAGTTCTCCATTTGTTCTGTGCGTCCCTCTAATGCTCTTTTCAGCCTGCTGCTAAAGTGCTTCTAATGGCAATTTCTGTTTTTTTCACTGCTCTCAAAGGAGTTAATTCTTCAGCATATTACACCCGTTTCCATCCATTCACCTCTAATACTACCTACTTCAGTAGACTTAAACCAAAATAAAATATTGCTTTAAATTTGAGGATGTTGTTGTTGTTGTCTGTTGAATTTAACTCATCACCAGTACAGAAGACACAAACAGCACAGCATAAATGGAAAAGTTTATTGCAAAAACAGAGGGATGGCAAAGAAGTATCTTTTTTTTTTTTTCCCCTGTGGAAGAATGAGTGTCTTTGTTTCAACCTTAGGTTCAGCATTTTCTACTAACTTACTGCCTGCAAATCTTGGTTCTGCGTTGATCATCATAGTCATATGAAATTATTTAAAAGGTATTTTGTTGCAAAGGTCACATGAAATCATTTAATAAAAACTTAAAAGTGAATTTGCCAGCTCATCTCTCATTGAAACACACTTTTGGCTTAAAAGAACCTGCTGAGTTGTAAGAATGAGCAGGACTGGGCATTTTCCCAATAATAAGATGGTAATAACAGGAAGGAATGCTTGGCTATGTTATATGGTAAAGGAACAATGCTTCCATGAATTTTATGTGTTTATATTCGTAGACACTTCATGGTGACTTAGTTCTGTGGGGTTTTTGAAATTTCCCAGGGCAGGAAAATCACATAGGTGGTCTGCAGGAATCACGAAGACTTTTATAAGTATCCCCAACAAAAAGTAAAAGGAAATGTAAGTCTTTTTGTGGGGACGAGATGGAAAGGAAACTTTTTGAGGGTAAAGAGTAATTTTTATGAGCCTAACTATCCTTTATTTTAAGGTTTGCAATGTCTTTTCAATCCAGTTTCACTCACTGTGCACTTTGGTCTCTCTTACAAAGAAGCAGCACTACTGAAGATTCCCTCTCTTTCATGAAGTCAAAGGTCAAAAGACAACAGAAGTCTGAGTGTGTTGATACTGAATACCTGAAATCTAATCCCTGCCTCAGACGCAGAGATCATACACCACTGAGCTACCAACTCCAGGTAGGCTCATTGCTGTCTTTCTGCTCATGGACCTCAAATTCAAGTTACAGAGTGTCCTGATTTCAGCAAGGAAGAGTAGTGTACTCATTGCCAACCTGATGGTTTGGTTCTGTCCTGTGAGGCAAAAGCCATGGACTTGGGCTCTGTCACCCTAGAAGGTCCAAATGCCAACTCTCCTACTTGGGCAAGTACCATAACCTTAGAGTTGTTCTGTAGCTCGCCTCTTCCCACCGTCTTTAAATGAAGGTGGCTATGACTCAGGCCTCAGTGCACCCTACTTTGTTGTAAGCCCATTCAATTTATCAAGCAATTATGCATTTTCCTTTTGTATGAATCCCAAACAACCCTAGGAAGGAGAATGGCTTCTGAATGCTGAGCTCAGACAACAGGCTTGTGATCAGAAGTAGTAACTGGATGTGCTGATACACAGGTGTGTATTTGGATTAGATGCAGTTTCCCTGCATCATTTGGAGTCAAAATCACCCATTTAATTGCATTTTAGGGGTCTTTTTTCATTGAAAAGGAGGTTTTCCTATGAATGAGTGAATTGTTGTATCATGGAATCATATAATATGCTCAGTTTGAAGGGACCCATCAGGATCATTGAGTCCAACTCCTGGCCCTGTACAGGACACCCCAAGAGTCATACCATGTGCCTGAGAGTGTTGTCCAAATGCTTCTTGAGCTCTGGCAATCTGGTGCTGTGACCACTGCCCTGGGGAGCTGTTCCAGGCACCCTCTAGGTGAGGAAACTTTCCCTGATACTCAGCATAAACCTTCCATGACTCAACTTCACACCATTTCCTCAGGTCCTGTCACTGGTGAAGAGAGTGAAGAGATATGTATCTGCCCCTCCACTTCCCATCCTGAAATACCCATTCACCTTCTTTAGCTATTAAAACACATA
Organism: Certhia americana; assembly: GCA_018697195.1. Taxonomy (NCBI): domain Eukaryota; kingdom Metazoa; phylum Chordata; class Aves; order Passeriformes; family Certhiidae; genus Certhia; species Certhia americana. The sequence goes on along the minus strand of CM031858.1, from coordinate 140,194,044 downwards.
ATTATTTACAGGACTTCTGAGGCTCGGAATTCATCTGAGTGAGTATGAATGTTCTGTATTTCAAATAAATAGGGATAAGGCCTTTCAAGAAAAAATCAAACCTGTTCTTGTCTTAAAGGAAATTGCTCTTTGACTGCTCTGGCTGCTCTGCATCCTTCAAAGGAGACCACACTGTGCCAGCTAAATGATTGAAAAAGTTTTTACCAGACTGTGTAGAGTTGGAATCTTAAAATTGTTTTAAACAAAGCTGAGACACCACAAAACTTCAATTCAATATGAGTTATTCTTTGTGCTGCTTCCACTAAGGAAAAACACATCAAGTATTTCCTGTACTGAGCAGGAAAACAAAAATTCTTCTAACTTTTGCTGCAAAAGGATTTGTGTTTAGTTCAAAGACTTTGCTTTTTAAACCGTAACATTATCCTGCTAGACACTGTGTATGTGTTTGCTGTGTTTGTACGAGGCAGCAGCTCCTGCTGAGACTGGAATGGCGTCCTCCTTTTTTTCTTGTCTCTACTTAGAGCGCTGGTCTCAATCCATGGATCAGGGAAAGACATACAAAAAAATGAGGAGAATGTGTACATAACTCATAAGCACTAACTGTTCAAATCCCAGCTCCACTGCTAATGACAAGAAACTAGTACGGCCTAAACTAGCACCTAAGGCCCAGGAAATGAGCTAACCAGATCTCTTGTTCCCTGTTGACCCCTTCAGGCAGCTATTAAATATTGTCTGGCAGAAATTCCCAGGGAGAGGGCCTGATTCACTTTTTCCCAGAGTATACTGGTATCTCGTAAGTGGAATATAATGACATAATGCTGCTTGTTCTCACAGAATCTACTGAGTACCAGCTTCTTGAGTGTACTGTACACTGAGCTATTTACTCAGCTTTATCAATTACAGTGGAAAAACACAGCATTTTTTTTTAAATCTAATGCCAACCAGTGGTATTATATGTTTGCATGTGCAAATCAGTAATGATTAGCAGCTTACATGTCTCAACAGTTTCTTTTCTTTTCTTTAAATTTTAAATAAAATGCAGTGGAAATTTAGTACTCTGATTTGTATTCTTCCTTTTACCCACATCATTTCTCAGAGCTGTCAGATCTCATTTACAAGCCTCCCTTCTTCTGTCACCAGAAAATTACTTCAATATTCCACACCACCTGATGTATCTTCTTGACACTATCCAAAGACCAGAGAAAACATGGAAAAAGTATGAACCAAAGTGTGAGCAGTTATAACTGTTGGTCCTGGAAACAATGTCTTTTTCAAAACATATTGTCTTTATTATAATTTACAAGAATTGTCTCAAAGTGAAAAGTCTGGGTGTGTACAGTGATCTCACACGCTAGGTATTGCCTCTAAGATATAAACACTGAAGAAGCTTTGGCAATGTGTTGCTTCCCCCTGAGTACTGGAAAGAGCACAAGCACTACACAGTCTGAATCTAAGATCTCATTAGGGTTTTCCTGTGAGGGTTGTGTTATGGAGAACACTGGGAAAGCTGAGAATGTGCATCTGAGCTAATATCTGCACTGATTAAAAAAAAAAAAAAAAAGAGGGAAAGGCAAACTTCTCAAAACAGAGTGGAATGCATTGTTTGTGTTTATTTTTTCTCTCCAGTTCCATAGTTCCATGGAATGCAGCACTAAGTAGCTGATTCACAATTAAGAGAGCCTTCAATGGGAAAGATTGAAGGTTCCTTGAGTTTCTTTACTGGAAAACCCTGTCAGCAGTCAAAACTTTGCCCAGGAAAGGAAAATGCTGTTGTGATTCAAGTGTGAATTCCTCTGTTAAATTCATTTAAATCCACACCAGTTACTAGCAAAGTTCAACCTTGGGATAGTTTCTTCAATACTTTTCTTGTAGATAATGAATGCCTGAAGAGAAACTTTTGATGGTATGCAATGTCAATATCCTTAATACCAAATTCATTGTGTTATGATATATCTGTGGTGATATAGGAAACAAGAAAAAAGGGGTCACAATTACCCATTCACTTCTTAGTCATGGTCATTGGCAAGATCTTGGAATGGCTACAGAGATAGTGCCAATCATTCTTGGAAGAAACACCATCACAGAGGGCAATTAATACAGCTTGTTTATTTTCTGGCAGCCTGCAATAGTTACTGGGCCACTGAGGGAGAGCCAGAGGCTGCTTTAATAGTCAAGAATTAGCAATAACACAATGTGGCAGAATTTTAGAGATTGGACTAGACCCAAGTTAGATTTATTGCACTCCAAAAACATTGAGACCACATAGAGGTTCGTATTTTCCAGTATATCCATAAGTGCTACTCAAATTCTGACACTGAACATTTTATTTATTTCATTTTACTTTATTTTAATTTAATTTTATTTAATTTAATATCATTATTTCATATTTTATGGTTTCTTTTCTGTAGCTATTCCTCCTTTGCTAAAGCCTGCCCCCTGAATTTTCTGTGACCGAAGAACACATTTCCTTCTATCTTCGGCCTCTGACTGGAAGAAACAGCCTCAAAAGATCAAGAAACAGACCAATGCACTGTTTTTGGTGTTTCTCTCAGGAATGAAGGTTTGGTTGGCAGTGGCTTTAGTTTCACTGGAAGAGGTAGCTACAGCCAAATGGGAAGATTAAATTATTTGGGGACAGTGAGTTCACCCAAGAGAGAAGGGGTGGAGAAGAGAGTATTTTGGCAGACTGAGTCACTTTTGTGTTGGGAGAGCAAGTGCCTGGACCAGGCTGTGCTGGGAGGTACAGACTAACCCAGAAATGACTAAAACAAATGGTCCTTGAAACATGATTTGGAGCAGAGCCTACAGCATGTCTGAAGCACACCAGATAAATCCTAGAAATGGTTGGAAAAGATGTCAGACTGCAGAAAAAGGCTGAGTCTTGCCTTAAAGTGCTTGGGAAAGGCTCACTAGAAAAATTGACTGGGTACTAAGAATGACTGACACTACATGACTTCCAGGAAACTTGGCACCTGATAGTGGCTGTGGGATGGGCAGAGGATATGCCTTGCTTAGATAAAAGTACTTTGGTGTATTTAAAAGTTTCAGCCATCTTTGAACTTGCTTTCTGATTCCCCATGGGGAAGATTGTTGTTCCAGTTATGCATCTGGGTTTCTCTCAAGGCCTCCCCTCCCTGATTAGAGTGTCTTAGAAGATTCTCCCCTGCCATTCCAAAGCTGTTCAGAGGATTTAAACGCATTCATTTTATGGTGATAAGACTCCACAGGTGTATTTCACTGTGTTTGTATTTCACTGTGTATTCCTCAGTTGTTTGGTGTGAATACCTCCCCCAGTTTCTTGTACAGAATAGATCCCAGACTCAGCCCTGCACTTTAAGCTCCTTGAAAATTTGAGCCTCGCTACTTCCCCTATACCTAACCAAACATTTCAGACCCATTCTGCATCAACTTGCTTCTTCTTAGACCTGGTAGTTAAGGACCAGGAGGGAAGCAAAAAAAGTGGCTGTACTAGAAGACACCTTTTTTTTCTCTGTTTCGTGGAAAAAGACCTCTGGCCATTATTAGGAGAAAGTGATTTTCTGTCTGTAAGCCTTCTTGCTAGTGTTCCTGACAAAAAAAATGGACAGGATTGGATAGGTCCCGGGTAGATCTTTAGAAATCAACATCTCCAGCTCAAGCTGTCTTGAAGACTGTGTGGCCTCCTGAAGTGCCCCAAATACACAACACTTGCCATAATTTATAGGAGATTTCTGGAACTGCAATCAGAGGAAAATGCATACAGGCTTAGTGGTAGAAAATAGCAATACCTCCTTATGAACAATAAATACAAAGCTCTTGCCTCACAGTTCTGCCAAGAGTTTTTTAATTTGGTTTCCTGTCTACTCATATAAACACCCAACAGAAAATGTCCTCTAAGCACATGGCTTCACCTCTGCTAATGCTGTCTCTCCATGGTGACAGTGGGTGTAATGGGCCTAAAGTGTTCAGGAGTACTTGGAAAGCTTCTCCCTAAACCTTTCAGAAATGTTGCCTGGTTCTTTCCCAAGGCTTTCATAACTTGCAGCTCCTGTTACTTCAGTGTCAGTAAAGGGGGAGCAGAAATTGAAGAGTTTATTCAGGACTGTGGCTGTTCCCTAGAAAGGACCCTGAGAAGCCAGTGAAGACCTTCTGCTTGTCTCCAGATAAAACAATTTGTAGCTGACAAAGGTTTCTATAACGTCTACTTACACAATCCTAGTGGCACTGAAGCCATGGCTTTTTCACATAACCTCTCCCAGTATTCAAGACTTCCAATCAGAAGGTATTTCCACAGAGCAGACTACAGCTCTCTCGCTGTCTTTTAATTTAATTTCTTTCTCTTCTGTGCTCAACATGGGTAGGAAATGGCGAGAAAATAGAAAATTTTGCTCTTGCTTTTTTAAAAGGTCCCTTTCTTCAGACTAAGTAATCCCAGTTCTTTCTGTTTTTTTCTTTGCATAATGCTTAGTTCCCCTCTCTTTCATTTGTCCATTTGCTTTTTGTTTTGGGTACACAAATAGCTGAAAAAAATGCTCAAAATGGCCCTTGGGGGATTCTGAATAAAAACCTTGTAATCTCTGTAGTCATCAGCTCCTTTATCCATACTAACAAGGCAGGATGAGGTATGGGGAAAAAAACAACCCCAAGGCACAACTAATACAAAATATGTACAAAGCAGAAGGTAAGCCTCTGTTTTGTAGGTCTGGAGCTGTTTTCACTGTACAGCTATTTCAATAAGATTTCCACAGAGAAAAGCAGCAATTCTGAAATACAGTGAGATCACCTCAATCAGGAAAATTTCTTTGTGGAAAGGGTTCTTAAACACTGAAATGGACTTCCCAGGGATGTGGTGGAGTCACTATCCCTGGAGGTGTTCAAGAAATGATTGGATGTGGCACTCAGTGTCATGGTCTAGTTAACAAGGTGGTGATCAGTCAAAGGTTGAACTCAATAATCTTGGAGGTCATTTCCAGCCTAAATGATTCTGTGATTCTGTAATTCTCTCTGGCACTTGACTATGCTCAACAGTGAGGGAAAAATTAGGCTCAGTGGACCCAAAGACAGCTATGAGCAAATGCCATTTCCCATTCTTCATGCCTTTTGTCTTAGATCTTCCATTCACATGCAGCAGTAGATGGTTCTGCAGCATGTACCCTTCAGCCCCTTTAGGCGGAGCTGTTTCCTGTGGAGCAACAGACCCAAAACTTTATTGGTCTGTGACAATACAGACTGAAAATACCTTCTGAAGCAAGACCATTTATTCTCCTTATCAGCTTGGGTTATGGTAATGGTTGTCATGCCCCGCTACACCTAATCCTGAAAGCTGGAGAGTCTGTAGCATTGTCCATAAGCCTCTTCTCTTAAGCCTCAGGCTACAGAGCTTGCTTATCATTTGTTTGGATTGCACAGCCTTCTGAAGCTGCTTTCTGTAACATTAGGTTTAGCCACTGGTTAAATATATGTATTTGGCAAGGTATATTTCTGGTTAAGATTCTGAAGATGTATGATGTAATGAATTAAATCCTTTCCAATGCTGAATATTTAAAATATGCCATGTTGTATTTACCATAGCTGCGGAGAGGAAGAAAGAACATTTACCAGCAGACTGGGTGAATCAAAATGCAAGGGTAGTTTTGACAAAGTTTATTTAACTTGGATCATTGCTTATATGCATTTTCAATGGAGTATGATAAATGCAAAGCGGTCATATTTCATTTTCCCTCTATTAGGGAAACATTAATGATTTCAGCCCAGAGTACATGGGTAACAGGATAGCCTTGTTAGCAAGATGTGTATCTGAATAAGACACAAGCCTCTTATACCATCATATGAATCAAAGATGCAAATACCTGAGTCTTTCACTTTGGATCTGTGAATGTGCTACAGGTGCAACTCTTCCTGTTTGCCAGCATTAGATCTCATAGTGGAATGGAAATTTGAGGTCTTTGATAGTCCCCAAAGTGGACCTTATCTGATAACTGCCAGACACTTATTCCACTAGAGTCTTTTCAGAGGAATTGAAAAGGTATGCTTGTTTAGCTGTCTGAATTGTCCTCTAGTGTAAGCATGTACCAAGCAGATATTTACCCTTTTATTTGGTCCATATGGCAATATTAATCATCATAAGCTTTTTCTTCTCCTGTGCTTTTTCTGATGCAACTACTTTGGGAAGAGACAGAGGGATATGTTCAAGTGATTTTTAAATATTATTCTATGTGTAAGCTGACTCTTGAAGCTCAGAAATCTGCTACAGAGAAATGGAGGAGTAAAAAATATTTACTGTATATTTTTATCCTACCTTTATTCTGACATTTTAAAATTGCTTAGTATGACATGCAACACTGAAACAGAGATGAGTAACTGGGGAAGCCTGGATTCTGACTTTCTCCAGCACACACAAGAGAAGTAAAATCCAGTCTGTGCTCAGAGAGACATATCTGGTAGACTGTGATAGATATAACAGGCTTTCCTCCCTGAGACAATTGGAAAACAGAATTACTCTGCTGCCATTCACCCTATTACAGCATTATAACCCGACTAAAACCAAAGTAATTTAAAATGTGTTGAATATTCACATTTGGTATCAAAGTAATTTTTTAGCCTTAGTATAGCCAGACCAAAACATCCCAGTCCAATTTTGAAAAAATGGGTAAGCCATATTATTCCCAGGGTGAATTTCTCCTTTCAGTGCAATAACTTCTGGGTTTACCACCCCATGTGGGAACAAAAGTTTATTTTACATTATATTTTCACAACTACACCCAAAACTACTAAAAATACCATTGTGGAGACAAAGCCATTATTTTTCAAGAAAGCCTCCTTTAAAAAAATCCTTTGAGTAACAACTGTTTGGAAGATCCATCTATTAAATTAAGATATACTTTGTCAATGAGGCTATAAAATGATGACTAAAAGACAGACACCTTTCCATTAAAATTGAAGAAGAAATACTCAAACTCCTAAGAATGACAGAGATTTAACCTTCACAAACTGACAAAGGAAGAAAATTATCTTTCTTGACATTTTCAGACCAGTGCTTTCCTGGAAAATTTTGTTACTATTCAACACAACGTACTGGCAGTAATTAGGGGAAATTCTTGTTATGTAGGAGACAAGGCTATATGACCTAATGGTCTATTCTGGCCTATGATTTGTTTAAATACAACTAGTTATTTTATGCTTTTTTTTTGTTTTTTTCCAATTCAACATAGTTTAGCAGTTAGTCAAGATGGTATTTGGTTATTCCCAGTATGGAAGTGATAGATAAATGTGGGTAATGTTTAATTGAAGATTTCAGTGGTCTGCACATCTTGATGTGGTTTCTTTCATGGTTTTGTTCATGAAGGATTCCACAGAATGTGAGATGTGATTGAGCTCATGGTCTGAGGTTATACAGGATGATATCCAGTTCTCACAAAAAATACAAAGCTGCTTTGAACAGCCTGCAGGAGTTCTTTTCCAGGGAAATCACCATACAGGGTCTTCTCATTTAATGCCATGTTTTTCATTGTGAATTTCTAACTGGTCATGAAGACAATAAAGGTAATTTTCACCTGGGCTGAGAATGTGCACAGAGGGCACAGAAGACCAACACCAGCTCTGATCTTGAAGTTTGTTCAGCATCTGCCCTGGGAACTGCATGCCCTGGGTATGCTGGGCATGCTGGATGTGTTCCATAATGTTGAATAGCTACCAAGGATGTGTAGGAAGCCTGATTTGCTCTCAGTCATTTTGAACCTATTTCTATTTCTTTATGCATGTTCAGGCAATTACTCATTTGGAGAGGAAAAAGATCTCAGTAATTTGGAACTGACTTGCTCTTAAATTAGAAAAATACTTTCTGTACTTCTTGCTCAGTGGCACCCAGGACTTCTCCAGCAGGGAAAGCATGGAGTGTGGAACCATTCATCTGGGGAATGGATGACCTTAACAAACTGATTGAAAGAAAGCAATACTAAACTTGCATCTTGCATCACCCTTTCTCCTTGAGCTTCATTACTTTCATGTCTGCAATTAATGGGCTGTGTTTTCAGAGCTTTTATAGCATTTTTTGTGGTAAGAGTGATATCTGTTGCAAGTATGCCTCTCAGTTTAATACATAAAAGAGAACAGAACAGCATGTAGTGATCTAAAATATTATTTTTGTATTTTTTATATATTATGAAATCATATTTACCCATAAAACCATGAGAGGGCAGCATTCTCTCTATCATCCATATTCTCTTTTTGCTAGAAAATTAAGAGAGACTTTCTTTAACATTCGTCTCATAAACCACAGAGAAGTGTTATATATAATTCAGAGCTTGGTTCAATATTCTTTGTAATCAATAGGAATGTTTCCCTTGATTTAAATAGGTGTTGGACTGAGGCTTCAGTTGTTCAAAATGACATCAGGAAGATGAGTCTACAGAATTTAAATCAGAAGATATCAAAAATAAGCAGCAGGGAAATTATTTTGGTGGTGGTTAACCATGAGGACAAAATAGCAAGAATATTGGTGTATTCCCCACTTCTTTATGTCTTTGAATACAGACAAAGATGTCTCTTTGGAAAAAGTGGACAAAAGCTACTGGACTCAACACTGAGGTAGCAGAATGGTTTTCTGTGAACTGTATGGCATGAAAGATAAGCTGGTACACAGTAAAGATAAACCACACTCTTTGTGCTGTTTGTAATTAATGAGCGGAACAGAAATTCAGAGTTTCAGGGATTTGTAAGATCAAGTTTTGATCTTACAATCAAAATTGGATGCATTCAAAATGGACAAGGACCTGTGGCCATAAACTAAACCATAAGAAGTTCCGCCTCAATATGAAGAAGAACTTGTTTACACTTAGGGTGGCAGAGCACTAGAACAGGCTGCCCAGGGAGGTCATGGAGTTTTCCTCTCTGGAGACATTGAAAACCCACCTGGAAGAATTCATGTGTCACCCACTCTAAGTGACCTTACCTTGGCATGTTGGATTCGATGGTCTCCAGTGCTCCCTTCTAACCTTAAGTGTTCTGTGATTTTCACATGTGGGGGTAGAACTAGATGACCTTTAAAGGTCCCTTCCAACACAAACTATTTTATGATTCTGTGATCTTCTGTAAGTGAGCACAAGGCATTTGCATCATCTATGCTGTACCAGCAATCAGATTTGCTAAACAGAATAATCTCTCCAGCTGTGGAGTCCATTAATGTGGCCAATACCGTTAATCTAGCCAATAGGTTCAGTGTAAAATGTTACAGCTGTGACACGATCCTTTGAGTAACATCAACATAGTATTGTAACAATTAGTGATTGGGGGTTTTGGAAGCCTTAATTGTGCATATTTTTTTAAAAATTAGAACAGCTTAAGATGGAGAGAGAAGTTTTGAAAAAGGAAAGAAGAAATTTTTACTTCTAAATAACTGCTTCAGAAATAAGTTAGGTCACAAGAAGCTACAGTTTTTTAGTCCTATGAATATTTAGACACTTCACAGTGTTGGCCCAATGGAGAGTGGCAAGCACTAATAAGTATTCTTACTAGCAGTTTCAGCAGAGAGGAATACTATTTAATGAACATGGAAACCAAGCTATTCTTTCTACATGGCTTGACATGGTGACCCAACCCCAGTCCCCAATGGGTTTATGATGAAATTGAATTTTCTTACTTGTTTACTTCATCTCCTGCTGGTAAGGGAAATTCCTGTATATCTCTTGCTCACAGCATTTCAGTAATTTCAACACCCCAAAAATGATGCACAAAGTTTTCACTGTGAATACCCTTAGGAGGTATCACAAACTGTGGTTTCACAGAAAAGTCATTTAGACAAATGCAATGGTGGGCAAATGCACATAATTCCCAGAGTTTGCCCCAAGCAACTATTCAACATGTGAGAAAGCAAAGGATCTCCACAGGGGTTGTCAGTAAAACAAAAATATTACTTGATCTAGAACTATTTTCATATTGGTGCTATTTGATCTATATCTACTTGCATTTTCTTTCATTGATATGAGCTACTTAAAAAGATTGCCCATTTTTTTTCAGAGGGAAAAAAGTTGTGTCTACCTGTGATTTTTAAATGGACCATCATAAAGAAAATAGTTAATTTTCTAGTTATGCATTGAAGACTACTAAAAGTTGCTAGCATTTGCTAGCAACAAGTATTTTCAAGTAGTTTCCATAAAAAGAAAAGTATGAGGTATTATTAAATTTCCCGTAACTTGTCATATAAAAATGAATTCAATAACAAGTGAGCTCTGCCAAGATGGCTGTATATTTTTTTTACAGAAATAACATAGCTGTTCAGACTAGCCTACATGGGGTTTGAATTAGCACTTTTTCAATGGATCTCAAAAGCATTTTTCTCTGCTATACAACTCAATACTGAAGCTCCTGTTCAGGAAGGTACTTCATAGCGTGAGTAATCCTATTCAAAGCAGTGGGGCACTGACACATTTAGAGGTGCACATGTACTTACATATCCCAGGAATGAGGCCTTGGCATACAATGAAGTCAGCTGGAGAATGGGGGACCCTCTCATGATTTGAGTCTCCCCTTGTCTCAGATGGAGTCATGTCGTTCACTCACAGGGCAGAAGCCACAATACATTTTGTTGGTATGAGACAGTGAGTTATCAAAGTTCAATGGTAAATGTGACAGTGGCTTAACAAGGTTCAATGGCAAGGTATGTGCTACACAGGGGACAGTGCCAGGTAAAATTGTCAGGAGACCCTCCCTTGAGTCATGAGGTTCAAAAAGGATTCCCTTGCCTTCTAAACTCCTTCCCAGCAGGAATTTTTAGGTGCAGCTGGATTCAGGCTTAATTCCAGACTTGGTCAATGGTTTGTGTCTGTATGATCATAGATACACAATAAAGCCTTTATATGACTTAGCTAAGATTTCTAAGTTTCAGTGCTCCTATTCCAAATTCACCTGCTAGGTACCTGATGTGATAAGGATTCTCTCAGCCTTGAGGAGTAACCTTGAGAAGCATCCCTACTAAAGGGGAGATCCTGGCACAGAACTCTGCAGCTGTACAGGAGAATTCAACTAGTTCTGGGTTGTCCCCCAGTTATGGGATAACTTGACTGCCTTATAGTGATATTTGCATACCAGCCATATTTTGTCTAGCATATGCTCAACTAGCCCTTGGTTGCAGAGCAAGATTTATAGCCCTTAGCTGTTGTGTTGTTATCTGTCTCTCTAGAGTCCAACAATAGAGATGCAGCCATTCTGACTGCTACTGAGGACTAATGCTTAAGTAGAAAAAGGGTGAGGGAGTGGCACAGGACCATACGCTGGAGTTTTGATTTGATGTTTAAAGTATCTGCTCTTCATGGATGGGGTGCCACTGCCTCATGCTTGACTTTAACTAGACCTCATTTATTTGGAAAAAAACATTCAAGAGTCCCATTATGATGTATGTAAAACATGGAAGCATGAAATGCAAAAACTCAAGACAGGCATCAAAAGAGATGCATATTCACTTGCAAGGAAAGTCAATATGCTAGAAGAGGCAAAAAAGTCATAGTTTTATGCATCTTCCTTTTTGGATACAAGGTGGAGTAAGGTGGAGGAGGGAGGGGTGAAATAAGGGAAAAATGGCAAAGCTGCCTGAACATAAATGGAGATAAGGGGAGGGAAGAAACAGCTCTTCACTGTGGGACAATGAGATTCCATTAAAAAGATCATTAAATTGAGTTCTGACCTCCCCCGTTGTTGAATCAACTCCAACCACCAGGAGGCAGGGAGAAGGGAGATGGAGAGACAACCATCACTGTTTGGCATTTACTGTTGCCAGAGTGTCTGATGAATCTCCTTCACCCTTCTCATCAACATGTCTGGATTTAATTTTGTTTTCTCTTTTCTCTGCAGTGCTGCTGTGGAAGGCCATGGATTTTCACTCATTTTAACAGTCAGCTGATATATTCAACAGGGAGCTTATTTTGCTAAATAAGCTACAAAGCAAAACACCAAGAAGCATATTGCTGTGAAATAAAATACAGACTCTAATTGATGCAGTAGTTTTGAATAAATCTTTCCATTGTCACAGACAGCATGCTAAATGCCAAGGCCTGTCAGCACCACTTCTTAGTTACCTACCCAAGGTAATCATACAGCTCTTCTCATTGCAGAGTCCAGCTGTTAATAATACCAGTTTATGGGGTTTTACCCAAAAAGAATTTTTAAAAAGCAGAAAATAAATGACAGGCTCCATTTTGCAAGATTGTCAGATCCCATCTCTTCTTGCAGAGCCAAAATAACACTGAGACCAGTGTGATGTTTGGCTGGGAGTGTATGGGTGAGGTGATGCTCCAGCAGAGAACTGAAGTCAGTGCATTCAAAAGATTTACACTGGGCCACCCTGCCCTTTCGTGGAGAAATGGCCTTGGGAAAGTAAACATCTTCAAAAGCCCACACCACATGAGCTTTATAAATGGTACATTTGCTGTCTTTAGTTGTGGAATTGTAATGCTTTTTCTCCATTTGCAACATCAAACTTTGCATACAAGCAGGAAAAACAACCTTTGTCCTTGGAGTTCCTTGAGTCCATAAGAAAGAGAGTTATCCAATGAATATTTAGGACTGAAATTTTACATTTGTCCTTCTGAGTGGTTATCTAAGTATATTTACACTGTGAACATGTAAACTCATTATATAGGCAGAATGGGAGGAAAAATGAACCCTCGGTTTAAGAGAAATGGGAGGCAGAGAGAGCAGAAAAGGGAATGCCACTGATTGCAGTTTTCTGCTATTGCAGGCCAGGCATCACATGGCCCTTTGACAGAATGAATAGCTTAGGGAAAAAAAAATGCTCAGAAACCAGTCTGGCCCCAAACTCTGTGCTGTGTACTTTGTTGACTTCAGCTGGCATCTCTGAGTGATACGTCAGATTGTAATTGGACTTCTGAAATTAGAACTTAAAGGCCTTCGGTAGCATATTTTGCAAAAAACGTTTAAATAATTTTAAGTATTTAGCCTTCCAGAAATTATAACATATTTTCCAGGACAAAAAGGTGATTTTTTTTTATTCTTTCAATTTTCTTCTGTTTTCCACAGGTGGCCCTTTCTTGTTCTCCTCATACACTAAAGAGTCATAATTTGTCCTGGTAAATTTACCTGTAAAATCAATTTAGTTTGAGATTCTGCAGTTGTGAAAAAATCACATTTTATTTATCAAGGGGTATTCAGGCAGGTCCTATAAAAATGTATTATTGGTCTGAAAAATCTTCCCTAAAAACATTTTAGAATTTATTCATGATAGTCTGTAGAGGGGTTTTTTTTCCTAAGCTACTATAGGGAAAGGATAAAATTTTGTATTAAATTCTAACAGCTCAAAAGTTGTATGAAAAGGTAATAATTTTGTATTAAATACTAAAGGACTTTCCTCCATGAGGATATAAGCAAGCTCCACAGGAACTAGTAGTTATGCTGCAGAAGGATTTTTCAAGCTTAGAGAGCTTGGGGGATGGTGCTTGAGTGCATTAATATTCATTCCACATTCTTGCCTGCTGTTCCACATGCACTATTTTGTGCCTCCATAAACTGCTCTGGATGCAGATCAAAATTATTACCTTTTCATACAACTTTTGAGCTGTTAGAATTTAATACAAAATTTTATCCTTTCCCTAAAAAAACCAGAGCAGCAGCAGTTTCTGTGTATTCCACATTGCCTTCATTTTCATTGACATTTACTGTTAGCCTTTTTATAGCAATATAAAAAAAGATGGCAGAAGCAGAGAAGAGAAAGGCTTTGTCTGATATGAAAGGCTTTTACATTTTAGGGAGAAGTTCTCACAACAAATCAGAATACTGTTAGCTTTCCTTGTGCAGTCAGCATCAACAATTTAAAGCAGCAGCACTGAATTCTTTAACTGAAAGGCCACTTTAATAGTTGCTACTATTACTATTCTTTCTTGTTTGCAAAATCTGTTTTTACATAGGAGAAAGTATATTGATCTCCTCTATGTTAATCCTTTTTAATAGGATGAACACTCACTTCCTCTCTTTATTTTCCGCTTCTCAAGCCTCCTGAGTCATAAGCCAGTCCAAGAACAGACTGCCAAGGAGCCATGCTTCCATCTCCTGGAGCTGAACTCACAGCTGCAGGAACACTTACTGGGAAATTTCACTAAAGATCAAGTGGACACTGTCACCTGCAATATATGGATTTATCAAGCAAGTTCTGCTTTACTCCTGCTAAAAACCAGGCTTTTTAGCTTGGGAGGAACCTTTAAGTTCTTGTTAACTGAAAGGAGCCTGGTTCATGGTCCATCACTGACTCTAGGGGCCTTCCTTAATATCTGTCCTAGTAGTGATATTCTCAAATCCTGATTGAAAAGGAGCATGGTAGACATAACTTTTCTTACAGTACAAAGTTGCATAGTCTGCTCTGAGAGCAGGCCAGAAGAATCCCTGCAGCTCTAGAAATATGGCAGTGCATGGAGATCTCCATCCCAAACCAAAAACCAAAAACCAACCAACCAAACAATAAGCCCACAAAAAACCCCCACAGAGGCTAGAAGGTTAAGGGTAAGCTTCAAAGGCAAAATCCCACTGGGATAGAACAAGCCTAGAAGAAAGCTGAGGGAAGTTTATGAATTTTTGGAGGGATGAATAAAGGTGGAATCAGGGAAGAGGTGCATCTTACACACACATACACATATTTGAGAAGACAAATATCCAATGTTTAAAATTCACATTGCATGACACAGAACAAACTCCCAGTGCTAACTGAGGCACAGTATGGTAGATGCAAAATCTTCAAATCAGTGTGTTCCCTTGTGGACAATAATCAACTCTGGGCAATCTATTCAAAAATCCTGGTCCCTGCTGGGTGAAGCGCTGGAATCTGTGCTGCTGCTCTCAGGGTGCCACCCTGCTGCGTTTATGGTGATGAAGAATAAATACGCATGAAGTTGACAGTTAGCTTGGCTTCCACCAAAGCTTAATTTATCTCATTTCTCAGTGCTGAATAAGAGAAATTAAAACCAATAATTAATAGTTCTTTTAACACAGTGAATAAAGAGCATCATGTGATAAAAATGCTAAATCTAGGGAAATTTCAAGGCTGAAAGATAAAGACTGCAATGCATTCCATATTGCTGAGGAGGTACCACATACTTTGCAGGGCACTGATGGACTAAACATAAGAAAATGTCTGGTCAGAGGAAACAAAGGAATGCACTGTAGCATCCAGGAAGGATGTAGCACAGTCCACACAAGCTGGAATGCTCTCCTGAGGAGTCTGAAATTCCTTCCATCTCCTTCCCCCTCCTGTTTTCGGTTTTCAACCTTCTCTGCCAAGAAAAGGACAAAAGCTTTATTATGCTTGAAGTCTGGCCACAAACAAAATTACCTAAAAGGTGCTTCAGAGCATTTAGTGCATGAGCATGTGCTATTTCTGCAGGGACATGGCAAGCTTTCCCAGTGCCTTTTGCCATCATCCACAAATTGCATATTCCTTCTGTGTTACTTCATAAAGGTCCCTCCCTTTTTTTCTTGGATTGCACCACTGCACTCACTTCCTTTGAAGCCAGAAGCTGCAGAGCTGACATTGTACAAGGAATTTCAAATAAATTCTGATAGCCATTTTGGGGAGGAAATACTGGATGTTCATTATTGATTTTGTTACTTCATTGTGATTATTTCTGTGTATAGTTGTAAATGGGAGGTTTTTGTGGGTGTGCTGCACAAACTGCCTGAGGAAGGCAGCACACAATAAATTTAAGAATGTTTTTAAAAGTACAGCAAGTAGAAGGCAGAGAAGTACATACATTTTTGTAATATGTATACACACCCACATTACACATACATTGTATACACTTACATCTGCCCATCAAACACTCATCGTTCCCAGCCAGAGAGGGTGGGTAGAGTAGTAAGTAAAGAGTCTCCAGTATTCATTCAAGAAGAGTGATCTATGAATGATGAAGACATAGAGGTGGTTGGGGGGAAATGGCAAGCTGAGGCTGGCCTCAGTGGCATGGAAAAGGAAACAGAAGCCACATTAAAACAGACATAAAGATAAATAGTAAGGGAAAGGACCATGTCACTCTCAAAGGTATGGACAAATTGCTTTAACTCAGTTCAGTGGGAAAAGGAAAGGCTGTTGAAGAAATTCAAAATAGCATGACACTGATATGACAGATGGCAAAGCCAGGAACTTTCTATAAATAAGAATAAAAGCAGTGCTCTGTGTCTGAAATTTGTAAATATTATCTATGTATCTATGTAACTCATAGAATTGTCATGCAGATTGCTTGATATTTGCAGCTGAAAGATATTGCTTTTATACCAAATATTCTTATATTGTTGATTCTTTTATAAGACTGTACTCTCTCTCAGTGGCTTCTCTGTCCAGCATCAACAAAGTCTACACTTGAGGTTCCAGTCTCTTGCCTCACCTGTATTTCAAGATTGTTCAGCATTGAAAGCCCCTGCTGTACTTTACATGTTTACTGTAACAAGAAGCAGCTGAGTCCTCTGTTCAGGAGCAGTCAGCTTCTTCTCACAGATGACAACTGACTTTAACTACTTTCCAGGTTGAAAGGGAAGAGCCTAGCAATCCAGAGGTGGTGAAACTGTTTGGATACAAATTATACAGGCTGCCCATCAAGCTGCACAAGCCAATAGCTGGTTCACAGTTGAATGAATCTAGTGTCTAAGAGATTTGAATTCAGAACATGTAGCAAAAAACCCTCAGCTCTCCATGTAAAATTCATTGAAGGCTGAAAGTGGCATCATTTCTGGCCTGACAATCCTGTGTATGCGGAAAACCAGAAGGAGGGAAACTTGGTGCCATGCTAATATTGCCCAAATATACACAATGAAGTCAGACTGAAAGCAATGAAATTGCAGACGCTCCTCATGAGCTAAGAGGACCATTTTCCTTAACCAGTGACCTTCAATTACAGAGTAGCAAGAAAATTAGTAGAGACAAAAAAGAAAAACCTGTTAGCCAGAAAATCTTACTGGCTAAAGCTTGTCTTGTTTCAGTTCCAGTTTCCATAGCTTTCGGTAAAATATGTGCTGTCTCTCCCTTTTGGAGTACTGGTGTTAACTGGAAACGTTGATTCTGGGAACAATTAATTCCTTCTTATCAAATGGGGCTTACAACTGAGTTTTTCAGAAAACTTCAAAGGTTTCTTAGTAGTTTAAGGATCTGAATCATTGCCTCAAGCCTCCTGATGTCACAGAGATCAAGAGGAAAAAAATTCAAGGTCAAAAATGACAAAGGCAGGAATGGCTAAATAAAACTGTCATTCCTCAGTTCACAGCTCTTCAGCATTCCTTATGCTCATGCTGGTTTGCCTGTAGGTTGGAGTGACTGTGAAGCAGGCTGCGATGTAAATTTACTGTATAGCAGTTTGGTGGCCCCTACACAAAAAGGGGGGCTTACCCTGAACTATAGTCATCTGAAAGATAGGAATCTGATCTTACCCAGTTCAAATTGTTCATACAACCAGAAACATTCACAAATCTAGCTGAGTTACATGGTGCCAGTCCACTTCAAAAGGGAACTAGAGAAGATAACATCCTCTATCAGCAAAGGGTGTCCACACAGGGAACCAGCACTTCAAATTCTCAAGCTGACTTCACTTCCTAGGTAGACAAGCCCAAACAACAAAGCATATATGTCCTTCTTCCCTTTAAATTGGAAATGTTTCTGCTTTTTGTTTTTTCTCCTTTTTTATGGCTGATAATGCTATACATCTTTGATGACCTAATTTTCTAGTTCCTCCATTGCAACCTTTGAATACTATAATCCAAATCAAGTTCTGTTTTGATAGAAAAAGCTCCTTATTTCCTTCTCTGGACACAGTTTTACAAGTGGAATTTTCCTTTTTTTATGTTAGCTCCATGTATATATACCTCAGATTTACAAAACAAGCCAAAGTCTCAATTAAAAAATAAGAGGCAAATCCACTTACAAGATAAAACAAGCCACACAGTTAAAACAAAGATAATCATGTAAGTATAAGCTTTCTCTTATTACCAGCATTACTAGCAAAATTACTAGCTAAATACCTTTTCTCTTTCTTCAATATGTACTGTTTTTTGTACAGAAATCTTTTCCCTGAGTTATATCAGAGAAAAAGGATGGGGCAATAGCTGCAGAAGGTTTTCTCCTACTTTGGTCGAATCTGAGACACAGTTTCCTGCTACCTGCACCACCACACTGTCTGCAGATTAACAGTTTTCTTTAAGCTTCCATTTTCAAAGTGTTTTCAGGATAGTTCAGATAATCAGCTCTTACAATTTCAAGAGAGATTAATTTCTAAGGGACAGCTGTAATAGCATGGTAGAATGCCAGATTGTTGCCTTCTTGCAGCTACTAATATGTTTGCTTTCAAAGTCAATCGATCTTTTTGAGATTCCTCTTCCTCTTAGTTTGACAGAAATTTTTTAATGACGAGTCTCTGAGTGTTCTCTAAATGCAACATGTGGTGAACTCTAAGTCCCAAGGCTGAAGCCACAGTCTTCCCACTGTTTGTTGCTTGGGCTCAATAAACATCACACTGATATATTGAGATGACTCAGTGAGGCAGTGTTCACCTGCCAGCACCAACTCACTGGTCGGGACTTGTGAATTTTTCCAGATATCAGGCAGGCTGGAAGAGCAAAGCCATTTATAGACCTGGTGATTATAATGATGCATGGGAACAAAAATAGATTTACAACAATAATAACATCCCGGACAGCAATACAAATAGTGAGGATAAAAACCAGGGAAAGATAAATACCTGTCTGGAAATATGACTACTAGTGAATCAATAAGTTGATGTCCTAGCAAAAGCACATCACTGCAGATTGAGAGCAGCGTAATGTTGGTAACCTTCAGTCTGCCCAATGCAAGATGTCCTTTTTCTCCAGTCTTATGTACTGTTACAAGTTGCAGTGAACCATTTCTGTTAACTAGAGGGCTTTTTCTGCATCACTTTTAACTAAGGACTGTTAAAATAAGTTTGTTGTACTCCTGTAACATGGAATGGAATGGAGTACTTAATGCCTGTAATACCAAACACTTCAGGTATTTTAGTGAAAGAAGAAAGCCTGATTTTTTAGTTTCTTTTCCTATTTCCTATCATTTGTAAACTATATTATGAATACTTTAAGGCACTTAACTTTTAAAAAATAATTTCAGGCTGTGTCCCTTCTCTGTTACAGCATGTAATCACAAACATGGCTCTTTGAAACACTTTTGAGAACAACTTAGCTCTAGCATGGACAAGTGTTTATTACAGGGTTTACTGCCTTGTCCTATGATTCTATGCTCTGCAAAAGAACATCTTAACTAATTCCCAAAGGCAAAGTGGCAACATTGTAAAACACTTGTGAAAACATTCAAACTGCAGTTTAAACCTTGTTAAATCGCAGTTCTCTTTTGGAAAGTGACACTGAAAATGGCAGTGTGGGATCCTGTATTTATTGTGTATGTGTGATTTCGGGATCAAACATGCTAAGAACAAGCATACAGTTCTCTCCTAACATCCACAGCCAGCTCTACAGACTCCAATGAGATTAGATAGTTGAAACTTTTATGTTCATATATGGTTAAGATTATGGTCTCCTTAGCAGCTGTCCCAACAAACTATTGTCATTGAAACAGATACACTTTGCCCCCCTTCCATTTAGCTGAATGAGCTTGAGGAGGATCTGCGTTCTTCTCATTAACCTCTGTCAGTTTTTTCACTCCTTAGGGATGAAAAACATCTTTTCAGAGAAGTCAGCATATCTAACTCTGGACAAAATATACATGAAATAGTTGTGTTAAAGAAGATCCCACTTCTTAACAACAGCACCATTTTCAGCTGAAGAATTTTAATGGCTTTCTAATTTTTTTTCTGGTCTGGTTAATTGCACAAAATATTTTCATCTCTAGAAAATTCTGGTATGAACACTATTGTCCATACACATTAACCTGTTTAAATAGGTTTATAAGCCACAGATTTATTTCTCTACAGAGCCTGCTGTTGGGCATTTATGACTACTACCAGCAATGAGAAGACATAGCCTTCTCCAAAGCCTGTTGAAACTCACTTAACAGTATTAATTAACTACAGGGAGCTTTCTATTCTTTTGGCGCTTTTCTTTCTGCTGTATCTGAGATGAAAGCAATCAGCCTCACCTACCTCCCAGGATCCCCTGACTTGACACTAGAGCTGCTTCCAATTAGAAGAGATACATTGCCATGATCAGCTCTTTGCCTTTGAGAGGATAAAAGAATTTAGCTTAAACTTCTGCTTATGATCTTAATAACTTCTGCTGATGGAATTGCTGTAGCATTATGGTTGACACTTGAAGTTGGTCCCTGTATGGAGAATACCATACTCACATAGCTATCCTGACAAGCTCAGAGATGTCCATGTCAGGAACAATCCTTCCCACTGCCACACAATGAACATGTGGGAATGTAAAGGCAAAATTTGTCTATTGGCACTACTGTGCTTTTGTCTGGGTAGTACATTCATAAATATATTTAAAAAGAAATGCTAAAGTACAAAAACATTCTGAAAAGATTACAGTAACATTTGCATCATCCATTCCAGGTACAATACCAATCGAGTGGTGACTACTACCCAACAAACATCAGCAATGCTCCCTCAGGTGGTAGGCTTTCTGTGACAGTTTTCACATCACTTCTTACAGAAAACTTACCACTAATTCAAGTGTCTTGAATTTTCGTCATCCTGACAAGTGTAACCAGCATCTGTTTCAATCTTATGTTATGCTTGATGCATGTTCAAATGGCTATGGATTTGTAAGGAGGCACACATGTGAGGCTGTCCTTGAAGATGATGGTTTCCAGACAGTGTAGCTGAAATTTTATGAAATAATATGCAGGCTTTTTCCACCTAACTCTTGCCAATCCTGCTCAGCCTTGTGACTCAAAGGGGCAAACAGTGCCAGCAGGGGCCCCAGTTTCAAATGCTCGGGGGCTGGTATACCCAGAGCTGAGGTTTTGGTCTGGCCTGTGAAAAGGGAGAGAAAACCATCTGTGAAATCTGGAGGCACATCAGGTTTGGCTTCTACCCCAAGATCCCACAGGCTGCCATAATCTTTTATAGCTATCTGCAGGTTGGGAAAATAAATCCTTTCTCTGACCCTTTGCTCTGCTCCACACCTGGCGCACACAGGTTCCCCGGGGCTTCCACGAAGCCCTCGGAGCAATCCCGGGAAGCACGAACAGCAGGGTTTGATCCTTATGTCTTTAGAAAAATGCCGTTCTCTAACTTAAACTGGGGGGAAGGAAGAACAGTCCCCTGAGTTGGGCTTCTCCTGTGGGCAGGAGCATGCTGCAGACACGGCTGTGGCTGGTAAATCACACCAAGGCGCCGTGTCGCCGCTCCCCCGGGCTGAGCCCCTCGGGCCGGTGCAGGCCGCCGGGCCGCCGCAGCCTCGGCGAGAGGCGGGCGCCGTCCCTCGCATTCCTGCCTCAGCAGGGAAGGAGAGCGAACGGGGACCCTCCTTCTCCTCCGCTTCCACGCCCTGGACTCCGCTTCCAGCCAGCCCCGCTGCTGGGAGCCCCCGGGGAGCCGAGCCAAGGGGCCGGAGTCTCCCCTCCGGCCCCACAGCAGAGCGGAGCGCAGGCCGGCACAGCCAGACAGAGAGCAATTAAACCCTCCCCTGGCCAGCCCCTGACACTCCCTCGTGCATTTTCCAGTCTGTGGTTACGGCGCTCAAAGCGTTCCATTAAGTCACCAAGTTTTACAGGTTCCTTTAAAAAAAAAAAAAAAAAAAAGAAAAAAAAAAAAAAAAAAAAAAAAAAAAGGGAGGGGGTGGGGGGAGGTGAGGGGGAGTGCGCGAGAGAAAAGTTTGGTCATGGCAGGGAATGTGTGATCAAAGCTGAGCCCAAGCTTCCTGTTACACCGGGACTATATATATATCGTGTCTTTAATGTTGGGAATGTAAGCAGCTGCTGGAGCCTGGCGCTGACTCTCTGCCTGATTCCCAGCGCGCTGAGGTTTCATCCACCGACCACAATGAACAAGTTCCTGTGCTGCACGCTTGTGGTGAGTCCCTTCGCAGAGGTAGATAGGCTCTAGGATGCATTGCAGCTTCAGACATCAGGCTGGACAGACACACGGCTTTTCTTCTGACGTTTTTGGTTTGGGGTTGGGGTTTTTGGGGGGTTGGTTGGTTGGTTGTGGGTTGCTTTGTCTTTTCTCCGTTTTCTTGGTAAACCCTTTTCGTTTCATCTCTCCAAACTTTGCTGGTGAGTTTGGAATGTGATGGACACGTCCAGCTTCAGGGAAACAGCAGGGATTTTCATCCATTCTCAAGGTAGTGGCATGATTTGCTTTTATTTTGCTTTTTTTTTTTCTTCTGACTTCCTCCCTCCTTTTGTAAGGCCTCATCATACTGGTCTGAAGCAAAACCCTGTATCGACTAATGAATTTAGAAACTGTAGGCTGGAATGTTTGTTTCTGGTTTACAAAAGCTCCATCCCTGCCTGCTCTAATCTCTGCTGCAGTGGCACTCTTGGTATCTCAGATACTGGGCTGGCTTTCTTATCAGGGAAACCACTGAGAACTCCACAAAAAAAAGTGTGTGGTTCTTGTCTTGGCTTAGAAAATTCAGCTTCATATGCAAGAAAGCGATGAATTAGTAGTTGCATCTGTAGCTATTACAGAAGAAGTTGGGTTATTAAATCTGGTATAAACCCCTGCTTTATTAAGTTTTTTGTTTACTTGGTGATTTAGTAAGATACTTCCAGATACAAATTTAGAGATGTTAGCAGTGCAGTAAATCTTTCAAAATATTATTTAATCCATTTAGTCATATGGAATTGTATATGAGTTCAGTTTAATTAAAATCTGCCTACAGATAGATCCTGTGTAACATTCATTTGGAGGTTCTTCATCTTTTGCATAAGGAAACTTCCAAAGAAATAATATTCAGAGCAGGCTCTTGCTTGTGCCAGCACAGCAACTTGTTTCTGGGTTGTTTTGGTGAGTACAACGGCATTAATGTTGTGGCAGAGCATTAGAACTGAGATCCATTTATTCTGAAAGCTTTTTATAAATGCAACGAGATTTCCAGGATCTGATGAGTAATGCATGTTTTTTACACTCTGTACAACTTTCTGAAAGAGCTTTTTGAGAAATAGACCCAAAGTAATTAATGGTGCAAGGGAAGCAAAATTTGTCAGGCTTGTGGTCGGCAGATTGAAACACAAGACAACTTTTTCATTCCATGTCTGATGTTGTATCTGCTTTGTCAATATGAAATCACAGGAAGTTAATCTGGGAGTTTCAGCAATACCTGGTTATCAGCCTGTCTTCTTATCTGTGGCTGTCATAAAACAATCACATCAGGATCTTGATTTTGATTAAATGCAATGTGCCTGTGCATGTTCTCCCACAAAGTATTAGCGTTTGGTGAAGTTCAGCATAACCCTTTGGCAGATGAGTCTTGGAGCTGAAATACATTGGTGGAAGCCCATACCAAAGAGATCATCATTCAACTGCATTACTATTATTGTTATTGTTATTACATTTATTTAAAATTATTGTGAAAAATGAAGTAAAATTAGTGAAGTTTAAGTTCTGTCAGATGTGTTAGAGCTCAGAAAAATAGCTTTTGTATCTGTTTTATAACAAGCCTTTTAGGATGCACAACTATAGTTCAAAGATCTGTGTGCTTGGCTCACATACCTCCGAACCTAGTTTGGAGACAGTGTATCTAAAAAGACCTTTAGGGCATGATGTACTTTCAGCCTTGGCCTCTTTGCTAAGGTTTCTGAAAGGTTATACCTGCTGTGGTGGTGCACTCATGTTTGTACTGTTTGCTTGGAACACTAAAGCTGCTTACAAACATTATGAAATTGGACCAAATGGAAAGAAATTCCCCAGAGCTGAATCTCATTACTTGTCACGTAACTATCTTGACCCTTATACTTGACCTTTCTCTATTTTGGATCTCTGGGCACATATGACGTTCTTTTTCTGGTCTGCCTGTTGGGTTTGCTGTGTGTAGGCAGCAGTGGCTTTGCAGCCTGTGAGGGTGGGAGTTATCTTTCTGTCTGACTTTCTTTCTGTCTGTCTGCATGTGTCTTGGTTAAAAATAAAACACTAAGGTTACCAGAAGAATTTTTAAAAGATATTGCCACAATTGAAGCAACACCCACTGTTCAAATCTCATGGAAAACTTAATTTTCTTCCTTCTGTAAAAACACTTGTTTGCACGTAATACTGGACATACATTCTCTAGCTAGCAGTCAGCTGTTAGTAATTCTGTCAGTGCAAAGGCACAATGTAGTTACAGTGGGACATCCCAGGTTTGGGTTAGCTCTAAATCTTGCTAAATTCACGCTGGTGAATAAAAGTCTCCAAAATGCAAGACACACATTTTGAAGAGTATCCAGTTAGTTTTCCCTGCTTTCTTCCTCTACAAATTTCAAGGCAAATGTAAGTCATATAAATTAAGACTTTCAATTTAGCACTTCTTTGATAAGATGTAAGACTGCTCTTTAGCTAAATTTCATTTTCCTACCATTGAATATGAAACAGTAGTATAGACTTCTAAATTGCTTTGTGAATGACAACTAATGGTGCCTCAAAAAGTCTCTACAAGACTTGACTTTTTGACCTATTGCTTTACTGACAGACAAGTGAAGACAGTGTTGAATACGAGTCACTCGGGAGAGTTACCAGTTGTACTCCTTATGTAAAAGAGCAGCCTCCACTTTATGAAGTGTCTTCCAAGCAAAAGTAGGTCCTGTTATGTCCAAAGTGAGTAGATTACAATGAGTTGGTAGCATGGTGGCAGAGCTTTATGAGCTGAACTCAAACCAGTGAAGATGACTCCATGTTAGATTTCATTGTGCCACTTGGCCGTGGTCTGCAGAAAGATTCTTTGTCTGGGCAGTGCTCCCATGAGCCTGCAGCAACCCACGGGTCAGCAGTGCTGCAGAGCTGCTAGCCCAAAGAGGTTAAATCTGGTGATTGCATGGGCCTCCAGAACAGCAAGATGAGAAAGACAAGAG
Source organism: Certhia americana (assembly GCA_018697195.1). NCBI lineage: Eukaryota > Metazoa > Chordata > Aves > Passeriformes > Certhiidae > Certhia > Certhia americana. The sequence goes on along the minus strand of CM031858.1, from coordinate 140,169,104 downwards.
CTAGATAGGAGTAATTTCTTCCTGGATGACAAGTATCTTACAATGGTCATTTTCAATAGGTGGATGTGGATTTCATCCAGCAAGGCATTGTCACATACTGGATCTGAGATACAAGCTGTTGACAAGGAGGACCTTGATAATATCATTCAGTGCTATATTTTGCCAGAGGGATTTCTCTGGGCCTGTGCATGATTTCAGTGAGGAATTCTGCCTAAGGGCTGAGGATATGTGAGGGCCTCCTGCCTTTGCTTTGTCCAAATACTTCATGTAGAAGGCAAAGTAGGAGACTTGTGAGGTTTTACTTTGAACCCAATGCAAACGCTGGGAGCAATCTGACAGATGTCTTGAACGATTATTTATCACACAAGAAAATATGCTTTGGAATACTTGTGGAATGCAAAACAGAAACAGATTTATCTTTCTCAGCAAATTAAACATTCTCCTTTGGTCTACAACCCAAAACCACAAAGCCAAGCTATATAATAATATTTTCGTATGCTGAAAAGCCACTCTCTTCTCTGCCACAAAGCAGTGATTTAAAGGGATGATGCTTGAAGGATTTTTACTTCATGTGCTTTGTCTTCTAGTTCATTTTAATTCAACAAGAGTGGCTCTTTGCCTTACATTTAAAGATGAAAGAAAAGGGCATGTATTTTTTTACGCCCAAGATCTGAAATGGAATTTTAGAATCACATTATTTCTCTTTCAAAATCATCTTCTAAGGAATCAAACAAATGGACTACACAGGCCTTTTATGTTAGCAATGTGTATGCTGACGTAAGGACGGTATGGAGGAATATATCTTCAGGCCTAATGTACTGAGGGACACAATGAAAGAACTGCTGTCTAACCTTGCATAATTCATCTTGTTCATAATAAGTTCTCTGTATTTACTTGCATCACACTGACTTACACTAGACTTATATTTCAATATCTATAGTTCATCCCAATTCCTCACACTGAGACAGCCATCCTGACTGGTGCTCAGGATTTTCCCCAGGGGGATAGAGGAAGATTGAGTTACTCAGTCTTTTTAAGAAGTGAGCCCATGACACTAGAATTCAATTTCACCCAAAAGGTTGTTAGATGTAGCTAATGATACTAGGTTTTGTTCTGGTTTTCCTTTGCTGTAACAATTTTGTTATTGATAGCTTTTCATACTCATAGAACAAAAAAACCCTAACCTTTGGGAGGTTTTTTCTAATGAGACTTGCATTTCACTAATCTAGAAAAACAGTTTACAAATGAATCACACGAACAATTACTTTGTTGAGATGAAAAAGCTACTGAGCATTATTTTCTTCCCTTAGTGATGGCATATGAAGAATTGGCTGAGGGTTTAAAACTGAAAGAAACTGCCTGGATCTCTTCAGTCCATTTGCCCTCTCTTCCTGGAAACCAACTGCCATTTTTTCTTCAGAAAGACATTGAGAGCTATATTTAAGACACACGGGTTTCTTACACCTGCTTCTCAGTGAAAGGCTGTTCCAAATCTTCCTCTGACAAAACAGTCCCCTTTTCATTTGCCAGCATTATCCTTTAACAGAGAAAGTTCTCTCTGAGTTCACTATCTGTACTGAATCCATAGTTTCTCTTGTGACTTGCCCAGCTATTGAAAAAGTCTAGATCCTCTCCAAGAAGAAGCTCTCCATTTCCTTCTAAACTTTCTCTGCACCGCTTCCTAGTGAATTAAGCTATCCTAAACAAGGATAAAAAGACCTTTACACAATTTTCTGAATGAGAAATCCATTGATTTGGCCATGTGCAGCACTGATGGATGCCAGCTTTGGTTTCTTAAGGGTTAGAGGATGAACATACTCATTGTCCCTACTTCTGATTCCTCTAGACAGAAGACAGACTTGTAATTTCTTCCTTCTTCCGAATTAGCACATGACACCTTTTTCAGCAAGAGCAAAACAGGCCAGTGCCAGCATGATTATGGAAGAAATCTTGCTTTCTATGAAGTTTTTGGGAAGACCACTGTTCAGAACTAGTAAATTCTGATCATGGCCCTTTCCTGTGCTCAAATAGTTCCGTTTCTTACAGAAGACATTCAGGTGCTTAGTATGTAGGCCACCTTTAAGTATGGACATTCAGATCAATCAGAGATTTTGTATAGCTTAGAAACTGCTATCAAATTGGTCATAGCATAGCTTAGGAGAGGAAATGTCAGGAATGACATAAAATGCATTTAAATACCATTTTAATTTGTCTTAGGAACATGCTTTTTAAGGGCTCTCCTGATCATCCTTATTTACTGTATTTTAGTTCCCACATCAGAGCAGCCCTGGAGTGCACAAAGTGGATTTAGCAAAATAAACTGAACTGATGAAAATAAATCTAGAGATGGACCCCAGAGGCGTACCAGATGCACTGTAACCACTAATGCATGCTTGTCCATGAGAGCAGATTGAAGTTAGTCCAAAATATCCCCTCAGAATAATACATAATGTGGATGTCAGGTGCTCGGCACCATCTGTTTTGCTCTGCAAATCTGCTGTAACAGGTGATGCAAATTCCTAATGTAAGCACAAACTCAGTGTGTGTTAGGCCAGGAGAAAGGACAATTTAGTGATGTTCCCCTCCAGCTTATTCTGTGAACTGGGGGAAAAAAAGAGTCCTTTCATTCCGTTTTTGCCAATTTGATGCAGTAAAACTAGTGAAATTTATATTTCATTATCTTCCACCATTACTCCTGAATTCTTGCAAATCATATGAAAAATAGATTGACTCTACTTTGGCACTTGATGTAGGTTTAAAGATAACTTCTGATGTGCAGGTTGCATATCAATATTCAGAATACTCAGGTGTGCTATGTGTTTCCAGCCTGCACAGAAGACAATTTTGCAGATATTTTTTCTTAAGTATTATCAAGTAACCTACTTGATCAAGTCTTATGAAGTGTGGTATTGGAAATTGAGGTCTAGAAATGTACTTAGCAACATACTAATGGCTATAGTTGGTCTTTTAAAAATCCAGAAAAGAATTCCCTAAAAAAGACCCCTATGCTGTCTATGGCAGTGGTTGATATCTGATGCATAGAAGAGATGCAAGGAATGGACAGAAACTATCACTATTTTCGTGAGTTCAGTTTTTGATTTGGGATTTCTTGATCAAAAGGTGATGTTTATGTTTAAGAGTCCTTTATTATTTTCATCCATTACTGTGTCAGGTAACATCTTGAACTTTATTGTTTGCAATGTCCTATGGCAGTGAGTTGCACAGCTCACTGTGCTAATAGACTCACAGTGGTCAAACAGTAGTAATGATAATCTAGCTCTGTGTTGAAAATTATGTATAAAATGCCCTGGTAAAATTCTGAGATATTAATTGCATTTATATCTTTAGTTTGACTGAAAAACCTTTTTGTCATATTATTTTACTAAATATCCTGCATGTATGTGGCTCAGCCACTTATCAATGGATTACTGCAGCTACATAAGGCGTGCTTCTGGGAAAAGAAAAAGGGAAAACAAATGTGCTGTGCTTTTCTTTTAAATGCACAAAGAAAAAAATCAAATGAGAAGACTGATTGTTCTTCTAGTGATGCTGATTAATTAATCCTATTATTATGGTGTTTGGTTATGCTCATTTAGATTAATAATATTCTAGTTGCCATTATTAGTTCATAGTTATTGGTTGTTCCAAGGACAAAACTGTATGTCTCACATACAAATGGTTCAAGTACTGTTTTGCTCCATTATTATAGTCAATTCCTCTCAAATTATGTTGAAATGTTTTCAATTTTTATTGGCTTGTTTCCCACAGCAGTAAGTTCTTCTGGAAGTAAGTGCCTCCGTTTTTCCCTACAAATCCCTACGCTTTCATACCCTGATTATTGAATTCTAATTAATTTTAATGATGATTCAGCACCTGCAGCAAAGATCTTTACTTGTCTCATATACAGTTTCCAATGTAAATAGCTGAGTAAGGAAAACAGATAAAATCTTATTATTCTTGCTCCTACATGTTGCATAGTAGAGTTAACAGTTATGAAATTATTCACCTATCTCTTCATTCCATGAAAGTATGTCACCAAGGGCAGAGGCACAACCCAGAGGAGTAGATCCTACTGCAGTGACAGCTCTGGATTTGTGGGGAGCTGTGCGCTGCAGAGGAGGAATATTGATGTTTCTGCATGAGGATGTGCTGCCCATCTGACTGATTGCTGTCCCTAATAATTTTCACAGTGTCAGAGTTTCACCTCTGTTGGGAATTGTCTTGGATTTCCACAGACATCTGTGTGAAGTGTGGGTTGATGTTTGTCTTTGTAGTGCCTGTTCCACATGCAGTAGTCAGATATGTTCTGTGAAGGGAATGCTTGTGTCTGTGCAAGTCTTGGACTCTGGCATTCTGTATGACCTATTACTGAATTAAAACCGTAGAAGAAAACTTTACTATTCACATCAACAATTAATGAGATTGCCAGGACTTCCTTATTACCAGAGTCATAGCTGTAGATTTACCAAGGGTGGGGGCATTTTTCCTCAATGTAAAGCCACTCACTATTAAAAAATGTGCTGCACCCTCTTTGTTAAATAGATCACATGAAAGAGATTCAGTCATTTAAGGAAAATGGAGTTGTTCATCAAACTTCAAAGACTACTAAGGAATTTCTCACAATGAAAAGTATTGTGCATTGAGACCACAAGAAAAGTGAGATCTCTACCTCTAGAAATCAGGAAAGTTATCAGATTTAGTCAAGGGTAGCTACAAGGGGCTGTAGGGAATATCCATACTATCTGCATTTCCTTCTTCAGCCTAAGTATAGCTGTATAAAAAGTGGATTCAAAGACATGCAAAAGGAGAATGCATTTAAGAGTATTTCGTTAAGCAGTAAGAGTTCCTAAGTTAAGCATCTTGTATCACTCATTGTTTACTGTGAATTGTGTTAATGCAGATGAAGTTTAAATTGTCCTTTCCAAACTTAATAAGACTATGGCTTTAGAAGTGCCATAATTTGGCAGAAGTGAGGCCCTTAAATGAAGCATCTTAAGAAAATACAGACTTAAAAAAAAAAAAAAGTTAATACAGACTTTAAAAAAAAAAAAGTTAATTCCAATTACACTTCGGGGAAAAGAGAAAATAAATTTTTGAAATTGAATTGGCAATTCTGTGCTAGCTGATGTAGGTTAAAATAGCAACAAAGACAAGCTGGTTAGATCTATAGTTTCATTTGATATGCAGAAAAACATCTTAAGTCAGATCCAGTTTAATTTATGTTTATAAAATGTAAAAAGTTTTGAAAGAGAAATGGCACATGCAGCCATGCATGCAGTGCTGGGACAGAGTGGGTTATCAGTGAGTAGAGTGAACTATTGGCAGACCCTGTAGGGATCAGGGGGCTTCTCAGGTGTTATTTTTGTGGTAGACTGGTGGAATCACAGAACCAAATTTTCAATTATAAGATCAAAATGAAGTGATCTGGAGGTTGTCTCTGCAGCAGGGCAGGGTGTCTCAGATCACTAGGTCCCCAGTCACACCAGCAAAGCAGGCTATTGTAGGAAGCACTAGGATGCTAGCTGTCATGGCGTGTGCCAGTACTGAACCAGCTTTTCCCAACAGCTGTGAGCTTGTGGTTTTAGGTGGGAAATAAAAGCATTGGCCTGGTCTCTTCCAGCTCATGCAATTAAGTCCTTAATGTGCCCTTCATAACCTGCATCATTCTTTACCTCTGTCTCAAGCTGTGTCCTCACCTTTGATGCAGTTGCCACATTACATCCCAAGAACTTCTGCATATCAGTGCAAAATTAAATGGAAGGCATTAAAAAGTAACCCCTAATGTTCTAGACATTGACTTCTGGTAAAAAATTGTATAAGAGAAATAGTGTAAGGAATCACCTTTTCAGATATCTGTGGTGATGGTGCAGTACACTGGTCAGATTTATATGGTCAGATTTATATGCTCAGGCACAATTTCTTTTGCATCTGAAGTACTCAATACTTAAGAACACAAAGGTGCATAACCTTCGCTGTGCATTGGACAAATTCTCTGGTGCCAGGCAGTAAAAGATCTTTGCACAGGGTTATGAAAAGGGTGTAAATCGGAGAAGAATAGGATCTACACCTGTGGAAGGAATCACTTAGGTCAGGAAGATTTGCTAGATACGACCCTAAAACTTTCCCATTCTAAGACAGACGTGGGAGAGTCTGGTTACTGACCAGTATCTTGGAAATATCTAATGCAAATATTTGTTTGAAGATAGTGACATGAGTAGACTCATAAACTCATTAAAGTGCAGGTTTCCTTGTGATCGTGGTGCTCCCCAGAACTAAAAGGAAGCGATATTTTATTTTCCTGTTGCTAGCTCTTGGACATTTCTGTCAAGTGGACCATCCAGGATGACTCTCCCCCCAAGTATCTCCATTACGACCCAGGGACATCTCGCCAGCTGCTGTGTGACCAGTGTCCCCCCGGGAGCTACGTGAAGCGGCACTGCAGCGCCAGCAGCCCGACGCAGTGCGCTCCATGCCCGGCTCAGTACTACGCCGACGAGTGGAACAGCAACGAGGAGTGCCAATACTGCAGCACCGTCTGCAAGGAGCTGCAGTTCGTCAGGCAGGAGTGCTCCAGCACGCAGAACCGCGTCTGCGAGTGTGTCCCGGGCAGGTACCTGGAGCTCGAGTTCTGCTTGAGGCACACGGAGTGTCCGCCCGGGTTTGGTGTTGCCCAGGCAGGTGGGTCCCGCTCCTGCATATGCACAGACTCAATCAGAGTTCTGCCGCACGCCCACGACCTGTGGCAGTTAAAACATTAGGAGAGAGGCTTGTCCAGCTGAAGTTGCAGGACAGTAAATTGTAAAGCCAATTGAACCTGTTCTAATCTGCATCGTTTGGACTGTAGCCAAAGGAAGGTTTCTCAGTGGAATACCCTGCTCCTGCTGTAATATATAACTTAATGGCAGTAGCAAACGTAGCAAATTGCACTCTAATGAGAAACATGATGGATTGTCTCTTTTAAAGAAACATTATCTGGAATGTAGTATTTGTGTCTGTGATAAATAATAATGTTTTTCATTTTGAAATCTGCTGTTTTGGGCAACTGTATATCTTGACAAACACCAGGAGCATTACATGTTTGGCACCAAGTATATAATTATAACAACATTAATATAGCTCTAGTGTCACTACAATATGTGGTAATAATTAATTACCAGCATCCTATGTGGAATTCTAAGGGAAACTGTTGCTATTTTCAAGCAAACAACCATTTCTTTGTCAAGCAGGCTGGCATAATGCTGAAAGTCTGGTAGGGATATAGAGCAAAGCAACACTTTTCAGCGGAGTGTATTCTTCATTTAAGACAACATAAATTGTTAAACCTATAATTTGTTCTTCCCTCAAAACAAAATACATCATTTATTGTTTGGCAAATGCCATGGCCCAGTTTAGCTCCAGTATTTAACACAACCTGAAAGAATTGTAAACTGTCATTGTACCAGAGGTTGATAACTGCCTGGAGAAGAGCACTGAGGAAGGAAATGCAGAAAATCAAAGTGTCTCAGACACCCACAGGCAATCAGACTACAGGATGATTTCCCTAGGAATGACGTACCTGCAGTGAGAAGCATTAGGGCTGGCCTGTACATTTTAGAGCTGAGCTGAATGACAGACTGGGAGTCCCTTCTCTGAGTTATGAACCTCTGGAGAGCAACTGAGACGCAAGGAGAAATGTCACTGCTGTAGCTGCTCACTAGTCCTTGAGTAATTGCTTGATGGAGCTTTGCCCTGATGCCCTTCCACTGTTAAGCATTTCCACTGGCAGCTACCACATTTCCATATTGTAAACCTTCATTAACCTAAACTACTATACCCAGGGGCTTAGGTTAATGAGGTTCCACTGGATCTCAGCAGCAAGTCAAAAGGGGCCAGAAACAAAGTCCTCAGAAAGACTTTGGGAGGTGAACAAAGTATAAATTGTCTGAGCAACCAGCCTGCTGCATCCCTACGAGCATGGTGAAATGTGGCAAAGTTCAATCCCTCAGTTCAGGATGAAGCAAACTTTTATTGATAAAATGTTAGATTTTGTAGTATCCTGAAAAGTTCGTTTCCAAAAGACCATCAGATTGAAGCAGCTAAATCCTAGCAGACCTCAAAAAAGGAATTGTAAATATTGTAAAAATAATTGCATCCCCCAGTGTCAATAGTCAGTTTTTGAGGTGAGGCAACAGCTAAGAATTTAATAAGCATGTACTGCACCGTGTTACTGCTTTTACTAGGTTACTGCCATATGATAGCCTTGAACTTTGTAATGATGCAAATTCAGGAGAAATAAAACCTAAGAGCAGAAAAATGTGATTCCACTCCCACACAGGGAGATGGTGTGGTCCAGTGCCTTATTTAAAGGCTTAAAGCATTAGAAATCGTGCCCATTGCTCACGATAACACTGGGATACCACCTTGCTTTTGTAGTTCCTTTTTGAGAGTGCAGATTTAGGCTTTGCTCCTCTCTTCCACGGCCGGCCCTGTACGAGGCAGGGCTTCCAGCAGCATTGCTCGGGGAAAGCAGCGCTGCTGCGAGGCTGCGCCGTCTCCCCGGCGGCGGCTGCCGTTTCCCTCCCGGGAAGAATGGGGGATTCCAGGGTAGTTGGAGGGAGTGGCAGAAGGGCAGACAGACAGCGGCAATTCGTGCCCTGAACCAGAGAGGCGAAATAAACAGTTAAGAAGTTGGCAGAGATGGAGGGTGACTTTATGTTCCGTCCTGCGAGCACTGATGCATTCCTCCCTTGTGCTGCAAAGATTATGCGGCAAACTCTGAGCAGAACGGTGCACCATTTGCAGGAACACTCCTTCCTTCCGCTTGCTTGCTGCCAGAACACAACAGCAGCCTGTCTGAGCAGGGAAAGTTGCTAGAATGCAGCTGTCTCAGGACAGCTGATTGCTGCCCGCGCGGTGCAGGTGCTGGCTGCAGTTTTGTCCAGCCCAGAGCTGCAGGCAGTGCACATTGCGCAAGGGCAGTGAGCCTGCGGCTGCACAAAGCACCGGATTTGGGAGGGGGTTGGCACGTACAGGGTCTCTGGCAATTATAAACTCCTTCGTTTCCACTCGTTGTCTGATGGAGTGCTAGGTCAGGTAGTATGCAAACACTTTGATTTCACAGCTGATTGAAAACTTAAGGTGTATGTTCTTTTTCTCTAAGGATTTCCCAAAATAAATGAAAGAATATTAAAAAGCTAACATTAAAATAAATGTCCACATGTAAATACTTAAAAAATGCACTAGATGGAGGCATTTTCTTATTCAAATATCGTTTCCAATTTTTTCAAATAAATTTTAAGCATGTGCTTAAGCTCATGTTCAGTAATGCAGTATAGGACACCAGACTTCAGGCACTTGTTAAATGTTGGATGAACATACAATGATGGATGAACGATGTTGAATAAGGATGAATTAGGGGAAAATATACAGCAATTATTGGTGTTATTGCTTTTCTGCCACTGGTAGTTAGATTTCATGGATTAATTTTCTTACTCTTTGTAAACATGCTGGAACCATATGTTGTTATTCTTCTCGTAGTATCATATATTTAGTTCTGAAGTAAAACTATGCATTATAAATCACCAAGCAAAACATGTATGTCTACTAAATATATATATATATATATATATATATATATGACACTGCTTTCTTTGCTTTTAATAACATTCTTTTCAAGCCCCTAAAAGAATTTCAAAATTGTTGTCTTACTTGATATTTAGTTGGATTGTATTTTTATCTAAAACTGAAGTAACCCATTCAAGTAAGGTTCTGGGCAGTTATTGCAGAGTGAAATTCAGAACATATTTTTTTGCCAATTAATTACTTTACAGAATATTTGTATAGTTGAGGGATGAAGATCAGACATAGTGTAATAGACTCAAGTAATCAAGGTTTTAAAGATTTTAAAGTGGCAGTGTCAAAGAGGTTCAATGCCCTGCTGTAGAAGTGATGACCCACTGATCCTCTCAGGCTCTCTCTGTACCCACCATGGACTTGACAATTTAAATGCAGCACAAGGGAGTTAAAGATATTACTTTACTAAAGTAAAATCTTTACAAGTTTAAAGATATTACTTTACTAAATTACTGATTTAATCAGTAATCACTGATTTTGAACTTGGTAACAAGCATATTAAAGAGTACTACTTACTGTATTACATCAGCAGAAACATCCTTCTACTAAGGCATCTTCTGTCTCTTTTTTTTTCCTAAGTGATTCCTTAATAGATCCTGAATGTGAAAAGCAGAAACATGACAGTTTAGAGAGAAATGTTTTCTTTGCTTTCTGTATTCTTTTAATTTTTTCCCACAGTTGAGGTTATATATAATTGTATGCATTATTTTCCTGCTTCCACAGGTACCCCTGAGAGTGACACTGTATGTGAGAGGTGTCCAGAGGGATTTTTCTCAAATGAAACTTCCTCCAAAGCAGCCTGTCTTAAGCACACAAACTGTAGTGCCCTGGGTTTCAAAATAGCTTTGAAAGGAAATGAGCTTCGTGACAACATCTGTCAGGAAAATACAGATACGACACCTCAAAAATGTGGAATAGGTGTGTATCATATTAAGGAAGACTGCTCTGAAAACTTATGTTTAGTTATCGTTAAAATTAATTTATCAAAATCTGAGATAAAAATACCTAGCTTGTTAGCTCTTTGCCTGCTATGGTGATGGCCATAGTAGAATTTTAGTTATTGTGGCTCAGACCAAAGAGAAAAGCACAAGGAGAAACAGCACTATAAAGACAAATTCTTAGTCTGTTTTTTTAAAAAAAAAGCTTTTTCTTGTAATCCTTGCTGCTTAGTTGCTTTTTGGGATTTTTTCTGAGACAGGCAAGGTAAGAGATCAGAACAATTAACATCTTCTCTTTCTCATTTCAGATGTAACCTTGTGTGAGGAGGCTATGTTCAGGTTTGCTGTTCCTACTCATCTCACACCTAACTGGCTGAACATACTAGCAGGCAGCTTGCCTGGGACAAAGGTTAGCACAGAAAATATCGAAAGGATTAAACAAAGGCACAGCCCTCAAGAGCAGACCTTCCAGCTTTTGAAACTATGGAAGCAGCAAAACAAAGAACAGGATATGGTCAAGAAGATTATCCAAGGTATCTTACTGTGATAGCATGTGCATTATAAACAACCTTCTGAATTGCATTTTAAAAATTGCTTGGATCAAATACCCCTGGAGATGTGTTGTGCTTGGAGAAGGGCCTGCAGGCCTTCACTGAGGTACTTTGATGCAGTAAGCCTAGAGAAGTCAAGGGGAAGCAGGAACAGAATTCCACTTCTCCACATCAGTCAAGGACTGAATTCTTCCCAGACTTGTAGCCCACTTTGGAGCGTGTGTTGTGCCATGACCAAGATCCCCTTTTGAGACTGCACAAAAGAATTTTGATCAAGTATGAAGTGTTTCCCTCTGTAATATCTGAGCAGTTGAAGTTAGAGGGAGCTGGTTCCCTGCAGCTGAGAGTGCAGTTTGTCTTCTGTAAAATAGAGGTTGATATTTTGGACAGAGACATTTATCCACAGGGTGGGGACACATGGGACTGAGGAATACGTAGGCAGGCTTTCCCTTCTTGTTCCCTTCTTTTTCCCTTCTGGTACCTCTTTGTCATGCTGATTCATTGCTTTGTTTGTGCTGAATCTACCAAGACCCATTTCAAAAGTGAAATAGTGCTGCAGTATTAATATCAAGGTTTTCTACAACAGTCAGGCCAACTCTTTTTATGTAAGCCACCATCAACGGCCACCACATTCAAATGACATTTGTCCACTCAGAATAGATTTGAAAAATGCTGCAGAAATGTTTTTTGTTACCCCTCTGATATTTAGCATGTGTGTTTATGTCAGTCTGTGAAGTGACTAGAGAACTTCAAAATTCAAAATCACTATTTTAACAAAACTTACCTAGGCATTTCTTAAGAGAATGAGCTAATTTTTTATTCACTGGAACCAAATATTAGGAGTCCCATCACATACACACAACACTTTACAGGATAGATGGTCCCAAAAAAGCAAAGATGAGAGAATTATTTGAAGCAAAGAAATTGGAAAGCAAATTCACCTTGGAATCTTAGAAGGGTTTTTGCAGGCTACAGTAAAGTTGTAATGTGCTGTACTTATCTCTCTTCTCTTTTTGCTTTCTACAGATATCGATCTTTGTGAAAACAATGTCTTAAAGCATGTTGGCCACCTGAACCTCACCTTTGAACATCTCAACATGCTGATGGCAAGCTTACCAGGCAAGAAAGTGGGAAAAGAAGATGTTGAGCGCACAATGAAACTATGTCAACCCACAGAGCAAGTTCTGAAGCTTCTCAATCTGTGGAGAATAAAGAATGGTGACCAAGACACCATTAAGGGTTTAATGTATGGACTGAAACACTTGAAAATGTACCACTTTCCAAAACGAACCATCCAAAGCCTGAAGAAGGTGATTAAGTTTCTCCACAGATTTACAATGTATAGATTGTACCAGAAACTCTTTTTAGAAATGGTAGGGAACCAACTTAAATCTGTGAAAGTAAGGTGTGTCTAACTCAAGATAGGTTTCTTTCTCCACTGACTATTTTTCCCTAATTACTGCCAGCAGTAATTGAACTGGAATATTATTTCACCACATTTTGATTTACTATTTATAGAAATGCCTGACTGGAATAGTTCTAAGTCTCCTGCAGTGGTTTGGAAGGTGTTTTTTGCTGTTGGTTTTGTTTTGTTTTTTTTTTTTCTTTTAATAAGAATCACTTTTGTAAAAGCTATAAACCCAATGGTAACACTAAGAGCCTGATTCTGCATTTTTGCACATTCAGAGTTGAAAAGTCCCACTATAGTCGCTAAAGGAGAAAGGAATGCCAGACCAGGCTCTACTCCAGTATTTGCTATTTATATTCTTCAAGGAATAAACATTTTTGTTGTACATATTTATTAAGTTAAATGGAAATTGTATGAGTCTGCATTTTAGGAAGAGAATTGAAAAGCACACTGTATATTTTCTAGTTAAACAAAAATGATTCCATATATTTTTCTGGCAAAATTTTGTAGCATGCCCTGAGAGTTATTAATTTCTTTACATTTTGTATTTAAAAAAATGTATTATTGCTTAGTATTATTTGTATAAGTTGTGGTATCTTTTGGTAACGATGTTTTAATTTATCCAATGATTTTAACTCAAATACGTGAAAATACAGCTCAAGTGACCTGAATATTTAAATATTCTGTGAGAAAGTGAATGTACCATATTTAAGAAGCTGGATTTTTATATAGAATTTCATAATCTTATTTTATAAAGCAATTAAATGTTTCAGTTTACTTTTTGACTGGTGTTTTATTCTTGACTCTAAAGTAGAAACTAACTACAAAGAGACTGTGTGAATTTTGCACTTTATCTTGGGCTTGATCAGCAGAGTATCTCTGCTACTCCCTGTCCGGTCTAGTAGTTAATATGTGAACCAAGTAAATATTGATCAGCACTGGATTTTCATGGTCACTGCAAAGATGTAGAAGAAGCTAAAAAAGTCTTAATAGTTCCAGTCCAAAAGGCCCAGGTGGTTGTGATATGACCAATTACAACTCCATAGAAACATTTGGCCCAGCACCACTCTTGGCCTGGTGACATTCTTGGAGAGCTCACAACCTTTGCCCTAACCACAGCTTGTAATTTCATGGAGGAAAGATGATGCATGGGCCTGACAGGCTTGGAAAGCCTCACATACTGCCACTGTGTTTAAAGGAAGGGAGCACAGAGAGGTCACATAAAAAATAGTCATTTACCATTTCCCTCAGCTACAGAATGAGGCACCTACAAAGCCCTGAGCCCCATATAAACAGAAAGGGAATGGATGAGCGTCATTATCAAAAGCTCACAATTTTAAGGACCAGTGGTCATTCACAATACCAGCCAAAGGCTTTGGTGGCTTCAGAGAAGGATATACTCTTGGGTTTTTTTCTTTAAAGTGTGTGAACAGAGCTTGAGTATTCAACATATTATTTTCCATTGCATAAGGAAAGGAAATCCATAAGCATATAGCCTTATGTGACATATATTCTTCTATTACAGATGAGAGGATCTTATGCAAAGAATGAGAAAGAGATTTCTGGTTGATACGATAGGTGCTCATTAGAATTGCTCCCCATACAGCAAATACAAATGGGACATAGTGATTTAAAATACTTGGGATTCATTTTTCACTGAGTTCTCACATCACTTTTTTATCAAAAGGAATAAACTCCCTTTTAAAATTCACATGCTATAAGCATCTCACTTATTCGTGTAGCTGAGAAATGGTGCTGAACATGAAAAAAATTCCTAGTTTTGTGTTTATTCATTTGGGATAATTTGCATACTTCTACAACAGAAATTGATTTTACATGTAATTAAAAGATTATAACAACAGACTCAAATTTGCAAAATAGATACCAGATGTTTCGATGATTCTGCCATGACAGGTGTGGAGGTTTGGGGTGTTCTCAGTGTAAAAGTGAGAATAATGATCTTTCTGGCAACAAAATGAAGATCACACACACCTTGTAAACAATATTATCTTCATCCTTTTGATATTTATAACGATTTTGTAATTTATAGTATAGTTACAGTATCAAGTAGCACTATAATTTAAAAATTTATCCCAGAGATAGAGTTCCTCTAGAGAAAAGCACAGTTGCTTCTTAGTACATGGGTTTTAATTTATACATCTATACTTCCATTTTTCAAGTAGTTATATGTAACTCTCATTGTAAACAATGCAGTGTTTGTAGCCCTTCAGAAATGACAATAGTGAAGAAGGTGCTTGAAGCCAGAGCCTACAGCTTAGCAATTACTACCATGTAAACATGCTATGGTTCACTAAAGTAGAGTATGGCCTGGACTGGATTTTCTGGGGAAATTAAGCATTGATTAATTGACCTGTGCCTTTCAAAATAGGTCTTTTTCCCCCTAAACTCGAAGTTATACATACTTAATGAACTATACCTCTTAAATCTGAATCAGTTCATCAGTTGCCCATGCTCAGGTAGGCACTTCTCTGCCACTTTGTGCCTCATTTATCAATTTAGCTTCACTCAGCTGGAAAGACTTGAGCACATCCTGAGCAGGAGACATTTGAACTGTATTCTCTTCCCCAAAGAGCCTCCAGCCCAAAATAGCCAAGACAAACAAAAGCGAGTACCAGGATAATGAGGGAGAGGGTGAGGCAAACAGAAAGTAGGAGGAATGCTTGGAAAAAATGTGGGTTTGGGGGTGGTAGCTTGTTTTATAAGGAAGGCTGCAGGAGGAAGAAGATGGGCAATGGGCACCAGGTAGGAGAGGGGTCCCTGTGTCCCTGGCTTGGAGGAAATGCTGCTGTGGGGAGGAAAATGTGAGGTATGAGGGCTGGGGACAAACAGCCAGAGCTGGGCTTTGGGGATGACTTGAAGAGGGATTTTGTGCTCAAGGTACCCTGACCTGCCAGGGTAACAGTGCCTGCTCTCCTCCCAGCCTGGCTGCTGACCAGACTCAGGAAGCAAATGTTTTGCCACCCTCTGGCCAGAGGTAAGGCCAGACTTGCCTTGGAGTGGAAAGGAGTAGAGGAACAGGGAAGCAAGAGGAGTGTGCTGCCTCTGCTGTCCCAGCCAGGGGCAGGAATTGTCCTATACTGTCCTATCCTATCCTTCACTGAGAGAAAGGAAAAGCAGTTTTGGGAATATTTGAGGGAGACAGCGAGATGGGCTTTAAGACAGGTTCTTAAGCTGTCATCTGCCAAGCTCTGCTCTCAAAGTGCGGAAAAACCCCTGAGCTATCCAAAATACCATGGGTTTAAAGCACAATCTTATGATTCCAAAATCTTCAACAGCCCTGTTTTTTAAATGTTTTTGGGTTTTTTTAATATGCACTTGTATCCGTCAAGGTAGCCTCTTGAGTTCCAGAAAATGCTCTGGAGTATGGGGGAAATTAATGAAGAAATTAGACACTAAGCACTATAATAATATTTTTTATACTGTGCACATCACCGAGTATGATTGACCCTGACCTGACCCCTGACCATGGCCCAGGAATGCTCTCAGAGTAAAAATCAATAGTATAGTCTGCTATAGACTGAATGTTTTAAAAATAAAGCCAGGCATTAGATAGCTTTTAAAAAGTGTAGAGAACTGAATAATAATGTTTCAAAGCGATGGTTGGGAATATGCACAAAACCAAATCCAAACATCACACACTCATGCTCACACACACTTTACACCAGGAACACAACTTATCTTATCCCAGGCTTCCACAGGCTGTGGTGGGGATTGCAACTCAACCAAGCTCTTCAGCACCCTCAGACACCCACCCTGCCTGTCCTGATATGGGTCAGCATTGCCACATCCAAGGCACAGGTGTCTGGTTTGCTCGTGAATCATCTTCAAAGTGCCCAAATTTTCAGCCTTAAAGTAATTCAAAACCATGGCTCAGAAATAAGCAAATATTTATAGAAAAAAGTACCAGTAATTTCTGCAGACTATCGGAAACTATTCCATTTTGGACAAATGTCAAATATGGGAATGGTCCACCCTTCAAAATATTTCTTTGTTGAAAATAACATGGAGATATAAAAATTGGACAAAAATAACTAAAAAAAAAAAATTTGCATTTTTCTTCCTTTACCTCAGATGAAGAAGCAATATTGGCAATAAGCTCAGTAGGGAGAAGACAAAAAAATATATACAAAGCTAAGGCTGTGGTAGATTCAAGGACCTATCTATGGGAAAGGACCAAATGAATGGATGCAAAATTGCAATTAATTGAATCATTCTATTTTTATATTATACTTCTGAACTGAACAAAACTTGAGCCAAAGTAAAGCAGATGAACACAATGTGAGCGTAGTTTATTCCACTCCTCATCATCTTCATCCCTTGTATTTATGGCAAGTTTGCGTAGGATTCCTCTGTTTGTCTTTTTGTTTTTAAAAAACGTTCTTTCATACTACCCGGCTATTTTTTTTAAATCATCCTGACCTTTAGTACCTAAGAGGTTATTTAAAAGGAACCACATGATGAAAGACTGTGGCTTTGGCAATATTTCTTATACGAAGAAGACAGGGTGTGGTTCAATAATGGTGAAGACAGAACTTTCTGGAGATTATTTTTCTCCTTTATTTCTTTATCTCAGAAGGAAAGTCTTCTTCTCTTTTAAATAAATAAATCAGTCTTTTGGCAAGTAGGATATATATCATTCTGGATATGCAGAACTTTGTCAGCAGACAAAACAAAATTTTTATCTATTGACAGTATCAGTGGTTTGGCATTTGGGCTGTGCTACAGATCTGCCTATGGCATTTTAGATGAGTGAAATGACACATCCTAAAGGATGATTAATTACACTTAATACAATGGAAATTCAATGTCAGCAATAGATAGATCAGATCTTTTCTTCCTTTGAAGAGGAAAGAATGACACATCAAAGACCAAGGTGCTTAAACATCAGCGGTTTTGCAGAAGCCTCTTTCTCCTGGCCGCAGTTAGGGAAGACTAACATAAGCTCACATTTTTGGGAAGGGTGTCCACACTTGGGAGATGTGTCAATGCTCAAAGTAGGGTGTGTTTTTGGGATTGCAGCAAAACAAACTGAGAGTAGCTGGCAGGCTGGTGGAGCCGTTGGGAAACTGGGCTATTCCCGTCTCTGGAGTTAGAGAGAAGCAGCTTGGTTTGACGCCGGGGGGGTTGAGACCCAACACAGAGATACAAGGAATGCGTAGTTGCTGTTGTTGAGAAGTGTTTTTGAAAGTCTTGGAAGGCTGACATGTTGAAACCTCAAGAAGACAGAGGAATGATGCAGAAAAATTTTGCACTTGGTGCCTCAAAACCAGACTTGTCTCTTGAAACAATCACAAAAGCCAAACACTCAGAAAAGAAGATGTTTCTTTGGCAGTTATTGACAAAGACCCCATGGCAGTATTTGGGTGATGTTATGTTATGCTCACAGGAAAGCAGTGGCAGTGTCAAAGAGGTTCAATGCCCTGCTGTAGAAGTGATGACCCACTGATCCTCTCAGGCTCTCTCTGTACCCAGCATGGACTTGACAATTTAAATGCAGCACAAGGGAGTACAGTCCTACCAAGGAAGATGCTGCACAACAAAGGTCTGTGCGCTGAAATGGGATCCCTCCCTTCCCACCCCATCATTATCTTAGTGAAACATGGTCTTACAGCCCTGCTATCCCTTGGGGTGCAATCAAACCAAGTGATTCCTTTGGGTGCAGACAATTGCTTCACTTTCCAGCCACACCTGGAGCTGCTGATATCCACCTCTCCTTGTTCAACAGCATGCACAGAAGGGAGGCAGCAACAGGAGTGAATTTCTTCCTCCCCATCCTCAGGGGATCCTACCCACCACTGCTGGGAAGGGGCCCTGATAGCCTGAAGAAAGGGCAGGACACACCAGCCTCCATCCTCCATCCTGGAATGGGGCCACACCAGTGGCTGAGTGCACATTAAAACGTCACAGAAGAATGGGCAGGCAGGAACTGCATTTGCATTAAACAGGCATAGAAAAATGTGCCTGCTCAGACAAAAACCTGATGTCCAGGAGCCACAACCAGGGAAGTATCAAAACCCCTTTGTACAGCTCTGTGAATTCAAACTCTGAGTTAACTGTTGTTAATTTAGTGTCCTCTTCAGCTGAAGTAATTGTAGAGTATTTCTACATGCACAAAGAAATTAATATCAAAAGGAACAGTACTGGGTGAAACACACAGTTCTGACTGTTCATGTTCCATCTTCCTCGCTCCCTTAAAACCAATCTAATCACACAATAGCCCTATTACAGCTCTTTCTGCTTCTATGCTGCTCACAGTTTGTTGATGCCATTCCGTCCCCTGCTTTGGCAGAGAGAAAGGCTCTGTTCTTACACTGCATTTCACCCCTCTCCCATTCAGCCATTCGTTCTGCCATCCTCATTTCACCGTGCAGAAAATCTGCAAGATACATACTGAGGCTGCAAGGAGCAGCAATTAACCACAGAGCCATGGCACTCTAAATAACCAACCCTACAAAAAATACTTTGTTACTGCAAAGGCTCCATCAGCAGCGATCAGGATGGCAGAACACTGTGCTATTGCTCTGTGCTATGCTGTATTTACAAGCTGCTTTGGAAGCACAGAAATTGCACCTATTCCCACAGAAATGTCCCTGCTCCCTCTCACATGATGATAAGAGGGTGATTATTGCAACATCCCACAGTGTAATCCTGAAGGGTATGGGACAAACTCAAACACCCACGGAATACAGAGTGAAAGAACCCTGACAAACAAAAAGCCTGGTTTATATGTAGGGTAATGACTAGGAAAACCCTTATGCTAGGAAAATACAGCCCTGTGAAGAAACATCATTGCTCCCACAGCACAGGTATTATAAGACACAAGCTCTAGTTTTGCTGAAGCAACAATGAATCTGACACACACAAAAAATATCATCAGTCCTGTTGCCTGGCTAGCCTTGCTTGAGGTTAAAATACCTACAAGCCCATTCACTACAGAAAGTATTTAATCAGCAATTTCCTGAGTTTGCTCTCATGCCCCACAGATACCATTCTCACTGTACAAATCAATGTATATTTCCAGAGATGGCTATTTATACAAGAAATCAAATAATTACAATAAGAAGGATAAAAAGGCTACAGTTCTTTAATAGCCATTTCTGTTCTTTTTCTGTAGGAGGACAGTGAGTTTCAAATTCAGCCCTGGAGATATTTTTCCCTCTCTTTAGAGAAAGTTAATGTTCAATCCTGAGATGCCTGAAGAGGACTGCTTGCCAACACTGGGGAAGGCTTGGAGTAATTTCCCCACCTCCTGGGCAGTTTACTACCTTCTTGGTAAGGTATTCTTTGGGAAGATAATGGGTCCTTGGCCCTCGTCTACATAATGCTCAACGGTTATTTTTAATGTTCAAAAGTAAGGTGTTTTCCAAAAAAATTCCCATTGAAACATAAGCTGGCAGTGTTTCTCTGAAAAATCCCAAGTACTGAATCTTGTGGGAAAGGATGCTGACTCACTGGTATTGATGTCTTAAAACTAAGCTCTGATATGAAGAGTTAGGACAGTCATATTATTCAGGCAGGAAGAAGAAAGCAATAGAAATGAGAAAGCAAGAATGAAGGAAAGACATTTTTATGTTTCCTTATGAATGAAGTCATATTGTAAGAAGAATGAGGTTAGACTCATTTGTCATACATGGTCTGCTGATCTGCATGGATTTGTTTTATTCAGGTTCACTTTGTTGTGCCTAGGGAGCACTAGTGAATGTGCTTCAGTGTTGAATTTTAAATTGTAGGACATCTAATTCTGCTTTTATCCCAAGACATGAAAAAAGTCTTCCTCTTCTTCTTTCTCTCCACCAGACTCTGAACATCCTGTAGTACTCCATTCTCTGAGTAAAACCTGAAATGGATGAGAAAACACTTCTTTAAATAAACATTTTAGAACTTCCCTATGTGAGAGGGCATCTGAATTACGGTATGGTTTTATTTATGTGTGATTTATCATGCTTTGGGTGCACAGCTTATTCTCAAAAGTAAAAGGCAATCTTCAGGCCCATGTCAGGCATGAAAAGATCTGTCTCACTTTTTATATTTCTTTTTTAATTATGATTTAAAGTTTATGCCTGGAATTTTTCACATGACAAGGCTTACTTGTTTCTGTGGGATTTGTAAATGTTTTAAAGGAAAGAGCTACTGAAAAATTAAATTGCCACAGGCAAGTAAAATAGAGCCAGTCTGCACCACTGCCAGTGTAGTTATTGCCAGCATAGATAGTTACTGCTACAAAAGGAAATATTTTCAGCTACAGTGTTCAGACAAAGAATTAGGAGGAAAAAATACTATTTCGGTGTTTATTCAGAGTAAGAAAATCTCCTTACTTCTGGAAAGATGAGCTGAGAAGAAATGGATACAACTTAGTTTTAGCTCAGCTATACCATGCGGGATTACCCGAGCGATAACCGCAGGCACTGGGAGTCAGCCCAGCAGCCGACATCCTGCCTTCCAGCCTTCTCATCCCCCGACGGCAACGCTGAGCACCGACCAGAGAAATTCTTGTGGAAGCTCAGATTTCAGATCCACTGGCTTTTCACTTCTACCTCCCAAGCAAACATTTGCTGGTTGTGCCAGAGGGGAATTTTGAGTCCACAGAGACAGACACCTTATCATCCAAAAACTTTCTGGGTTATGCTAATGTATCTGGTTTCTGTCTGGTCTCTGCAAATTTTCTGTGAACCCTGTTTCAATTCCTCTTTTCTTGTGAATTTCTCTGTGAACTTTCAGTGGATGCCCGACTCTGGTCTTGCTCAGACTGATATTGCACAGCTGTTTATCTTGATTTGTGGCTTTTTTTCATTTGCTGACAGCATAAGTGAATGACCGGGCTTTGCAGCCTACCCCAGATCCAGCCTTGTCTTCTTGCTGCTGTAGCTCCACCAGTAGGAAGGGGCCCCGGATAACATAAAAGAATAGTGAACGAACTGTCTAATTCCTGCATTTCCAGCTAGAGGACAAATCAGGAGTTACCACTAAGGAGCAGCCTCTGGGAATTCCTGTTACCGTAGTTTACTTGCATCTGGAAGCAGCAGGGAGCTCAAGGAAAGGGTTAGTGACTGCTTTCTGCTTGTTGATGGCAAGTACAGAGAAAAAAAAGTAATCTCAGCTTAAGTTCATGGGTCACTTCACCAGCTCACCCTGAGTCAACAGCTGTGCTTCCTTTCAAATGCTTGATTAAATATCAATATGCTACACATGAAGAAGCAACTTATTTCATATTATCTTTGTCAATTGCAGTGAACACTTCACATTTCACTGCTTAGTCCAATGGCTTCATGCTCAGAAAGATTTGGCACCAAGGTTTGTTTGAATACAGCCAGAGAGGGAGTTCTGGCTTGGATGGTCACTAAGTGCACCTGTCTGGCACTCTGCTCTGTTCCTCCCCATGGCCACAGAGTCACCTCACTCACAGAGCCCACTGCAACCACAGGTAGGCAGAGCCCAGAGGGGTCCAAGGATTTCATCTGATGTGAAGTTTCCCCTTCCTCTGCCACCAGGGGTTGAGGGAACCCCACCTGCACAAGTCAGAGAGTTTAGATCATTCACACAGGAAAATCTGAAAGCATTTTTTAATTCAAACCAAGAGGTTAAACTAAGCTTTTCCTTCTGAAAAGACTTATTTATTTGAAGTTAAATGGGTAATTCTGTCTCCCCCCCCACCAAGCCAAACAAAAGCAAATGCAGCATGTTTAACTTAAAGCATTTTAAATTAACAAAAAAGAGAAAAACATCAATTCTTTTCATAATCTTGTTTTTATTTTCTAAGCATAAAAGAGATGAGTTCACATAACATGGATGCCAACTCCACTTGACTGCAGTAAGTGGAATGGTTTCCATTCACATGAAAGCTGTATATACCTGTAAAATTAGGGGGGAAATCATTTAAACCTTCAGTAATAATTAAATTGTGCATAAATTGAGTGTGTTTATGGTTATACAACAAATGGTTAGATCTGTCTGCTTAGAAGCAAGGGAAACAAAAAAAAAAGTGTTATCTTACACAGTGTAAATACATTGTGGATATATTTTCTTAGTTTAAATGGATGCAGAACAGGTTTCCTTTAGCAGGCACTGTCACATACAATTTGGACGTAGACAGAGCTACTTAGTTTCTCTGTGCACAGAGGACTAAAAGTACTGGCCTAAAACTGCCTACAATGAAAAAAGACTAAAGAAAATGGGAAGTGAAGGGATCCCTACGTTTCTGACTGTAGGAAGTCTCTTCTGTCAGTTGTCTTCACCTTCTGCCTGAGAGGTCTGTGAGGACTAAAATGAATTCATTTACCCTTGGCTTAGATCCAAATTTTTTTTAAAGCCCTGATTTTGTTACATTATGGTAGTTTCAGTTTGTATAGGTCCCCTGTTCTTGGTGCATCCCTGTTTTTCTCTACCTTGCAGGCTGTTCTTTGTGGGATACCTTGTACAGCCTCTTAAATAAAGTCAGGTTAGTGAATCAAACCCACTAACCATCGTATCCAAAACAAACAGGGCCTAAAGTTGCAAAGTAAGAAGGATTTTGCCTGCACTCCTGCATTTCTTCAGAAGAGAAGCCAAACTTTTAAGAGAGTTGGCAGAAGGTATTAAAGGAGCTTTTCTTACCAAGTGAGAGCAAAAACTGGGTGTTGATTACCTTCAAAGCATCTCTAGTACAGACAGTCTTATATGGATTTTTTTTTAACCTGGGTTATCCATTACTTTTTATTTCAAACAAAATTCATGTTCAACAAACAGCGAAAGTGGCTTTTATTTGCCATTGTGTAAGACTGTTTCTTTCTCAGAAGTGTAGCTGGTTTTTATTACACAAATGAATAATTCTGGAAAGACCATGCATGAAGGAAATTAGTTATTTAGCCCTTTCTGGAAAAAAGGCCCTTCATTTTTTTAGTAACTGCTGATGTTTCTACTTTAGCAGCCTATGTGCATTCACACTGCCCTGAATCAAAAAAGGCCTTTACACTTGTGGAGTGCAACTTATCCTTCTTCCTGTGGCCCTGGACTAATTGATGAGGAATGACGTAGTGATGAAATGTTTCAGAAGAGTTGACACACTGAAGATATTTGAGCCCAGACCTATACCCTGGATCTGAGCCACTTTTCAGTTCTGGAACAATTGTGATTAGGGTCCAGGCTTTCATCTCTGCCCTGGTGTCTGTGATCAAGTACACCAAACCCTCTCCCAACTTTTTTTTTCCCAGCCATGCACTCCTCAGTGAGGTGTAAAGAAAAAAAAACTGTTTCCAGTCTGAAGACTTACTGGCTTCGTTGACATGGAGAAGGACTCTGAAATGTGTCTTCTGTAGGCAGTTCATCCAATTGTCCGCGCCGAACAGCAGTTCCATGGCTAAATAATCTTCTATTACAAAATGGCTGAGAATAAAAAGACATCTGAGGCAAGTGCAAGACACTAGGACTTCAAAAAGAGTAGACAATAGTGAAGGACAAGGATGAAATAGGAGTCAGCATAATTAAAGGAGCAGTTTGGAATAGGATGCTGTCTTTGCTTTCACAAAGAACATCTCATGTGTTAGATACCCTCTTGGTCATAAGAGAGCTGCTTCAGAGGGGGCTGTTAGTGACATGCATGCTTAGAGGTGAAGACCACAACTGCACCCTGAATAGGAAAGGAAGAAAGTAGAAGTGAAACACATTGACAAACTGAACCAGAATCCAAGCAGAAGGAAGAAAGCAGCAAATTTGACCTTTTTTTCACCAAAAATATGCAGGCTGAATATGCATTGACTTTACACATACTTATTTTATATGACTCCTGGTTTTCTGAAAGTTTAGCATCCACTCAGGAAATTAGAAAAGCTGTTTCTTGACCTACAGTGTGTCAAAAATCAGGAATCAAATTCCATTAATTGCTGAGGTTACTGAAAGATTTCACAATAGCAAAATACCAGACAGACTGTCACAATGTTCAATGGGCACAAACTGAAAAATAGGAGATCCCTTATGAACATCAGGGGGTTTATCCATGTTCCCCTATAAACACGAAAAAAATTCGAACAAACAACTTTTTTTACTGTGAGGATGACTGAACTCTGGAAGGGGTTACCCAGGGAGGTTGTGGAGTCTCCGTCCTTGGAAATATTTGAAACGTTTCTGGATGCAGTCCAGGGCAACTGGCTCTAGATGGCCCTGTTTGGACAAGGGGGCTGTATCATTTGACCTCCAGAGGTTCTTTCTGTCCCCAGATTCTGTGAATACCACAGTGTATCTTTGTGCTATGTTGGGCCTTGGCCAGAAGGAGCAGAGGCCATACATGGTGTAGGCCCATGTCACCAAGGTCCAGGTCACCTGCCACCATCTCTAGAGGGGTTGTGGCACATTTCACAATCCCTGTCCTGAGGGGGAAGCAACAGTGCAACAAGGTGTCAAACACATCAAGACTCCATTTTCCTCTACCTCTCTGGGTCTGTCTTTCCCTCCCCAGAAATGCCACTTGTATCTGCTTTTAAAGTCTGTACTTGAGGAAAAATTCATCTGTTTATTCTGACAAAGAGGACCTGAAAATACATGGTGTGCATGTATGCTTAGGTCAGAAGTGCACCTGCCTCAGATGATAATTATTCTGTATTTTTAGCATCAGGGTGAGCAAATATTTCTATTTTCTCCATTGAACATTAAAAAAAAGAGAAAAATTCCTTCCTGTTACATACCCAGTACTCACAAGAACTGTTATTCTGAAGGCACTGTCCACACTGTTAACACATGCGCAAAAGTTGCTTTAAAGCAGATGGATAAATACAGCCTGGCTTTATTTTAAGCTTTTCATTTCTTTACTAATGTGACTTTCAGCTTGGTTGGAGTGATTGCTATATTTTCCAGTCCCTAATTCTTCAGTTCAAATGCTGAAGTTCTAATGTTGATCTAATATGTTCAGCTCAACATTCAGAAATAGACACTAGGTATATTCTGAATTGCACTATTGTTTATCTTGATTTTGCTATTAAATAATTCTCGAACTCTAAGTCAACACAATTTACAAGAAAATCCCTCATTTACTTATATAAAAAAGATTAAGTAAATGTCTTTAAACTTCTTTCATGTTTTATTTTTCTGATTAAGATAAAGAAGTGATAAAAATGAATTAAGAATTAAATGGTTTCTCACAAAAGCCTTTTTTCCAGACAGTAGAAGCTTCCAGAGATTTAAGATGAAGGGATTCTACCTCATTAGACAGCTAAGTCTTGCCAATCTTTTTACATGGAGAACAAATGAAATACAAGAATTAAGATGGTTTCAGAATTCAAGCGCAACAGATCTGCAAGATGTTATAGAAAGCAATGCAGTGGAGTTTCTGTTGAAATTTCTGTTTAGTAAAAGATGCTAAGTCCATTTGCCTGACTCTGAATCTCAAGCTCCCCAGTCAGGTGATAGGGATTTGTTCCACTTAACCAGCTGTAGCAAGTGTGACCTTGACTGGACTGAGGCACTCTACAATGGCTGTGAGGCAGTGCTGAATGTCTACGCTACTCGTGCCAGCTTTTTGCTTGGCACAGGCAGGGGTCTGGAATTTTCTACTGTTCTGACTACAGGTTTAGATATTGGAAGAGAATATCGCTTCCCTCTTCCTCTCTGTATACTGGCCTGTCCTTCATTTCTCACCGGCTCTCTTTATGAATTGTGCTCAATAACACTCCCAGATGGTTTTTAAAAATATACTGGTTTAACATTTCTTTAAAAAAACCCAACAGATTCCCATCAGACATAATTTTACAGTCCTATTACTTATACAAATGTTGAATTCCCCTCATTATTCCTATTGACCTTGGCTTTACTTAAATCCTGTGGTTGTGCATTAGTGCTTCTGCATAATATAAGATCACTTTTCTTTGGTAAGATTTACACTGCAATGCTTTAAAAATGACTAAGTATCTCCTTGTTCTTGCAAGAAAACAAATAAGGTGTCCTTTACCTGACTGTCCATTCTTATTTGTTTCCAATTTAAAGAGTCCTGTGATTATTTGCTGTTTGGTGTAATGCTTTGCATAGCCCATGAAGATAATTTGCAGATCAGAGCAGTGGAGTCAGGTAAGAGAGGTGGAAAATGAACAGGAGAAAGACAAGTATGGAGGAGCTGAGTATAGGAGGGCTATGAATGTCTGTTGAAACTCTTTCTCAGTATGTTCTTTTGACATAAAATTTGTTTCTGGGTGTCAGTGCATGCATGTCCCCCAATGTGAGTGGCAGGTAGACTTTGGTGAGTGGGACAGGGAAGCAGAACAAAAAAAATTGGAGACAATTCAGAAAATTTTGAAAACAAAAAGAGAGGTGAGAAAGATCTGTTAGTCTGTTCGATGCAGCAGGATCTAAGGATCGGATTACCAGTCACAAAGGGACTCCAGACAAATAAAGGTGGGAACAGACCAACACTGTGTGTTGTTTTGTTCATCAGAAGTGAGCATGAAGTTTAGACAGAAGTGTAAGTTGTCATCTTGTCTTTGCTGGCTTACCACAATGTTCTTGGCATGTTATGAATGATGGATTCACATTTAACTTTTCTCTTGATTTTTGAGGTTGGGTTGGGGTTTATTTCTTCTCATTTTCTTGAGGTGCTAGGCACTACTGCACTGTCCACTCAGGCAAAGTGCACTTAAATCAGCATCTCTGCAAGTACAGGACGAGCATGGAATTTTCCATTTTGTTTGAAAGTATGTATTTGTCAAAAGCAACCCACTTCAGTGAGAGCTTGCATGCCAGCTTTCTGGTGAAGAATTTTGCAGTGTCTACCTGGAATTTCCAGTGAAAACAGGCCACTCATTCTCCATAACAGGCTGTTTGTCAAGGCACATACTTGGGGTGTGAGAGATTTGGAGTCAAGTCCTTGGCTCCAGGAAAGATACCACTGGTGGTATAAAACAAAATAGGAGAGACTGAGGGAGTGTTAATCAAAGAAAGACAGTAATATGGTGTGAAGGCACTTACAATGGGGAAGAGCAATCTTCAAGTCCATGGACTGAATACAAAATACAGACCTCACTCAAGTCTGTCACATTTTGTGTTTATTTCCTAAACTCCAAGGTGCTGAATTATGGTAATCAATTTCAGTAAAGAACATTGAAAAAATGTCAATACCCCACATAATTCTGGATTAACTGACCTCTACGGGCGTGAACTTATATGCAAAATAATGTCTCAGCTGTGTAACGTGATGACATTATTGTGTCTCCATGTACCTTCCCCAATATTCCTTAATGGTGCTCACCATACACTACCACTTCGGGATCTTGTCTTTTCTATTCAAGAACAGAATGCAAATGAGCAACAAAATAGACTACAGTTGAAATTATTCCTGCCTAAGAAGGCAAGACTTTGGAAACAGCATATGCTGAGAGCCAAAAGATGGCTTTGTGATAACAAAGCTTTTATGTCAGCCTTGATGTTACTAACATCATATTTTTACTTAGGAAGTCCTTAAACTGTTTGACAAAGAACTGGCTTAAACTTAATTAAACTTAAAAGCATAGTTCCCAATTAACAGTGATGTACATTCAGATTTTATTGAGATGCACTCAAGAAATGTAACATCTTAATTTATTATGCCCATCTCAGTCTGAGATGTTTGTGTTTGCATGTTTCTCATCTCCTTCCAAGATAAAATCCAGTCAGCTCTTCCAACAACCAAGCCATCCAGAGGCCATGATGCTGTCTCTCATGTTTTTACTGTTGGACTCAGCTCCGAGTAAGGTACTGTTGTCAAAGCACCACAGGCCTGCAAATACACTCAACAAGCTTGTGGCAGAGTCATTTATTCCAACAGCAAATATGAAGTCCATTAAATCCCCCCCACAAGCAAATGACAGTCCATTTACTCATCTTCATAAAATTTTTCTTTAACATGAAGGGTTACACAATATGTTGTCTGCATCATTTTTCCCACTCCATCATCTCATTAAAATATCTATATCTCAATGCTTGGAGAAGCAAGTAGATCCTGCAGCCGATCATTAAGCTGAAGGTAGGCATTGAGATTTATTTTCCAAAAAGATTAAAAAAATGGCTTGGAGTCTTTTGTGATTTCCTGCTTTCACTCATTTCTCTTATCCTCCATTTGCCACTTCTGATTATCTCATTGACTTTGGCTCTTTGAAAGAACAAAAGTGCTTACAGTAAGAAGAAAACCAATAAAACCATTTTCCATGATGCGGACAGCTCTGTGACTCCTGTGCATCTGGAAAAATCAAGCTATCAGCATATTTCTTTGTCATCTTGATAGTCAAAAGTTGTGAGCACAGACTATACAGACAGAACAATCTTCACTGTTGCATGAAGGTCTGATGACAAAGTCATCAAGGACCGTTCTGCAAAACAAATCTCCTTTCTGCCAAGAAGAAGGCATGTATTTATCTCTCTATCTCATATCATGCCCAAATCTTTTCTTTGAAAAGATACAGAAAGTGCATCTCCCTGGGAACACTTGGATCACACTGGAATCAAGAGATGATTCTTGCAGCAGATCACAATCTCTCCCACTCTGTGGCTCCCATCAGCAAAGAAACTCTAAGCAAAGCTTGATCAATTTAAACTGTATTTCAGAAATATAATGGAGATTAACACTGGTTTTCTACTGTCACAACAAACTCACCTATTACTGAGAATCATTTTGCAAGACCGAATGATATTACTCAAAGCTGTGTCCCCCAAACATGGCTAAATGCCCTCATTCATTGTATGTCCTGAAATACAACCCCCTTGTTCCACTTGGGCAGGTGTTTGGAGCCTGTCCTGGCCTCATACAGACATGGTCTCTGGCAGTGGTGGCTTCTAAGCCATGTCCCAGCCTCAGCTGGGCAAGTACCAGCTGGCCCTGACTGTCTTCACTCTGGGGACACCATGAGCACTGGCACAGCCATACACTGATGTCCAAGCCCATGGATTACCCAAGCAGCCTGAGGGTACTCTTTGTTTCTGGTGCCCTGGCCAGACTAAGGAAGTCCTTTTGCCTTCCCCTGCACATCTCCATTCACCCCTCCCACCCACACACTGTTGTGTCTTCCTCTCTGTCCTGTAACCCAGGGATGTCCCTGCAGTGTCAGTCCTCAAGCTCCCCACATCTCACCACCTCCACATCTTTTACTTCTCCCTCTCACACATCAGTCGACAACTAAATCCTCAACAATCTGAATAAATTAATCTGAGTTTGTAGTAATGGTTATGTGAACTAACACAAATTTCCCCTCCCAGTTCTGTCTTTCCATGATATTTATCTCCCAGCTACCTTCTCCCTCTTGCTGTCCCTTTCCCTTCAGAGAGAAGGATGCCCTCTGTACCACCATTGCAGACCCTGCCCACCCCTGCAGACTCACCTGGGACCAGCATGAGGATGAGTGGCCAAGCACCACCAAAGCAAACAGCCTTTTCAACATTCATTTCTCAGCTGACCCACAACAGTGTCAAGGTGATCAGTGAGCAGCATGTTGGGTGGGGCTGCCACAGGCCAGGACTGCTGTTCATGTCAGCCCTCCCCCGGTGCAGCAGGTCTCTGTCCCAGCTGGGCCATCTCAGGGATTTGCCTGGGTCTGTGCACATGTGAGCGGGGTGAACACAGGCACAGCCTGAATGGACATTCAGGCTGGGCAGCTGAAATCATCCCTTTCTGCTGACCAGTGCCTATGGAAGGACTGGACTCTGTGGAAAAGCTCACCTCTGCATATTTGCAGGCCAAAATTCAAATGTTGCCCCCTACCTACAGTTGTGAAAGCACTCTCTTGTTTCCTGTGTTCCACAAGAGACTGAACAATTGATATTTGGGTCAAAATTTAATCGCAGTGTTGCAACAATGGACCATAATGGCCTGAAGGTGTTGTGGACTTGTTTTTTACTTTAGTGAGATGGACAGAAAATAGTGATTTTTCCTGGAGGTTCTCAAAGGGAAAATCAGATTTTGTTAAAGATAACATAGAGAATGTTTCTCATTTTATTGCTTATAACTCTTTCTCATTTTATTGCTCCACTCTGCGATGACAAAATACATGAAACCCAACCACATATCTAGTCATACAAAGGCAATCAAAAGCCTTTGTATTACAAATAATAAATGATTCACCAAAGTGCAATATAATTTTTAATACAGTTTTAATAATCCCAGAAAAAATGGAATTCTGCAGCCCATGAGATTTTCCTGACTTGTGTGTAACAACCATTGGATTAGTTTTCATCCAGCCTTGTTTTCCATGAGGCTGACACAAAACAATATTAAGTTAATTCTGACAGGAAGAAGGACTTAAGAGTATGGGTAAACTGAGTACAATAAAATAAAGAAAAGTAAATTTAGAACAAAAATAATATTAAAAGAAAAAGGAGGCCTGACTGTAAATCAGAGAGTTAGTAATTTTTGTAAAATCAAATGTCTGCCATAGCCCAGGAAAATTCAAATCTAAAAGTGGTGGAAAGTGTTCATTTTTTTTGCCATCTGGCAAGTCAGGGGTCCAAAGACAGTCCTAAAGTTTATTAAAGTCAATGGTCTGGCTTGGATCATCGTCCAGGTACAACAGAACAGCCTGGGCAAAAAACACCAGAAATGAATCAAACCAGTTACTGATCCATAAATAAATATAAATCCATGAGTTATTGGAGAAATGCTTTAGAAATTAGAATCTCTGAAATGCTTCATGTTTTCTTTGAACCAAGCAGTAAATTGAGACAACTCTTTACTTGACAAATCTATGCTGCTCATTTCCTATGGTGGAAAAAAAATCATGAATAGGCAAAATTTCATGGCTATTGGCCCAAGACTGCATTTCAACAATGTCATATACAACCTGATGGCTTTAAAAGTTAGAAAAGGCATGGCAGAGAACAGTGATTCCATGGGATGGACAGACAGCACAAAATAAGTTTGAGTGGATTTAATGCCCAGCTGTGTGCACCATTAAAAATTTTGCCAATGATAGCAAAGTGGGAGGTGTTATTGAGTCACTTCATAGACAAGATGCCTTGCAGGGGGATATAGATACATTGGAGCTTTGAGGTATGGTTAATGGGATAAAAATTAAGTATTGAACTCTGCACTTAAGATGAAGTAATGCCAAGCACAAGAATAAATTGGGAGAGGGGTGCTTTCCTCACAAAACAAAGTGAAGAGGAGGGTGATCATCTTTTCTCCCTAGTATCCAGTGATAGAATATGTGGAAATAGTTCAAAGGTGCACCAGGGGAGGTTTAGCCTTGACATTAGAAAGTACTTCTTTAGCGAGAGGTGTTTAAACACTAAAAAAGGCTTCCTAGAGAGATAGTCAATGCCCCAAGCCTCTTAATGTTTAAAAGGCATTTTGACAATGTCCTTAGTAACAGGCTTTAACTTGGTCAGTGCTGAATTGTTCAGGCAGTTGGACTAAGTGACTGTTGTAGGTCCCTTCCAACTGCACTATAGTATTGATTTTTTTCTATTCTATTCTATTCTATTCTATTCTATTCTATTCTATTCTATTCTATTCTATTCTATTCTATTCTATTCTATTCTAT
>CM031858.1:140125138-140137104 GCA_018697195.1 Certhia americana | reverse complement strand
ATTCTATTCTATTCTATTCTATTCTATTCTATTCTATTCTATTCTATATTCTATTCTATTCTACACAGTCTGGTGAACTAGTGAAATGGATGAACCTTCTGTGTGGTCTTCCAGCAGTGTGCAATTTCTCAGCTGGGATGTTTTCTGGATGCAGTGATTAAGTATTTAAACATGAAGGTGCTGTAATTTTTTTTCACTCTCTCTTTGACAACTCAGCTTCTACCACCATCTCTCCTGTCATCGTGCAATGACTTTGGGGGACAGCTGCTGGTGTAAATTGTGAGACAGGCTGTCATGGCAATCAGCTGAAAGCCAAGTCCTCAGTGTAAAGGGGAAAACCTGAAAGACAGACACTAAAATTGGAGAGACGGGGGAAAAATAACAGCAAAAAGCAAAACCTCCATGGAAAGTTGAAACATAGCCGACCGTTGTTGAAGATGGATCAATAGTTCCTATAACTTCTAAAAACATCTCAATGTGTTTCTTCAGGCTACAGCTGGATTCAGCAAAGCCATCAGCGTCTGCATGAGTGATGCAGCTGGAGCAAGGCCCGTGTGCAGGGGCATGTGAGTGCCAAGCTGGGATGAACCAGTAAAGGTAGGTGGGGTGACATTTCTGGCTGTCTGGCATGAAGGCGCCATTTCATTCCTTGTGCCAAGGCGCATGCCAACCATGCTGCAAGGCTACCCGGAAAATTAGGTTTTGAAGCAAGAACAGAATCCTCGTTAACGCAAAGCCTCTGTTAAAAATGATGTGCACATTTTAAAGAGTTTGTTTCAAGTTGGCTAAACCATGAAAAGGGGACATTCTTTATTACCACTTCTCTTTAAGCGGATTAATTTCCATTCCCCCTGAAGTTAACCTTAGGGAGTGAGGAAGAATTACTCCCTAAGAGCTAATGGGGAAGGCGTCGCCTATATAACACCACCAAAAATATTCAGTTACTCTTCCCCCACAAAGCCGCTGAGTAATTTAAAAAAAATAAAACATCAGAACACAGGGCAGTTTGCTTCTCTGTAATTTAGAAGCATAAAAGGGAACTGATGCTGTAATTATAGGCTGAAAAACCAAAAGCCTCATTTTTTAAAGTTGTTTCAATGGATTTTTTTTTAAATTGGTATTAGCTCCTCCAAAACAGGGACTAAACCTCCAGTCAAGGGCTTTGTTAAAATTTGAATTGATCTAGGAAAGGTGCTGGAGGGGACCCTGGCACAGCTTAGTAGCTTAGTGTGCCACAAGGCAGAGCTCCAAGCCAAGGCTAGGATTTGCTGCAGACAGAATTAAGTGAAGAAGAGATTTGCCATGTCAATGGTATTTTCCATCATACCAGATAAGTATTCTCAGTCCACAGATCAGACACTTGAGGCACAAAAATAAGAAAATTGATAAAAAAACTGCTGCTGGAGACTAAAAAAATGCTATGCTAACACACCTTCTGTGTTTTTCTTAAACCTACTAATCCTTTGGGTTCTGATGTAGTTAGTGTATGTACAGTGTAGTTAGCTACATATGTATAGTATAGTTATATATGTGTGCATACATAGTATAGTCAGTTATTCTCAAAATTAGCCAATTTAAGCTCAAATGCTGCATATCCAGCACAGTCTTTTGAGAGATCTGTTGCTATGTCTTCAAAGAAATTAAACAAAACCTAGAGGGGAAGACAGATTTGCAGTGAATCTTTTCAGGGAAGCAAACTTGGACAACATAACTTCAAGATTATTGTGGCTTTTCCAATCAAATTCCTCGTTCTGAGGTAAGAGAAACCCACCTCTTCTACCTCTGTGCCTTTACTCAGTAATTCAAGCTGATGGTGTTGGTCACTGTCTGCTGGAAGGTCAAAAGAGATGATCTCCTCCCTCGCCTCAGGAACACACTGTCTCTTGCATATGCCAGAGCACTTTTTAAGGCAAGGCTTCTGACTTTCTCATTTCCTTTCCTATTTTGTTTTGCAGGGATTTTAAGCTCTTGGCTTCCAAGCTCTCTTTTGCCTTTTTTTATTGCCATTTAGATTTTAGTTGGTTTTGTTAAGATGCTTCAGGCATAGATGCCCATAAATTAAAATGCATTATTATTATAATAAAGCTGCGTCAGTGCTGAAAGCCAGACTGGCCAACATAGACCTCTAAATAGAGGGCTAAGTGAGAAGTTGGATGGTATTGACCTCTACAACATGCAACACAGCACAAAGTATTTCATCTGGGAGGTGGAAAATATGGAGAGGAAATGTACAAAGGGGTGTTCTTATAAGCTTCTGGTGACCTGTAAAGTTAATATTTAAAAACTGGGATGATCATGAAAATCCTTAAAACTTTCATAGGAAACTGAGATGAATTATATGCTTATAAAACTGTGGTTGTTCTAAACTGTTGGGATTAAATGCTAAAATAGGCAGCATACTTTGACTCCCATCTCAAATGAGCCAACCAACTTGAGAGAGCAGTGACTGTGCACTACCACAATTACAGGGAGAAGTTGCTTATTGTAGCAGCCATCTACGAAATGAAGAGTTCAAAGATCAAATAAAACAACCTGCTCTATTTTTCAAGCTTTTCTTTGAATATTAAAATTAAAAGTGTTTGTCATTTCACTGCTTTCACTGTGTTTAAGTCAACTCATGGACAAACATTGAAAGACCTAGCAGTTCTCTTTGTAAGTGAGTAAACACTAAATCCATCCTGCACAAACAGGAGTCCTGAAAATTGTTACAATTTTAGAACCTAAAAAAGTAATTCTTAAGTGCCTAAGTTGTCTATGAAGTAAAGGAAATGCCTCAGAAGGCCTTCAGAATAAAATTCTTCTTTCTAATGCAAATGCAAGGAAGACCTCCATCCAAGGAGTCTTCAATAACTTGTTTCTCTCCATTCATTGTACAGGGAATGTTGTTCCCTAAAATGTATTAGATTCCAAAGTTTAGCCACTAGTTAGCTGCCTAAGTTACATGACCTGGATTCAACTTATGAATGTTTTTCATGTACACTTTTACTCTGGGGTGCCTCCCATATGGAGACCTAAAAGTGTTTCTATACATAAAGATGCACCATACTCCTATGAAGTAAGTAAGCATTTCCATTTCCCCATAAGAAAATTGGCCCCCAGAAAAGGGACAAAATTACTTAGGTTACATATTCAATGCATACTTGCAAACTCAAGTACAGTCTTGTCATTTATTTTCAGGACTGCAAAGGAATAAAGTCCAAACCTGTAGTCAAATGCTGTCTGCAAAAGATTAAAAACACAAGAAATAATCTCCCAAGCTCACAGCAAATTTACTGAGAAAATACCTCCTAAAGCCTAAGTTCTAGAACCCACGATCTCTCATGTTAATGTCTTTTTAATTTGTATTTTAATAGTCTTGTTCGTGTTCCTGTACTTTAAGTAAAAATCCAAGAACTACCAGTAATTTAGGCCATCTGGTTGCCCTTAGGTCTGAAATGTTTTCTTACCATTTCTTAGCTAGTTTGATTTTTTAGCCTTTTTCCAACTGAAAAATTATGGGTCCTGGTTTTTGTTTGGTTTTGTTTGTAAAATATCTGATGATCTAACAAACAGAAAACCTTAAAAAAATGTTCCTTGGAAAGAAATTCTAAAAGTCATGTCTGATTTGCCCTAGGTTTTCCACTTGATATAAATAACATTTCTTTTAGCCAATAGGAATCAATGCAGCAGATATTAGAGGCTGATCTAAAACCATATGATAGTGACACTTGAATTCCTGCTTTCACTACTTTAATTGGAAGTCCTACTTCAAGATTTGCTGACCTGGAAACCGGCAACACTACATGCTTCTTTAAATGCCATGGTTGTTAAATTTCTGCATTAAGTTCCCTTTCTATTTTTAACTGTGAAAAGGTACTCTGGCATTTATGCATACATGGATGTCTTACACTGCTATCCAGAGTAGGACAGTAAACTTCCCTTTCTGCTGAGGAGGGAAAAGCTGGAGCATCCGTCCTTCACTTCAGGGTTTAAATATAAAAGCAACTGTGTGGTATAATTAAAAAAATATATTAAAACCAACTGAAAAATAGCAGTAGCTTCAAGGGGAATGAGCATTATGGCTGATTTTACTGCTGTTCATTCTGTTATGTACAGCTTTCAGCTGTTCCCCTCTAGGTTTCTTTCAGAACCTGGCCGTAAGTCCAGCTCAAAGGCTCTGTCTTGGTTACTACAAACACTGATGCAAGACTGGTCAGCTTGCTATCTTGCTCCATCCCTCACTGCACAGGAATCTGAAATGTGCAGTAGAGTTTGCACTTGAATAACTCCCTCCTGTCTGGACCACTGCTCTGAATGGGTCCTACTAGAAGCTGAAGTCTTAGATCTCTTTGATTATGGCTCTGATCTGGTTAAACACATACAAAATTCATCAGAGTTCAACTTTTTATAAATATTTTGGGAAGAGATAATTTGGGCCACATTAACTGAATCATCTACCATGGTATTTTCCCCTTCTACAGAACTACAATTCAGTTATTCATACATGTTAATTAATAATCCTTCAAGAGCCAAAGCATTAGTACATCATTTATTCCTTGCTGCCAGGAAAATTATACTAGAGACTTTGTATTCATTGCTCTGTTGCCAGTAGAACTGTACTCAAAAAAAAGTAAATCAGGGAAAGACAGACTGCCCATTCTGTAAAAGCATTGAAGGCATACATAAAACTTCGCTTATCATGTCCTTGAACAAGAACACACAACCGTGATGGTCAAAGGGGAGACTTCAACAAACAAAGCTCATATAAACTGCCAATTAATTTGGAAAAAAAGAAGTCCTTTCCAGGGTACTTTTCTTTCTTATCTGATATTGGAGCCTTATAACTGCTGTGTTCCTTTAACCACAAGCCTTGTTAATGAGGACTACTCAGCAATGGCTACATCACAGCTTTGAGATAATGTCTCCAGCTGTGATTTAAGGAGGGCAAATACATCCCTCCTGCAAAAATAAACAAAGTGAAGCTTTCCCAGCAGTTTCTGTTCCAGTCTGGTGGAGAGGACATAACTCAGTGCCTTTAACACCGCTTCTCTGCTACAACCACTTCTCTGACGCAGCAGCTGAGCTGAGCGTGCAGCATCCAGGGTGGTCAGGCTTGCCTTCATGCACAGGCCATGGAGCTAACATTTAGGTCAGTTCCTTTAATTGTTTGTATCTAAACATTCTCCAATAGTGGTTGGCTGTTCTCTTATATCAGTCTAAAGTATCTGTTTATTTTTTGTACATTTCTTCTCCCCATGTGTCACTGCAAAATTAATCAAATAAAAAACCTGCATAAACATTTATTAAAATGTTCATTCTCATTCAGCAAGGCTATCTATTTATCAAAGTAATCTGTTTTCTCATGTGAAATGATCTTATCTGTCCACATGAGGAACTCTAAGGGATAATAAAACATAATTAATGTAGAGGTTGATGAATTCATGATATAAAAATCTTGCTTGTCAGTGAAGAATGGTTCATCTCCATCCTAGGAGGTGTATTTCTCCCTCTGTCTCCAGATAAGGCACATAGACAGTATTTGTTTTGAGAAGATTTTACATCTATATCCAAGTGACGACTTGACTATATAAATATGAGGGTCATTCCTCAAGAAAACAGTTTGTCCTACAAGACTGTGTACTATTTGGAAAGCACCCAAGTAAGATCTTCATAAAACTGTCTGGTTTTCTGGTGGTTTTGTCCTCAAACAAAACAGATGTGCTCAGGTTTTGCTGCCCTCCTCCAGTGCAGGCACAAGTACTGTGGTAGGAAAAAAAAAAATCTGGTAACCAAGCCTTTGATATAGAAAAACCACATGGAGTTGAGTCATAAACTGTGGACACAAGACAACTAATTATGGGTTGTGTTAGGCATGAGGAACAGGTTAACTGCTACATAATTACAATTGAGATGTCTGTAGACACAGTCAAGGAAACCCAGTTAATAGAAAGAAGTAAATGAAAATGCATTGCTACCTATGAAGGAAAACAAGTCCTGTCTGTTTGCTTTAGCTTCTTCAGTGATTTCAGATGTTTTCAATGCTTTATTTCTGCTTAAACCCTATACTTATGAAGCCTAAACAGAGGTTTATATTTCACATTCTGCTATTTTTCATGTGAATGGCAAAGAAGGAGTTAGCAAATTTCTTAAATAAGCCCCCTGCACTGCCAGTTGAGTGAAACTCCAAAGATGAACGACACAATACAAACTGTGAATCTGTGAATTGGAAACTCCTGTGAAAAGTGGTGAAAAGGATGGGTGGTCATACCAAATTTTCGGTAGTCAAAAGGCTGTGCAGAAAGGAGGGGCAGTGGAAGCAGGATGCATTGCAGAACACCATGGGCAGCAGAGCCTGTGGCTGCCCTGGGCTCTGCTGCCTCTGACCCTGCCAGAGCTAGGGCAGAGCTGTCTGCTCTGAGACCACCTCTTGTGCAGAAAAACCTTCTTTTGACGACATCAAAGGAGTGAGGGAAGTGAAGTGAGCATCCAGACGGGCTGCTTCCCTGAGGTTTCCCTGAAGGCCTGACTCAGACTAATTTGAAGGTTTCCCCATTTCCTCCTAGCTTGGTGGAACTTTTAACTTGGTTCCTTGAACTCACTCTCTGAAAGTACACACCATTTCTGAGTATTCACCTATATATAGCCTCCTTCTGCAATGACACCTCACCGTCACAAGCTGTTTCCTGTAGACACCAGCTAAATGCGGCATTGAAGTCTGAGGCTTAGGTGTCTCTCTCTATACCTGAGTGAGTAGGCAGGCAGCCAAATGGACATCCAGGGTGCTTGGCCTTTCTGTGGTGTCACAGCTTGCGCAGTGGAGTTGCAGTCAAACAACTGTGGCTCTCTGGGTTTCTCTGTTTGTCACAACATTTACACTTTTGGTGCCACTGCTGGAATGCCGTGGGTAAGCCTGAGTAGTACTGTGCATGACAGCAGCACAGGATATCCCTCTGCCACACCAGGAATTTCCTTCCAGCTCTGTGGCTGGGAATGCACTCTTGTGCAAGACACCCAGGTATGATCCTGGTCTTTCAGGCACTTGCCCTGGTTTTTGATCTGCACCTGTAAAGACACAGGTCTCCTCTTCAGATAATCAAGGAGGATGTCGCCAAGTCCTTGAGCTTTTCCATAATTTTTTTTGGCAGTTTCTGAGTCCTATACATACAGAAGAATGTTTTTCTGTTTAAAGTACATTGACAGGAATGTATTTACACAAGTTAATCATGTGGGAAATTTCCAATGTGAACAAATCATTTAGCATCGCACAAGCCTCTGAAGTTTTTATTACTGAAAACAACTTAGTCATCTGCAGACTTTAATTAGCTGGCTGCCTGCCTCCTCCTGCAGGTCATCCATGCCTGAGATACCCCAGTCCCAGAAACAATCCCTGGCTCGATACCACAATTCGTTTCTTTTCTGAGCCAAGGACCAGGCTTCCACTGTTTAATCATTTCCAAGCCTTTGCCAAGGGTTTCTTACCCTATGGTTACTTATACTACAGCTGTTTGTACTGTGGATATTTGGAGTGTGTCTTAAAAATTATGAGGGGGCTTTTTTAAACACTAATTTAAATTGTATTTTCCAGATAAACTTTTCTGCAGCTTGCCTTTAGGCTGTACTATTCCAGTCACTGACAAACTGCTGTTTCTCCCCTATCCAAACCTGTGATTTAGAAAGACAGAAGCACTTCTGATTCCCCTCCACATGAAGAAATGCCTCGTTTCAAGAACTCAAGTGTGAGTTATGAGCCTGCAGTTTTGCAGCCACTGTGTATTAGAAATAACATCTAATTACAAAACTGCAAAGTGAAACATAATTACTAAGGAAGAGTATTTAAATTTCACCATAGTTTATTTTGATGGATAAGCCTGTCTTGAAAATAAGGGATTTCCCAGACAAGAAATAAAGATTCTCAGGTTATTTTTTGATCTAAAGGCAATTTCTATACTTTTCTTTTTATCACCTCTTTAAAAGGAATCATGATGCAGAGAGGCACAGGGTTAAGGGTGGAATGAACATTAAAGGCGCTTGTCACTGCAACAAGACACTGGAAACCTATGAATTTTTTTTTGCTGTTTCTCCTGGCAGTAGTGTGATAAGATTGAAAGTGAATTTGGGCCCTGATGGATGACAATTGCAGCTCCAAGAGAAAATATAAAGATCATTTCAGAAAGCCTTTATATAGCATCAAGCAAGGACCACATACATCAGGGTTCAGGGGTCCACTTCCAAGTATTCTGACTAAGAGAGAAAAAAAGGTAAAAAAAAGAAAACAAGAAAGCTAGCACTGTGCAGTACCCGGGAGATGTTAGATAACCCTGACCACTTCCTCTACATGAAAGGGAAGGCATAAACTTTACTTTGGTGATGTCTGTAGTAATTTCTATTGCTGAAGTGTATGCTTTTGTGTGTGTCTATCTGATGCTGGCTGGGTAAGTTATTCAAGTTTTTGTGAAAGGTAGGTGATCACTCCCAGCTGTGTGCTGTGGCTAAACATCAATGCTTTTCTGGGAAAAGATCTTGAAGTTACATGCAACCATAAACACACAGCTTTTAATTTAATTATTTTAGGGACCTGAAGTAGTTTATAGGCCATTTCATGTCTTGCTTAAACTAGTACATGTTGCAGCACTAAAGTCAACTGATTGAAATATCCATCCTTGAACACCCACCAAAACTGAACTGAGTATCTGCCACTCCTAGATTTATGCCACAGAGTAGTTCTCCCAAGACAGTTCACTAAAGTTAAGCTGGTAGTGTCATATATGCTTCACAAATCCTCTTATATGTGTTGCTCAAGTTTAGTGAGAATACCTCTGACACTATCTAAGCATTGCCCTTCCCTCTCTCTCCCTTTCCTTTTTTTTTATATTTTCAGGTTTCTCTTCTTTTACAGTCTTATTTTGGTTGCAGGCACCCCTTTTCTTCATGTTCAATTTAGATATGGACCACTTTCCCAGAACTAAAATGAAGGCATGAATAAGGAAAACGGCATGCAGAGTGTGAGCACTGGTGAGGAGTAGGTGCTCTCCATTACTACAGGTGAAGCCTTTGTTATCACCATGACAAGCCAATTCAGAGCTACCATTAAAGCAGCTTTATTTTGGCATAGAAGGAAATAATCAGTCAGTTCTTAAATTGAGTTTCAACTTTATAGACTAACAGGAAGTAAAAAAATTGCCTCTTCATTTGGGCCAGACAAATGGAAGGACCATTCGTCTGTGTAGTACAGGTCTCTCACAGAGCATTGTTTAACTTTTAGGCCTCTCCAAAACATCTGGAAATTTGTGGGATTGACTTCAGCACTGTGTTTAGCCTCAACACAAATGTGCCCATTCTGCTTGCATGGAGCTACATCACATGATATTGACCTCTGTTGCCTTGAAAAGTTCATCACCTGGACTCCAAAGACAGAGAAACAGAGAAGCATCCACCCATATTTCGTACTACTGGATAGAGAAGAGAGAACCTGGCATGCTTAAAAAGTACCATTGGTTCTGCATCCCACAAGTATCTTCCTCTGGTGATTTGTTTTCCCTGTGGGATATTTTTATTTTTATTGCCATTAACCGTATCACTGGGTCCAACAGGTGCCTCATGGCCATTTCTATGAAGTGCAGTAGTTGCAAAAGTTGGAACTGTATCAATGAAACTTAACTGCTATTTCTAAGGAAGCTGAGAAGTGAGTGCATGCAACGGCTTTTTCATCCCATCACAGAATAATATGCATGCCATTGAAATTCAAATACAAGGAGTGAGCATATATTTTAAAAAAATTAAAGAAAACCTAATTCTTTTTCCAAGCCCATTTGCTTATTTACTAAAACAAATGGGTAAAACTATCATCAGGAAAACAGTGTTACATGACCATTGCCCAAAGTGTATTCTTACCACTGGATCATAATTCCCTTTCTTTCCATTCCTTAAAAGTTCATTCAGTTCTAACTTCTACAGTAATGTTTATCTAGGGTACCTAATTATATAGTGCAACCTGCATCTGGAGTACTGGTTCAAGATTATTATAGTTCTCCACAGACATAACAAAAATATTATTTTAAACTTATCCATTGAGGAAAAATGGCTGCATTTTGCCACTGATAGAAGCATAAGAATAAAAAATAAAATCATTGGTACTTTAGAAACACAACAGTTTTGTCTATTCAGATCCATTTTCTCCAAGACACTTGCTGTCACAGAAGCATTTTTTCATTTCTGCTGCAGACGTAAGATCTGTGAAACTAAACTTAAAATAAATAAATTAGATGTATAAAATGATGGATTATAGTGATAGGCAAATAAGAATGGTGAATTTTTTGAATACTTATCAGTAC
Source organism: Certhia americana (assembly GCA_018697195.1). Lineage (NCBI taxonomy): Eukaryota > Metazoa > Chordata > Aves > Passeriformes > Certhiidae > Certhia > Certhia americana. The sequence continues at coordinate 140,126,794 of CM031858.1, read as the reverse complement.
ATGTTCCTTGTCAGGTAGATTTGATTAAAATTAATGAAATATGAATAATGGAGTAGAATAATAATTTGATAGTTTTTCAGCAGTCAGTATCTGAAAAAGAAGCTTCAACTTGATCTATATCATACTGATTATATGCAGAGCTCTATTACTTTTACTACAAAGAAGGAAACTTTCTTTGGCAAGAGTAGAAGGAAAGTGGGTAGATAAAACAAACTCTTTAATTCATATGTCCTTACTCATAGGTTTCCCGTCAAGCATGGTTTCTTCTTTATTTAGAATCAATACTAAGTAAGGAAAGGATAAATATATAAATCGCAAAACTCTTTCTGTGGGTGTATTGGTAGCCAAAGTAAATTGCCTGAGGTTTGGAGAGACCATGGGCTTGTTCTGTATTTGCTCTAAAATTCAGAAATGATGAAGAAATAGTTTGCTTCAGTCCCTAGAATGAGGGCCACAAGCCCTGTCGTAGCACTGGCCATGTTTATGACATGCAGCATTCCCGACAGCATGCTCAGTCCCATAGTATTCATGGCCTCTGTGGAAAGGGTGAGGTCTCATACACAGCCAAAAATAGGAAGTCACGAGCCTTTGGCTGGAGACCAGTTAGGACTTCTGCCATGCCAAGCATGTGCAAGGCAGGAACACTATAGGACCTTCTCCTAAGGGATTTAGAGTGGGGAAGTCTGATCTTGCTAACTCAGGTAGCTATTCAAGTGCAAAGGTAAAACTAGTCCTTTAAAGTCAGCAATGACTTTAGATAAAGAATGTGATTAAGATTCTTTTACTGACAGTGGACTGAATTAACTATACACATACCAACACACACCCTCCCCATGCCAAAAGAAATTCACTGTTACCAGGCAAGTAACTTCTATTTTGTCCTGCCAGTGCCCTTATGTGAAACAGATACAGTAAAACACCCAGGTAAATGATGTGATAAAGTTGTGAAAGTTCACATTTTTGGTATATCCTAAGAACTCCAGAAAAAGTTAAGCAAGAAGCACAGAAATTCTGATTTTTTAAATAATGCTTCTGGCTAGTTGCTGAGGTAAGACAGTCTTCAGATAATGAAGTCAGCTGGGAGAAATCACAAGTTTATTAAAGGTATGATTTAATGCTACTTGAAAGCTCCTGGGGCTTTATATGTGTGCCAATATTTTTTATTCCTCTTAAGGATCAGAAAGAGCTTTCACTTTTATTTGGGTAAAAATAGTATCAATATTAAAATAAGTTTGGGAACATGGGAATTGATACTTCTAGGTATTTGAAGTAAGTTAAAAAAATAAGGAAGTATAAAATACATGTGTATGGCATAGGTACTTCTCCCTTCCTTTAAAGTCAGGCATGTTCACTCAACCATTCAGGCAGATAAGCCTGGTCAAGTCACTGCAGAAAACTCCTTCACCATTCATAAAATATTTTAACACATGAGAGATTAAATATCACTTCAAAACATTTGAGTGTAGCCATCTAACTGGGTCACTGGGTCTGACTGTTGCTTAGTAAAAATTGTCAGAAATGGATCAATATCCTAATGAATTATTGCTTGCATTATGTTAATGTACAGTTTGATCGACGACCTTCCTTCCTTCCTTCCTTCCTTCCTTCCTTCCTTCCTTCCTTCCTTCCTTCCTTCCTTCCTTCCTTCCTTCCTCA
>CM031858.1:139867840-140125038 GCA_018697195.1 Certhia americana | reverse complement strand
CCTTCCTTCCTTCCTTCCTCCCTCCCTCCCTCCCTCCCTCCCTTCCCTCCCCCCGCCCCATTCTGAAAATGGCAGGAAAATCATCCCAGCACTCAGGATCAGCATGAAGCTTTATTGGCTCAGCTCCAAAAGAAATTAAATTATTTTGAGGAATTTTCAAATTTTGCATAAAATTAGGTGGATGCCAACCCACATATTTAGATATGGGACAGATGAAAATTACTGCCACAGGAGATGTGGAAGGTCCAACAACGAGACAATGCACTCCTTGTGCTTGTGTCCAACGATGACAAAAACAGGAAGGAAGTGATAACATAAAGGGGACTATCTGGTATTACAAGCTGCCAGCACTGGTGAAGTGTTTTTGTTGCATATCTATCCATAACTGAAAACATAGTTAGATTTTCATAAGGCTGGTCCTTATGCGTGGACAAAAGGTTCAAATAAACATACTTCTGGAATCATTTGATTTCAGGAGAACTAACACTGAATTCACAGAATAATTTCTTTAGGAGAAAAAATGCTGGTATAAGAATGGAGATGACATGAAAAAAGTATTAGGGGTAGTTGGGACAGAGAAGTGAGTGGCCCAGATCTTAGGTGACAAATGTTCAAGAATTTGATTGCAAGATTGGAAGAAGGTTGCAAAAAAATCTCAGCCAAGATTTCTTATGGAACAAACACAAGAAAAATAAGTCATCATTCTAGACTGGAAATTCTGGAAGATGGTGACAACATTTCCAATCTTGTTTTGATAGTTTATTTCAACCTTTAGAAATATACTAAGAAAAGTATTTGCTCTCTATGCTACAGTATCCAGAATAGAGCAAATAAAAATATGATGGTGTTTAGGTTGAAAATAATACTAACAATGGTCTCTTTACATGTAAGAGTGACATTTAAGACCCACTCCCCAGGACCCCTCAAAAACCCCCTAGTCATAGGAAAAAAAAAGAAAGAGAAAAGTAGAAAGAATTGCAGCGGCAAGATTGGCAAAGGGAAAGGGAAGGGGATGCCATGGGTCTCTTCAAGCCTGAGACACAGTAAGTGGATTTCTTGGAGCTGAGGAAGTGCCTTATTAGAAATGCCAGGAAAGGAAGGAAATTTTACAGCCCAGACACAGGGTATGGCTAGTGGAGACAGGCCAGATTGGAGCAGGTAGGATGCGAGAGCTAAGGACAAATTTCTCAGTGCAAAGGGATGAAAGAAAACACTTCAGGCTCTTAGTCAAGAAAAAGTGGGAGAATTTCACCCTCGCCAAATAAATCATAGGAGACCTTGCGGTGAGATCATTATTTACCAAGAGGGTGTGCAGTAGGACCTCAACCAAGCAGGATGCTTTCAGCCTGGGGCTCCATCCGCAGAAAGATGGCCACAAAGTCGGGTGGTGAAAGCAGCCAAACTGAGGCCAGACAGGTCCAAATTTGATAAAATTGCTTGAATCAAGAGATACCCTCATTTTTTCCAGACTTTCAACAAAGCTATTACAGAGACGATTGTAAGAACTGTCAAACTGCTGCTATGACATGAAACTCTTGCTGATCCCAAGTTAAGGAAAACAGCAATTAAAATTTTTAAAAATCCTTTCTTCTACTCATGGTACAGAAATCAGGGAAAGCTGAAGTAATCCAATGCAGTACAATATCTAGAGTTCCTCTTAGCCTGCGTGAAAGCTCTACAATTCATACACTGTAAACCATTAGTATTTTTTAAATTACAAGGAAAACATTTTTTTCATATAAGATTTGCACATGAGATAAATGTTCATATGACAGCAAAATACTCCCAACTACACAAGGAAGACCTAACAGAATTGCTTATTGTCTGAGCTCCCAGAGTTCTTCCATGTGATTTTTCTCTGAGAGTTGCACTTTGGTGTCAACCTGGCAGGTTTTAGAGTGCATTCACTATTGTCTTTTCACACCTATAGTCAAAAGCTCCTGAAGACCATCAGTGAATTCCACTGAGAACAAAGCAAAAAGAAAAAGAGGAAAGGGATGAAACACCTGCCTTTTGTTTTCTCTGTTTTTCTATTTCCAATAATACCAAAATGTGTGAGAATCATTTGTTCCAAGAAGAAGTAATATAAATGATGAATCTTGTTCCACTTCAAGCTTAGGGGACAACAGGATTACTGTGGAAAATTTGTCCCAGTTCTTTGTTTATTCTCACAAAAAATAAAAACATATTGGAATTTGGTTTTTCAATTTCAAATGCTTCAGAAGTTTTTGTTTGAAAACACAACACAAACCATAAAGCATGTGGGTACACTGGCAACCTGTTAGTGTTTTAATGAGCATTGTGTATATTTTTACTGGGGAGAAAGAAGTTCCTGTGTCTTTTTTCCAATATACCATTGCTTTAGTGGGAATCAAATATGAAATGAGACTGTCGTGTTAACCAAGAGGATACCAAGATGATAGTGTTCTTCAGTTGTTCCCAGCACTAATACCCACTTGAAAGCTGTAAGGAGACCTTATTTCCTTTTGGGGGGTTTATTTTAGCATTTGAAATATGGTAGATAGCATAATTGGATTTTAAATATCTGATCCAAATTTATTTCAGGGGACTGAGTCAAAACAAATACAAATTCAAGTTTGTGCAGTGCATCTAAAAACTGGCAGCACATGCATTTCAGAATCTCACCAATTACAGCATTTCACTTATTTCTGAAATAGTTGGCTGCATATTATTTCTATCTAAAACCTGGTCCCATACTTCCAGGCTTGGTTGCGGATTCATAAGTGTTTGTTCTATTATTCAATCATATTATAAAATGAACCACATTTTCCAATAGCTACTTCATGTTCCCTATTTCATTTTTAATTGCGGCGTTTCTTCAAACATCAGTTCTCCCACAGGATTTCGGTTTTGGACCACTTTCGCAAGCCACTAAAAATGATGAATTCTTGAAGTTTGCAATCTGAGCTCTCTTTAAGTCCACATACCAAATTCTTATCCAAAACCATGTCAAAGAAGCCAAAACCAACCATACCACTTCCTAGGTCTAAGTTGCATAACAAATAGGTCTGAACCCTCCCATAAAATAACATAGGTCCCCTGGCCTACTGCATTTTTTACAAACAGAGTTATCTCAATATCCATGGTGCATTGTCTTGCACCATATAAACATGAGCCTTTTGTCCATTGTGTTGGGTTTTTACTCTTGCATTTTAAATCGTCGGATTTCCTGTGATCTGATGACATTATTTTTTACTCAAATACAGAAAAAAATATTTTGTGATGACTGACAGGGTAGTTTTCATCAGATAAGCCACCTTTTAATCTTTGTTTTAATTTCTGAGTGTCCAAAACTATCCAGATGATGCTGGTTCTTCTCCCATAGCCCATATGCAGTCTTAAACGCCCTTCTCTGCCCTATGTTGCAACCTCTAAGACATTCCACACTCTCTCAGAGAAGTAGATGGGTCTTTCAGTGTGGTCCTAAAGAATTCACAGAAAAATCTCAGGCCAGTAACTTAGCTTTCTGAGGAAAAAGACAGATCATTATTATAAATTCCACAGGTGAAGAGGACAACCAATCATAATTTTCTGGTGAAATTAAAAAAAAATAAATAAGAAATGCTGGTAAGGATGAGGTTGCTGCCATGACTTATGATGGTTGGGATCCAAGCAATCACCACATCTCAAGCAGGTCAAAAAGGACAGGCACCTCAGCTACACCTCCTACCACAATTCTGTTTGTAACTTCTTGTTGCACTACCAAAATTATAAAATTTTAATTTTTCTTTTGTGTTGTAGAACACCTTGAGTAGAATTAGTCCTTTTACCTGTGATCTCCTGAAAAGTTTTTGTTCTGGGACCAAAGTAATGAGTTTGTCACTGGGTTGCATTTGAAAATTGACTCCAGGCTAAGATGCAAAGCCAGCCTCATGTTCTGCTGGAGATGCAGCAGACAGTTCACAGAATCACAGAATAAACTTGCCTGGAAAAGACCTTTGAGATGATCAGATCCAACCTATGACCTAAGAACTCCTCATCAACTAAACCACAGCACTAAGTGCCATATCCAGTCTTTTTTAAGCAGGTCAAGGGACAGTGACTCCACCACCTCCCTGGGCAGACAACTCCAGTGCCCAATCACCTTTTAGTGAAGAATTTTTTCCTGGTATAAGGAGCTGCAGCCTCTTCCAGTTGTCACCATCCACTTTGGTCAAGGGACCTGTAATCTGCTGAGCAGCATGTGGAGGCATGTAGGGAGCACTGAGGTGGTGGCAGTGCTGCCCATTTCCAGTGTCTTTGAGCCTACTGTTCCACACATTTCTGCTAGGCTCCTGCCATTATCCCTGCTGTGACATGCCTGGAGCCCATGTTTTGATGGTATCCCCTGCATCCAGGCTGCAGAGTACTTGTGAACAACTAAAGAAGAGAAACTGGGGAGATTTGCTGAAGCTCTGATAGCCATTTAACATGGTCCATAAGGCAAAGCAAGAGCAAGCTCAGTTTTTGCTGAGCAAACTGAGTTTGCAGTTCATGTTTCCATACAGCACTTCAAACCCTCAGTCTGCACGTCCACCACTTTCCTACATTACAGTTATAGGCTTCTTAAATTTCCCTTCTGTCAGACAAATGCTCACAAAGCTTATCTCCCTACAACACAGATCATTCCTGCCTCTTTTAGGCCAGGAATCCTCAGATCTTTCAGGAAGGTCAATCAGAGCAAGATGACAATGTGTTTTGCTTTCACATCTGTAAGAGGCCAGATGCATTTCTTCCTACACTATAATGAAGAATATGGTATTTTTTGCAAATGGAAAGGCCTGGGCTAGATCCTTCTTTTTCTCATTCAAAAATATCTCTTTTGGGATCTGTAGTCCACAAACAGCAGGTGAATAAATGTGTCTATAAGGCATGAATGCAACATCTCAGAATATTAAAAAAATTATATGTCCTCTAATTTCAGAAGCAAGCATAACCATTTGCATGTCCTGCTCCCTCAGCCAGGAATCTGTAGAGTTCCTTGGCTTGGGAGGGTCATGTGAATAGTTTGTAAATGGAAGAAGTACAAAGGAAAAGCAAGAAAATTGCTGAGTATAGAGAAACACAGTTAAGGGTGGACCTACACTCTGGTTCAGCATTCTACACTCCTACACTCTGGAGCTATATAGCTCCTTTCTAGCCTCAGCAGTCTTCACAATCTTCAGTATATTTGACTCCTCATCAGAGGAGTGTTACAGCAACCTCTTTTTGGATGGCCAGAATGTTGATGACTGTTACAAGTTTGCATCTGGCAGAGAAAAAGTCTTATGTGCCTTGACATGACCATAAAAATTGGTTCTGGACTGAGTTGCTTTGTGAGAGTCCAGGTATGCATCTGGAATATGCTGAATGCTGCATTTTACCACACTACAAGAGTCAGCTAAGCTCTCTCAAGGAGGAGTGCTGGTATAAATTCTGTCAACTCTTCTGCCTGCCTTCCCTATTCAATTCCTCCTATCTGGCACAAGCAGTGAGATCTCAGCCAAGGCTTAAGCTCCTCAAAGTGGTCCATAACTCATCATCCATGTCAGAAATGACAGTGATGTAGGAACAGTGAATTGGACACACTAAAATAAACATTCTTTCCTAATTTTTCATACAAATGTCTTCATACAAAAGCTAAGCCAGAAATAATGGGATATAAATTAATTGGGGAGTACAAATTATATAGGTCCCAGTTAATCTCCTCTCCCAAAAGAAAGACTGGAGCTGCAGACCATTATCACAGGCGCTTTCCTAAGATTTCCTTTTTTTTACAGATAGTCACAGTAATTCTATGTGAGCTTCCAAACACAGGTACACTGCCACACACTATAATGGACAGCATAAACTCGTGCTTAATAAGATTGTTCTACCATCAGACACAGCATCTGGGCTGTGTCCAGCTGGGAAAGGGAGGGATTGTCCTGCTCTGCTTTGCACTGGGGCAGCCTCACCTTGAGTCCTGGGTACAGTTATTAAAAAGACATTAAACTGTTGGAGAGCATCCTGAGAAGGGCCACAAAAGTAGTGAAGGGCCTAAAGGGAAAGCATTATCAGGGCCAGCTGAGGTCACTTTGTTCAGCCTGGAGAAGAGGAGACTGAGGGGAGACCTCATTGTGATCTTCAACATCCTCACCAGGTGTAAGTCAAGTACTGATGTCATCACTCTCATGACCAGTGACAGCAGCCAAGGGAATGGCATGAAGTTGCATGACAGGGAGGTTAAGTTAGATATTAGGAGAAGTTTTTTCATCCAGAGAGTGGTTGAGCATTGAAACAGGCTCCCCAGGGAAGTGGTCACAGCATCAAGTCTGCCAGATTAAGAACTGAATTCTTGGGGTGTTCTGTGCAGGACCAGGAGCTGAACTCAATGACCCTAATGAGTCCTTTCCAATTTAGCATAATCTATGATTCTCTGTTTATTCACTCTTTAATTATCTACAGCGCAAAGTTCCTTATGACTTCTATGTACATATCTATATTTGGTTGTAAGTGTAGGAAATGAAAGCAGGAAAATGAATTCCAAGTAGAGCCATTCTGAATGAAGCTACATAGAAGCACATTAAATTAAGATTGGTAGCTACAGCTACAGTTGGTAGCTGTAATTTTGATGCTTCTTAGCATCTAATAGGCTGTCTTGCAGCAAGCTTTTTTATATGAAGACGGGGGAGTGTTGCTTGCAATTTTAAAGGTTCTTTGAAAAGCCAGAAAAATCCTCTCCTCTATTCCTCTACACAGAATCTTATTGATAGCATGAACAGACCCTTGGCAGGGCTGAAATTTCTACCCAGAGAAAGTCTAAGACCAGATAGTCACCTTCTGGGTGAGCCAGGCTTTCTAAGGGAGCATGAGAGGCAGTCTGAAAATGAACTTCACTTCAGATACTTTTTACATGAAGACAGAGCAAGTCTCTGCAACTGAGTGTAATTTCAAGTCTTCATGGGTCACAGATAATGTGTACTGATTTACAAGGCTTTTCTTTCCTGTTTTTCTTTTCTCCCTTGACACATTCATAAACTTTTTTGCTTTATTCCCTCTAACCTCCTTTCTTATCACAACGCTTCTTTTTCTTGCCTGTCTGCATGGGAAGTCCCATACTCAAACATTATTCAGCATAACACTAAACTTTCTGTTCCCACCCACATTCTCCCCTGTTTCTGCTTTTTCTTCCAATTTCATTATTCTTTCTTCTGTGTACATGATCCTGGCTCTATACCCAGCCTCTCCAAATTAGTTCTGTATCTAGTGAATCTACTTTCCACCCACCTTTTTTCCATCACCTGGAGTTCTTTTTTCTATCCTTCCTTTCCTCCAGCCATCTCTCATAAACTGCCATTCCTAATCCTCTCCTTAGGGTGCTTAGTAATTTCTTCCTAAGTCTCTCTTCATCCAGACCGACTTCTCATCTGCTCTGCTTTCTTTTGTAACAGGTTCTTCATTCCTACAGTGTCTAAAGGTGACCTATGTCCTTGCACTCATCCTTCTTAATGGCTTTTCAGGTGGCCAACAGAAGTTTCTTCATCTCTGTCTTTGTTCTGTTCTGATATTGCCAATCTTACCAGTTTTTTAGATAGCCCATTCTTTCTTACTGATTTTAGATTATGGTATCCTTATCCTACAAGTCTATCCTTTTATTTTCTTTTAGACAAAACCTACCAGCTCCCATGCTTTTCCAGCTTAAGTTCTTGGTCCTCCCTGGACATGTATCTGAGATCTTGTGTTTTATCTCACCCAGACTGAAGAGAGAGGGTTTCTTGCTCTCTGTGGACCTTGCAGTGTGTGAGCACAGGAGGTAGCAGTCACAAGCCATCTTGCTGCAACTTTTAAAAGCATCTGCAAGGAAGTCCTGGGTTGGTAAGAATGCAAAAGACATAAATTACTTTGTGGAGATAATGCAGCTGGCCTGCAAAAGGTAGCACATGTTCAGGACAGACAGAAATTTTGAGGAATATTTCTGCCTGACTCTACCGTATTACTAAAGAATAGGGTTTAAAACTCAGCCAAATATGGGCAAATGCTTATGTGTCTGGCACCAGGAGACCTCCAGCCTGCCAACCTCCAAGTCAAAGCATGGAGCCGCTAGCATTTCCAGAAAAGAATTCTTACAACCAATTCATTAATATTGGCAAAACAATGTCTTTTTTCATAATCTTTTTTCTGGGAAATAGTATAACCATTTTTGCTGAAACTTTCCCAAAAAGAAATCGAAACATAGGCAGACACCCAGCATAAAAATTCACAAAGTTATAAATAACCAGGATAGGAATTTATAATTAAAAGCATTGAACAAATTTGCAGTATTGGGTAGCATAGTATAGATAACAATGATTTTTGGTACTGTAGCCCTAGAAATGCTGCTCAGGGACCACAGCTCCACTGTGTAAAATGCATGCAAATAAAGAACAGGGATATGTCTGAAATACTGTGTTTCCAAATAGTTTATAACCCAAATTTTAGAAAACAGAACACAAATAGATCCAGAGACATGGAGAGTATAGAAAAACAATAAGAAAATATTATTCAGTGCAACTAGCAAATCATCCCTAGGTACCATGGGTCTGCATACTGCCCACTTATCATAGCTACTTGGAAAAATAAGAGCCTTTAAAGAAAGTAAGGCTTGATCAGAGGACAGTGAGGTAGTTCTGCAGATACTTACAGATGTGTGGGGTCAGGATTGGAAAAAGCATGGAGGAATTTAAGTGAAAGTAATCACTCATGCTGTGGACCTGTGGGGCAATGACATCCAGCAATAAGAAAGGGCCAGTAGGTAGAGGGACTTGAAAACAAGCTAGTCAAGGATGGCACCCAAGGAGTCATCCTAATTATTCAGATTTCCTCATGTGAGCAGCCCTGTGACTAGAGGAGACTGTATGACTTAAGGACTATTATTTCTCTTTCCTTTGACCTTCTTGTGAGGGAACCATCTTCTTCACTCTTGTGTGCATTGGAAATATCCTGAAGATCCTATTTCTTTGTTCCCCAAGGGAGATTGATTGGAGGTAAAAGAAAGCCCGTCTACAGCTCCAAATAAAGCGGGAACTTTTGGGATAGAAGTTGATTTTTGGGATTATCAGCTTGACTCCGAAGACTGAAACTCTCCACCATCCTAGGCGATGCTGTAGAGCGGGCTGCCGCGGAGCTCTGGCTCAGCTCGGCTGAAAGGCTCAGCTGGGCTGAAGGGCTCAGCTCGGCTGAGGGGCTCAGCTCGGCTGAAAGGCTCAGCTCGGCTGAGGGGCTCAGCTCGGCTGAAAGGCTCAGCTCGGCTGAAGGGCTCAGCTCGGCTGAGGGGCTCAGCTCGGCTGAAAGGCTCAGCTGGGCTGAAAGGCTCAGCTCGGCTGAAAGGCTCAGCTCGGCTGAAGGGCTCAGCTCGGCTGAGGGGCTCAGCTGGGCTGAAAGGCTCAGCTGGGCTGAAAGGCTCAGCTCGGCCTTCCGCGGCGCGGGCCGCAGTCGGGGCGCCGAATGTTTAACCGACAGAGGCACCGTGCCGGGTCACACTGTGAGCAGCGGCGGCCCTCGGGCCGATGGCAGCAACCGGGACACCGGCAAGCAGCCCCGGGAAACCGAAGGGAGCAGGGTGAGGATCCTGAGGGACGGGACCGAGGGGAGCGCGGTGAGGATCCTGAGGGATGGGGACCGAGGGGAGCGCGGTGAGGATCCTGAGGGATGGGGACCGCGGCTGAGGCGGGATCGCGCGGCGCGAGCGCCATCTGCTGGGCGGGGGGCGGCGTGCGGGCGCTCTGCGCTGCCACCGCCCCATTACATGTGCCGCCGCCCGCTGGGCCGTGCGCGAAGGCTGAGCATCACTTTGGGGGTTTGGCCTTCCCCTAGACGTTCTTCACCGCTGGCGCTAGGGACATTGAGCTGCCAGCGCCCACCACAGCCTGCCATTGCCCCCATGCCTGCCGCAGGGTGTGTGGGCAGCAGATCTATCCCACCCGGTTGTGACCAGCATGGTCGGTGGGTGACAGGGCAGCATGCCCCTCTGTCCCTGTGCACAAAGCATGGGAATGGCACATCATCCAGAGGTGCAACGGCAGTGAAGATCTCACCTTGAGCATGATGCCAGCACAGTCAGCATTCAAACATCCAGCATCCCAACTCCAGTCCCTGAGAGGTTCTGGGGCAAGTGTTACTGAAGAAGAGGGCCATGAGCCTTTCCTAGAGCAATTTACCCTGATCCCTCTGCCAGTGCCCTCAGACTGTGCTCAGTGTCTTCATACCTGCTGGTGTGCCAGGGGTTTGTGCTACTCAGCTCTTGGCTCTTGTTATCTCTTGCAGATGGTTTTAAATTGATTCCAGAGCTTTGCCTGAAAACCTGCAGCATCTTTTAGCTCCAGTCCAAGATGTCCCTAGTCAATTGCATTGAGCTATCCCTGTGGAAAGCATTCCTTGCTCTCTGATGGGTCTATCAGCTTTGGCAGGAAAATGAGTTCTTCCAAACGCCTAAGCCTCCTTTCCAGCGGCAGTGAGAGAGCTCATCTTCCCAAAACAGTCCTTCAGCAATCCTTGAACATACATGCTGCTGAGAACACACAGCCTGCTAGCCCCACCAAACTAACTCTGAGGGGCATAAATATTCTCTCCTGCAGTCATCAGCATCTGGGACTCGAGTGGCTGGCCAAGGTGAAAGTGCATTTTCTGAGGGGATGGAGCAAAATGAGATGATCTCAGCTGTTTGTTCTGATTGGAAAACTGTTGGAGAAATAATATTACCATTTCATTGCCAGTGGCCCAGTGTGACCTGCTTTGCTGCAAATGCTTGTCTTTGGCTCCTACTTTCAACTTCTTTCTACCACATATTCATCAAGTTTTTGGGGAAAAAGATCCATATAATTTTCTGATGGATTTTGCCATTATTTTCAAGCTGAGTTCTCTGTGAAAAAAGATGCCCTTCAAGACAGATCAAGAGGTGAAGAATCCATAACTTCCCTTGGCAATTTGATCCAAGGACTAACTGCCCTCTCAGTTAAATTTTAATTACTAATTTCTAATTTGCATCTCTCTGGCTTTATCTGCAGTTCTGCCCTTGCCCCCTCTACCCTCTATTTCTAATAGTAGGTAGAAATGCAATCCCATATTTTCTCAGTTGTTTGGGGGTTTTTATATTAACTAAACTAGCTAAGCCTATTAGAGTTACTACTGGAAGTAATATCTCTAGAGCTTTGGCAATTTTTTATCTTTCTAGTATTTCCTCCAATTCTTCAATATCCATCCTGAAACGTGAAGTTGTGATTTGTACAAATATACTGCAGTTTCAGTCCAGTCAGGAAGGCTACAGACAGAAGAAAATCCCAAGACCCATGGGTCCTGTGTTGACATATCTAGATGTATCTATGACCATATTAGCTCTTTTATTAAGGATTCACACTGAAAGTTTATACTTCTCTCTTCTGCTTTCTAGCATTCTTCTTGTTTTTTCTGCAACCACTGACTACATTTTTATTTCTTGACACTCTGCTTCCACTTGATTTTAATAAAAGTCAATTGATTTGAAAAAGAATGACTTAAGAAATAATCTTTTTTTGTTGTTGTTGTTCTATAAACATTACTTTTTACCACAAGACAGACCCCATTTGATGGTAATTTGCAGTGACAGCTTTTATATGAGCTTTGTGGTGGCAATACATGGAGTCGATATGTGCACATTTCAGGTAGATGTGAGCACATTTTCTGTCCTCATTGTCAGAAGCTGAGACACAGAAGTGGTGAACAATTTACAGCATTATGGGCTTTGATGAGTAGCTGTATGCATGCCCTGAGACCATAACAAATATGAGGTAAAGCCTCAGTAGAAGACATGCACATCACTTTGTGTGTGTACTTCTAAACCACTGGGAATTCATCCTGCAATTCCTCAATCTGTGACAAGTCACCTACTTGTCTGAGTCCTAAGTTAGGGATGGGATCTCAGAAATTCTTACACTAGCACATCTCCAGGACTGTATTTTGCTCTGCAAACACTAATGTGAAATAACCTAATAGTACAGCAGTTAAATAAATAAATAAATAAATAAATATAGAGAAAATACATTTAAAAGGAAGATATGAAAAACATCCACATCTACATTCCAAAAGTTAATTGCTTACATCCATCTCTTTGGACTTTTTTTTTTTTTTTTTTTTCCAGATCTGCCCATAATTTCTGTTATCTCAGCAGAGGCAATATCTGTGTTGTGGCCAGGGATCTGCCTCTTCAGATCTATGCTATCCACAAAGGTTCATTCTGCTTTTCCTGCCAGTTTTCTTCAGTTATTTACACATAACATTTGTGGAAAAGTTTAACTATTTTCAAGAGAGGTATATAAAGCTGCCTTATGCCAGCAGAGGAGATTCACATTATTGGAATAATGGTGCACACTTCTGGGATTTGCACTCTTTTAACTAGGTTGATTTCAGACTAAATTAAAGCTGCACCAAAAAAAAAAAAAAAAAAAAAAGAAGAAAAGAAAAAGTTGGCAAGTGCTAAAATATCCAAATATCCCACTGAGATTTTAAAGACCCTTACCAATGATTAACTGCTTTCTTAAAACCATTTAACTTCTTAAATTACTTACTTCTGAATTCTTACCCTTCAGATCCCTCTCCATACAGAAGACAAGCACCCAAACACTTGCAATTCTCTTTTATTCATGTTCCTTGAAGTACCTTTTGGAAAATATATGAATGGTAGTTTCAGACCATTTGTAATGATCTTGCTCTTCATCAGAGTCCCTGGATGCATCCTTCCACCATACTTTTGTGATAAAATTGTGTTGCAAATCACTCGTAAATAAAACAAGACAGCAGAGGTGAAACTAAGAGCTTAAGGCAAAGGGTAAAAACTGGGGCTCACCTTGGTGGGACATTCCTTCCCAATAATAGAAATTAAAGTTGGCATGTAAAATCTAGACTTTTTCCGTTTACTGCTGCTTTTTGTTTTGTTTTAAATAACTAAGTAGCCATTATTGCTACAGCTAACACAGGAAGGGTTTAGGCTTAACAGAGTATGAACACTTACCAAGTCCTTGCTCTGGGTCTTCCCATTTCCAGCTTCAGCAATGCATTTTGAACTGCCTACACTCTGGGTCCTATCAGTAATATCCCTACCTTCAGTGATTCTGCACACCTAAAAATATTAAAGTGGGAAACCATTCAAATGGTTGTAAAAAGACTGAAATGAAAAGGTTATTCTTCTCTTTCAAAACACGTCCTTCTGAAATCTTATATGGAAGGTGTTATCCAAATGTTAAACAGGGTGAATTAAACTAGACTTTGTCCTTGGAGAGAACCAGAGCAATTATTTCTTGTTAGGAATAGAATGTTTTCTTACATTTGCCCAGTTGCTTGGTGGTTTTATCAACTTTGCTACATTTAGCTCAAGGCTGTGTTCATAGATGAGTGTAGGGGCAGCAATGCACTGCTTGATCCTGTTGAGTGCACTCTGACCTCCTAACTAGGTACAAGGAGATTCTCTTCAGCTACTTGTAAGGCCAGTTTTGAAGATAAAACCCTACTCAGGAAAGTAAAAATCTGCTGCTAAACTCTATGAATCTCCTCAACATTGGTGCAATCAAATAATTGAAATTTCTTCATTACTGAGAATATTTTAATATTGTCCTGTGGGGAGAAGGATACTTCTGCTGTACATCCTGGTCACACTTTTCTTCAAGAAATAATTTATCTGTCTCTTCCTTCTCTTCCCTTAACTTCCCTTTTGTGTATGTGTTGAGGTAGTCTACTAAGTTTATTCTGAATTGCTATACATAGTAGTGTTCAAGGAACCTTTCTAATTGTCTTAATCCAGGTGCTCACATAGCACATACATTGACACAAAGAGTTTAGTCTAAACTGGGATGTAGTGCATCTTTGAACATTTTTTAATACAAAAACCACCACAAGCTATTGTGGACCATGCCTGGAGCTGATATGGGTAGCTTTGGGTGGTAATTCCTACCAGGGCAAGGAGTGATCTGGGAGGAAGGAGCCATCCTGATGCTGAATGCTCTGCATTTTTGACTACTTGGAAGCATTAAGGAACCTGACAGCTTGTCCATAATTAAAGGATTTACTAAGATAGGTCTGTGATAGAGTGACTGCAGTGCTGAGATGCAGCAGCACTTTTTCTTTCTGCTATCATTTATATTAACTCCCAGAGGAAAATAAGTTGTGCTAATTGGGACTTGTAAGTCTAAATGCCAATATGTAACTGCAAGGTGCAGAGGAAAAAAGCTCTTCAGCAATGATTTCTTTCCTGTACAAAGAACACAGAGCAAAACATTTATGCAAAAGGTTAGTCTGAAGCCAGTGGAAAGACAGGAAACGACCATTTAAAAAATAAATTTGGTAACATTTATCTGTTGCAGAATGAATTTTGGACATTGCCTCTTCTTGAATAAACACTTGTTATTTGTTCATTTCAAAATATCCTGCAGTACATCCAAGTCTCTGTTCATATCAATGGAGAAGGGAAAGTGAATGAGGAAGGTAAAAGACATTTTGACTAATTCTAATGCTAAAGGTTAGACATTCAAGAACACATAGAGATTTGCTTTTTTTTTATTTCCCTGAACTCTCACCTTTCCATGCAACTGAGATATAAAATAAATTACTCAAGAATAGTGAGATAAAAATAATTTCTAGTAAACTGCTTTTTCATTAAGTGGTTGGTTAGATATTGATGTTTAAACAAGTGTAGAAAGAAAATCAATAATGAATGCAGCAGTTTTAAGGAAAGTCTTTAAAAATAGCATTTCTTTTAATGTCCGTGGTGAAGGAAAAAAAAATCAGTGATATTATTACCTGTCTAAAATAGCCAACCTATAGCTAATTTCTTTCGTTTGATTAAATATGATCTTGAACAAGTTATTTTTACTTTATTTGATATGACAGAGCTTTAAATCAGTATTTATAGAGTGTGACAGCAAAGAATTGGAGGTACTGATTAAAACCAGCAGCAACTAAGGCCCAGGAAACAGGGTGATCTATAAAGTGCACCCAGAAGCTGTACAACACAATATTATCCTACAGACATGGAAAATAACTTAAACCTGCAGATTATTTGCAACATTTTAATGCAAAGACTCATGCAACTAGAACAAATATTCTTTTAGTGAGAACAGTTTCTTGAAACACATCTGACATTCATGAGTCTGTTCCTCATGCCCACTCTTCACTGCCCACTGAATCCAGGCTCTCACCTGTGTTGGTTTTAGCCATTAATTTTCTCCAGTCAAGCATACAAAACCTACCAACTCCAGTTTGTATATGTTTTAACTCAAGATAGATTTAACACAGGGAAGAACCTGCTAATATAGTTAATATAATGTAGAGATTGGGAAAAGCCTAGTGCGTCTCAACAGATAACACACTTGGACACTTAAGGAATGCAAAGCTAGCCAGGTTATAGTAATATATGTTGTACTTTGTTGTCCATCCTAATCTGGGTTAACCTAGATTCTCAAAATTAGATATCTGTCATACAAGCAAGAGCTAATAGTCGCTCTCATCTTCTTCCCGAAAATCATGAATTGTAAAACATTGCAAGAAAGGGCCATGTTAAGAGATTTGATTCACAAGAAAAATACAGGTTTGAAGTCTGTGTATATTTGTAGCTGTGACCTAACAAACCTATAACTTACCAGATAGAATCTTGTAATAATAATTTGGGCCCTAGCAGAGTGGTAAATTCCAGTTGAAACTATTTAGTAACAAATATTTTCTTGGCAAAATTAAAACATTTTATGGTAAAAATAACAACTTCATGAAAAAAAAGAATTGTTTTTCTCCTGAGTAGAAATGAAAATGAAGTATTTGGTTTCAGATTTGCTTGGTTAAAAATGTTTTGTTAGCCAACAGCATGTTCCAGCATCCATGCCCAAGACTCACAGCTGCCGACGTGCAAGCAGCAGTTTTGGTCATGGATGCCAGAACTCTGTCCCAGAGCAGAAGGGAGGTGTTTAATTCCACAGAGGAAGCACAGTGTTGAACATGTTGTTCTCATTGTTGTTCCTGTTGTCTAGCTTGTGGTCTCCCCTCCTTCCTCCTCTATCCCATGCTGTCAATCCTATTCTGGGATTTTGGGCTCTTCCCAGCCCAAGTGCTCAAGCAACGCCCTTGGGTTTCTGAATTCCTCCCAGTGAATGGGGCTTTCCTTGCCAGTTTGCATCTTAATCCCCTGATCTTTCCATTCTGTTTACTTACCCCAGGTTTTAATCTAACATTTTTTCTCTTGCTCAATTTCCTGCTTGCACTTCTCCTCTTTCCTTGGCTGGCGCTCTATTCAGTGCCTTCTGGGCATAGTTATTTCCTCATTCTATTGACTAATTCTGCACCCATCTTTGTGCCATTGGAGACCTTCATCCCATGTATGCACATGCCTTCTTCCAGGTCATCACTACACACTGGAGGCAGTCAAGCTAGTAATACTAATCTTGGGTAGCTGAAGCTGAGATTCAGTCTGTCAGAATTTACAGAAGACTCTTAAAGAAAGAAGCTCTTAAAGAGAGAGCTGACAGCAGGAAAGGGAGAAACTGGAGAACAAAATATTTCTTGAATATACAGAGGAGAAAAAGATGGAAAAACATTAGTGAGAGAATAATCAGTTTCAAACTGACTTTGAAACCATGGCATGAAAATCTAAAGTAAAAAAAAAACAAACCACCAGCTTTAACTTCCAAAATGACAAGACAGTTTCTAGAGGAGCGCCTGTTGGTCTTTAGGATGTATACCCCTTGAATTAGCTTGAGAGTCCCCATCTTTGAAAGACATTAGAGATTTCTGAAGGTCTTTCTGTGCTCACATAAAGTCACTGTCGCCAAAATAATATCTCATATACACAACTACTGTCAGTGCAAGGGTTTTCAGCCTGCAGCAAATGTGTAAAATTTTATCTAGTTTAACCCACTGCACTGAGGCTGACCTAATTCCAGTGGCTAGGCATTTGTGGTAAGTTAAAATGCACATACAACTGCTGTGATGAGGATGACATGGAGTGCATCACCCCATGATTTGCCATTTTCACGGATGTGTTTCAGAGAGTCCACAGGCACCTTGTCCAGGCCTTCTAGACTCAATGGGAATTTCTTCCTTCATTTGACTGGTCCTCAGGATTAGTCCTGCAATGACAAAAGAGGCCACTTTCTGTCTAATTATCCCCTTGCCAAAATACTTAATGTCTTCTTATTGCAAATGTGGAATCACTGGGATGGGAGACTGCTTCCAGTATTAAGGCGATTGATATCACTAAATGACTTCTGCACACTTGCACTCTGCCAGCACTGTGCTGTCGATACAGGTCAATAACAGACTTATCACAAAATAAATAAATGATATGTGCCTGTGGTAAGCTGCAGCTCCAGTCTAAGTAGAGCAAGTAATTACAGAGGAAAACAATTTCTCCTTTAGATGGTTTTTAAGAGCACAAAGGATAAGTCAACTCTAGCACTGCTGATCTATCAGGAATCTGGGGGACTTCAGCAGAGGAGAAATATTATCCCTCCTCCGGGTTAGTGGTAGAATTTTAACAAGGAGTTCCTAAGAGACCTCTCAAAGCACATCACTGCATGTA
The DNA here is from genome assembly GCA_018697195.1 of Certhia americana. Taxonomy (NCBI): domain Eukaryota; kingdom Metazoa; phylum Chordata; class Aves; order Passeriformes; family Certhiidae; genus Certhia; species Certhia americana. The sequence goes on along the minus strand of CM031858.1, from coordinate 140,107,508 downwards.
ATTCATTAGCTCAGCTGCACCTGAGGTCTTGGATTTTCTGGACAGGGTGTGCTTCTGCAAAGTGGCTACAAAAAATAAAGACTGGGCTCAAGCACAAATCTCCCGAGGAAGTCCAGATGGCTATTGTAAAAATGCAATCAAAAAAAGCCTCTGGCCTTGATGATTCGTAGACTGATTTTAATAAGAATTATCAGAGCATTTTCTCTCCCAAATCATGAGAGGATTTTTCAGTATGAAAATAACAATCTGTCACTCAACTAAAATTTGTTTATGCCACAAACCACAGGGAACTTGGATGGTGAAGGATAGAAAGTGTCACTGACAACCCAATTTGTCAATTTTATTCTTTTGGATTGGTTTATTCTCTCATCTTTTCTCTAACATCTTTTAAAATATTTGACTAAATATTACAATCGTTATGGGAAGGTCACAGGAAAAATTAGTTTAACTAGATTTGAGGAAGACAGGGTGTGAGCAATTAACATTTCAGTCATGGTTGGCCAAAGATACAATTTCAAAAATCTTAGCAGGTGCAAACTGATGCTACATGGGGAGGTGATACAATGTCTTTGTTGCAATAACACAGTGTCTGAACACTTCCTAATGAACACATGGGTAAAATTTGGAGGATATCAAGTATCAAGTGTTGGCATATCTTTTGAGAAAAAGTTGCACAGGAGATTATTTTCTGATGTTTGTGCACACTGTGGCCAGAAAGGAACACTCTTAACCAAAATAAAACGATTAATAATTAATGTCTTACCTTTCACAATGTTCAATTAAATTGTGACACTCATTTTTTCAAAATATTGAGGTCAAGAGTTAAACAGCATTAAAAGAAAGATTATATCTTACAAGGATAATACTAAATCAAATGGGGTGGAAAAAAATTCAGGTAATACACAAGCTCCCTCCTGCTGGCACAGACATCTCCTAATTAATAATAAGACAAATATTCCTTTTGGTAGGTTATCCTGTAAGTGTTCACCACGGAGGTTCCTGATGCCCTCTCCCTCTGCCAAGAACAAACTACCTGAGACAATGACCACACCAGCAAACCACCAGTGCATGCCCAGGTCCCCATGTACTTGAAAGGACTTCACATAAGGAAGGGCTCACCAAAATTACTCTGACTTTAAGAGAAGAACACTGTCTCAAGCATGACAAGGAAATTACCTTCAATTCTTGTATTGACTGTTTTGTCTGAAAATTTGACATTTTATTCTAAAAAGGGCCAAACAAGATGGGTAACCACTGATAGGGGTTGGGATAAACAGTGCAAGGGATCTTGCCTGTACAAGGGGGCCAGCACAGAAAGAGAGACAGAGTACTCAGGTCTCTGAAGTATTAATTAACACACACAAAGAGACGAATTGTTCTTTAGCTTCTTCCACTGTCACCCATAGGAAATTTGAGGTCATCTGAAAAGGCAACATTCTGCTTCAGATTGTCATAAAATATTCTTTCTATGGGAACAAAAATTTAAGCAATTATCTGTGAAATTTTATATACAGAAAGCATTGTGCAAAGGTGGACTCCAACAAAGAATGCCAGAGGGAGGAGAGAACAGTCACAATACATAAAATCGTGCTTTTGTTAAAAGCATCTTCTTCTGAAAACCAAAATAACTGACCAAAACATAATTTAGTCAGATATAAAAAAATAAAACAAAATGTAAAATGGAAGATTCCAGTGAAATATTTCCTTTAGCTCTGTGCACAGTTATGCTCCCACATAGGGGGATTAGTAATGAAGACTGCAAACAAAAGAACATGCTGAGCAGGAGGCATTGAATCAGTCTATGAGACCTGGCCTCATTTGTTACTCTTGATCCATTGACTTCTCACATGACTACAACTCCTCCCTGATGCCCAGGATCCCACCATGCCTCTGATTTACTTAGACTCCAGTTTCATATTTCCCCTATGATAACAGCATTATAATAAATCCCAGGGATTGCAGTTTTAGCATGAGGCTCACTGTGGAGCTGCCTGGGAGATGAAATTGTGACAAGTAGTGCAGGAATCTTTGCTGAAGGATAAGACACTCCACATGAGAATAAAAGCAAGGTCAGCAGCTACAGCTCAGAGAAGGACATTCAATGGACCACAGCACATTATATGTGAGAGTTAAATTGGTTGCTAAGTGGGTTAAGAGAGAAATTCCCCTCTCCCATTCAGCACAGCTAAGGTGGAAGAATGAAGCAGCTGCCTACCAAAGACTGCTTTTCTCTGAAGCCTTCAGTACTGCCCATGAGAAAGGTGGGGGGCAGGGAGTGTGGGCTTGCTGCAGTGTCCAGTGCCATCCAGTCCCAAGGTCAGAGGAAACTTGTCTGGGTTTGGGTCACATCCACCAGCTCCATGCAGATATCTCAGATGCTTCATTGAAGACCCCTTAAAATGGGGTGCCTGATGTTCAGGCACCCAGACTGAGCCCTAAGCTCCATTGACTGAACTAGGAACTCAAACCTAAATTTAGATGCAAATGTCATTGTCTAGAGATGCAACTGGAACCTGTAATGTGTTATCTGTGGCTAACTGTTAATTGCTCTGTGATTAGAGGATATATGATGGCAACATAGTAAATCCTTGCAAACCAGAGTGCAGGATCTCAAATGTCCTCACATTTTTGCGAAGAGGAACTGTAAATATTTGGTCTGGAAATGAGGTTCTGGGAAAAGAAATTACAGTGCTGCTAAATATATCCTTTGATTCTTATCCTGTGAATCTCAGAAGACCTGAGTTGGCAGTGTTTTCTCAGTCAGAATATCCTCTGCTATTCATGGGATGATGTACTGTGGCTGCGAGTACCGTTGTAGGCAGAGTGGGAAGGAGAAGTGAGCTCTTCCCATAGGCATGGAGAAAACCCAGTGAGCATGACATTCCATCCATGCAATGATCCGGGCCTCCATGCCCCCTTTGCTCAAGGGGATTCTGCTCTCATCTTCCCATGCTGCAGTGCCAAACTTTTTCTGAATCCTCTTCACCAGTTAATGGAGCACAAGGAATTGGATTACATTAACCTCTGTACTCACACAAGGGAGGAGGAAAGACTCACTTCCTTTTTCCTGGCTGCATGGGTCCAATGACATCCTTGCCCTGGGATGCTGTCTTGGCTTGAGTAAACCCTGAATAAGCATGGACAGATCTGACTCAAACTACTACTACTTAAAACATTTTTTAAAGGGTTAATAAGCAGTCTGAAAATCCCATATCAAAGACATACGGCTATACATGTGGAATAATGCAGAATTATTTCATTTTCAGATGGATTTGCTTCATTCTATTTGAATTCTGTGATCTTCAGGGCATGAAGTTAGTTCTAGCTTTTAGTTTATAGATTTTGTGTTTGGTATTCAAGGTTAACTTCTTGCTTGATTAGACACAGGTGAATGCTCACAGCTGCAGTACCACAGTGGAAATGTAGCCCTATACTGTATTTAGTCAGAAATGTCAAGAACCTAGTAGTTATCTACAAACAACTCATTTTGTCTTCCATTAGCAGCATTAAAGTAAATTTGGTTCTGTTTTGTTTTCATGTTGCACAACATAAAAATGTCATGAAGTGGAACACATGAGATGATTTAAAGATGACCATCCCTATTTACACAGGGAGTACCATTCTGTTGTTAATTCATTATCACTATCAGTACAGAAACAGAAAATGAAAGCTCAAGCAATTTGGAAAAATATTTGCCAGTATAGGAGCCATGCAAACCATCCTGATAACACTGTAAATGGATACTAAAAATTCCAGAAGGTTGAACAAAATAAAATTCATGTTATGTGTCACACAAGAACAAAAGAAAATAAACCAAATTCACAGGAGCAAGTCAGGTTCAGGAAAAACAGCAGTGCTGCATTTGCCCCTGATTAGTTGCTTAAGATGCACTGGTGCTGGCAGCAACTGTCCTGTCCAGACATCTGCCTGTGCCAGTGCCTGCACAGAGTCTTGTAGGGACAAGTTACATGTCCTTTGGCCACCTAATAGCTGCCATGGTCTGTGAGACACCTTTTGCAAATCCTGTGTCAGACACAGTGCAGACAAGTCTGCACCTCCTGAGATTATGAGGTGATCCAAATGAAACCTGCTGTACCTGAAGCTGGCTGCTCCCAGGGACTGTCAAAGCTGAAGGCAATCTTAGGTCCAGCTTAAGAAAGAATATGCTCAAGGCTGTTTTCAGGCAGCTTCAGATCTCATTTGCCTTGGTAGCAGAGTGTGACAAGTCTCTCTCTTCTAGGAGGGGGCCATTGCTGTGTCTGCTGATGGGCAGTGACATGAAACCAGGACAGAAGAATGAGTGAAGGAGTCATGCCAGGCACTGAGTACCACCCATAGGCAGGCAGGGCAGCCCTTGAAGAGGCTCTAGTATTGCCTTGGGAGGTATCATTAGCTTGCCCCAGAGACATTTCCCAAAGCCTTGCCTATGAATTGTCTCTATTGTATAGTCATGTCAGCATTTCCAGGGAAATATCACTGTTATACAGCTGTTTCATTCTCCCAGCTCCAGTGTGATCATCAGCTTCAAGTCAGACCTTTGCCTTACAATGTTTGGTTTACAAATATTACTGACTTTATATCTGAGTGAAGAGAGATAAATTTAGTTTGCAGTCAAAGTAAACACCTTTGAAATGACCTTGGCTAGTACACGGCTGTTATGCATCAGTTTGAAATGAGTTTGACAAGAGAATACACATTGGCTACTTCTTTTGATGCGCAGTTTAAGTGAAGACTTGAGAGCTTGTTGACTGGGAACATTCAGATATGGAACAGGGAAAGAATGTTTTCACATGCAACTTCTTCCTCCACTTTTCTTTACTTCCTTTAATATAATTTCCAGTCATTTCCCCAAGACATTGGCAACAGTGGTTGCTACGTGTCAAAGAAACCCTATTTAGGGTTTTTACAAGCTATTCTAGACACATATTCAAAAGATTTTTAGATGCTACAGTAATATGACTATTTTTCTTCACTTTCTAAGTCAGGATTCAACCAGATTTTTTATTTTTAGGAGTTTCCAGTGCAAACTAGAAGAAAGAAATATAATTTAATGCCTTGGCATTTGGAGAGATCTGAGCTTGTAGCATTGCTACTAAGGTATATAGTGTGCTGAAATTTCAGCAAGACACATAAAAAGTACTCTTTGTAGGGAAGGTCCTAAAATTGTCATCAGAATTACAATAGCCCTTAGAGCTGTCTGTGTGGGCATGCAAAGGATCTTGAGACTCTGTTTTTTGAGGAAGATAAGGAAAGAAAGTGTGATCTAGAAATCCACTGTGGTGTGGCTATCCAGAAAATACCTGTAGATCAAAATTGTCTGCAAGAGTCAGAGGGACCAAATAACATGATTTTGGTACCAGATCTGAGACTGTCCTGTATCCATTGGAGGTGGTCATCAGTGGGGTTGGGTAGGCTGTAGGCTCTGAGATGTGAAGTACATGGCTCTCCTAAGACTTGTTCTGACACTGTCGGTGAACATACCTGGTGGAACTGTTCCCTTCTGCTTGTAATACTTTGTCCAACAATGCCCTTCCCATCACTGAAGGTATGAGTATCTCTCAACTGCAGTGACTGATTTCTCCCCATTCTGGGGATTAAAGGTCTGTTAGATCAGATCCACCCTTGCAAGAACCCAAGAAGCACAGGCTGATCCAGAGCAGGTTGTAGTGCAATTGTAACCTGGTTATGTTGTACCCTGGAAAAGTTAACTTTGTGTTGCTTCTGGGCTACTGTGACCAGCATTGGCCTCCTCATAATGCCCAGGAAAGCTTAACCTGCCTATATTATATCACTGTGCTGTACTTGGTGTGGGCACTGTGCTCTGCTGAAAGCTGACAGCATGAATGGTGCCTTGACTGGGAGGGAGTGTTTGGACAAACTCCTGTAGGGTTGGCTGGGCCTCATGGCACTACATCTGCTGAACAAAACATACAGTCCTGCTGCTGAATTGCAGCAGGAAGCAGTCCTCTAGAGCACCATGAATATCCAGAGGAAGAAATACACCAAAACACCATGTGATGCAGAGGCTCCTCCCACTAGACCATATTCATCATTCCATGTGAATGGACCATCTCCCCATCACAGAGGGTTGGCTTCTCCTCTGGGAAGCTGTCACGCACAAAGAACAGCCACCTTCCTCCCGCCTGCCCATGACTCCCTTCTGAAAGCAGTATCATACACAGTAGTTTGCAAGCAAATAAATCAGATCATTCTTTCATTGTAATCTGTGTTGAACATGACAGTACTGCAGGTAAAGTTAACCAGTAGCTTCCTATCTTAGAATTGTCCTAAATGATGGACAGGTGGTTTTAACCAGCATCAGCACAAGCTCATGCCAGCATTCAAAACTGAGGGATACTCAAAATAGGAATATGCGTGTTGGTGATACTGAAGAAGAAATATCAGAGCAAAGTGAGGACTAGGAGTAAAAAAGCTCAAAGAGATACTCTGTGCATGAGGAAGTCCAGGCACAGAGTAAGGGTTAAATGCTTGGGTTTCTGAAAAGCCTAAAGAAGAACCAAGGTATAGGGCTAAAAGCTGGCTAAAAAGGAGCACAAGAAGACATATTATGCTGTATAATTTAATCCTTTTGGGAAAAGAAACAGGGTTCTAAGATCAAATTTGCCAATGACAATATTTCATGTTATTGCCAAATCCATGGACCAAAACTTTTTGGAGCATTGGCTTGCAGTTTTTGGCCTATCATGGACATTTCCTGGATGGCCCAATCGACTGATTTTTGTGCCTAGGAGTTCAACTGCATCTTGTTTAAAACATGACACGTAGTTCTTAGATCCAAGTGATTACTGGCTGATTCATATAAATGTTAATATGAATATAGAATATCTTTTCCCAACAGAAGACTGCAAAATAAATCATAGATGCTAATGTTGATGTCTTGGAAATGAAAGCTAAAGTAAACTGTCAATGAGACTTATGTAAAATGGCTCCAATAATTTTGTTTTGAAGACAACTCAAACTCTTAGCATCAGCCAGCTGGCATGTTCAAAGTCTGTAAATATTAAAGGTTTTCTTTGGCAAGAATACCAAAATATTACTGGTATCTCTGGCATGTAAATCAAATAAAAATGAAGTCAACTGTAAATGTTAACAAACCTTAAATAGTCCTGATAACTACTAAATGGAGAGTTTCATTATGCCAGGCTGACATGGCCTCAAGTAGTGCTTGAATAACAAGGACTGTGTTGGGTGATTCCTGGTAAGTGCATGAAGTGTTTAATGAGGCATGTTTTCTTAGACAACTTGGTACCTTGCCTTTGATGTGGCTGGCTCTGCAGTGATAACCCCCTCCCCTCTGACTCCTGCAGCAAGCCCCAGGCTGGACCACTGCATAGCCTAGTTAAGTTTTCCTCTGTCTGATCCTTGATGTTTGAGACATCTTGAGCCTTTTGCATAAGACTAAAAAGCACATGTGCCCTTCAGAGAAGGTCAGCACAACAGCACATTCACTTAATGCTGATGTTGTGGATGTACTGAGGATTTCCAAATGTGCTGTTGCCCTTGATGGACATGTCCAGCCTGTTCTATGAGCACTTTGTGCAACTGCTTAATGCACAGGAAGAGGCCCAGGCATAAAATTCAGGGAAGAATTTTGATTGGAAATCCTGTAAAAATAGAGCAGTTGCCAAATTATATATGGAGAAGAATTGAGAAAGATGATTCTGGAGGAGGCTGACTACCCAGTAGCCTTATCCATTCCTGATTCTTGGAAAACATGTCTTTTGCAGCTGAGTAAGGTTGTGCTTGTTACTTTCACTTGGATTGATTAAACCTGGTATGTTTGTGAAGATGGCAGTTGGCCCATTAATGCACAGGTCATTTTTCTGAACTTAAGAACAAGATGCAAAACACTGCTTGAAGGTTGCTTCCCAAAGATCCCTGTAAGAGGGAAGGAGAAACAGGAAATCTGATGGCTGCTGGCAGCCTGGGCTATGATGTGTATTTCCTCATCAGCCCCAAATCTGCCTTAACTATATGAACAAGGGTTGGAGTCCATGTAACGGTACTCTGTGTTCCAAGGTTCCTCATCCTTCTCCTCCCCTCAGGCTTCCAGAAGTGTAAAAGGAGAAAACTTGTGGGTTGAGATAAAGATAGTACAATTTAATAAGGCCAAAACTATGTGCACAAGCAAAGCAATACAAGAAAGTGATCCACCACTTCCTATGGACAAGCAGGTGTTTGGCCATCCTCAGGAATGAGGCTCTATCACGTGTAATGGTGACTTGGGAAGACAAGCAGCACTACCCCAAACGTCTTCCTCCTTCTTCCCCCAGCTTTAGATGCTGAGCAGGATGCCATATGATTTGGAGTTTCCCTTGGGCCAGGTGGAATTAGCTGTCTTGGCTGTGTCTCCTCTCAACTCCTTCTGCACCCTCAGCCCTCTCACTGGTGGGGTGGGATAAGAGGCAGAAAAGGCCTTATGCTGTGGAAGCCCTGCTTGGGGCAAGCCCTGCTTGTGTAACAAACACATCCCTGAACTATCAACACTGTTTTCAGCACAAAACCAAAGCACGGCCTCATACCAGCTACTATGAAAAAGATCAACTCTATCCCTGCCAAAACCAGAACAGTCGGAACAGAGACCATCAAACTAATAAAAGCATGGAGATGCCCCTTTGTTAGTAAGCCCAGAGACTGTGGCACTCTGGCTCATTGCATATGCTCCAACACAAAAGCAGCTACATCTGTGCAGCAACCTGGCAAACCCCAGCAGAGCTCTCCATGGCACAGTACTTAGCCTGGTAAGACCAAGACATGCAGGATCTTTAATTTAATTTCTACACCTCTGTGGCATGAAAGGATGAATATAGCAAAAATTACAATTCTGTATTGTTGAAAAATCAAAAAAATAATATCCATAAAGCAGGAAGAATACATTGTCAGGCATAATTATTTCTGGATAAAAAGCAATAGGAGTTGGTGCAAGAAGATTTTCATTTTTTCCTGTCTTTTCAAGAATCAACTTGGCAAAGGGTTAGGTATACAAAATGCAATTTTCCATGGTTATGTAGAAGGAAAACCTGTGCAATATGGCATCATATTTTTCAAGGCTATATAATGAAAGAGGTCAAAACTGTGTCTAGATTATTTTTCTGCAAGTGAGTAATGTAGAAGATAATAAAATATTTATGTTACATAATGGGAACCCTCTGGTTATGCTTTATTTTTGGAAACGTTAAAAAAAAAAGGGCCAGGGTTTCTCTGAAATGAGCATTTCCTAACTTAATGGGAAATGCAATGTGGGTTTAGCAGAAGCCATGAAAAAAGCAGCAGACTGAGGTATCAAGTGGAGTGCTCTGGAGTTCTGTTGCATTGTACTTGCGGCAAGCCCCTGTCACATGGAGGATTATAGGCTTATCACATTTGCCAGGAGGGCACTTTTTCTCTGTGTCCCCACACAAATGTGTGTCTCATGTATGCTCCTTAGGTTTTTAACTGAGATGGAGCATGTTTCCACCCTGCATTGCCAGTGAATAGTTTATACTCTGCCAGGGAGCAACACAAGAGTTCTGAGCACACTGGTGATGCTCACACTTTCCAAACAGGGTTGGAGGTTGGTTTAGCTGAACTATTGAAAATGAGGAGGTGCAGGATCACCTGCTGCTGGTGATGTTGAAGTGCTTGTCTCTCCCATTTTTAACCCTCTGAGTGCAAAGTATATTTTGAAATGTCCTCTATTAAACACAGCATCACAGGTCTTTTCCAAAATGATGCAAAAATACCACAGAAAGATAAATACAATGCTCTTGACATAACGCCTGGCTATTTCATTGCCTCATAGCTACACACCAATGTTATACCACACCATGCCATTATCTACCTCCTGACAGGGCATTATCCTAGGTAAGGGCTCAGGTATCCCGCGGATAAATTTGATAAGTGAACAGATACAGGGAAAAAAAAAAAAAATAGAAGGAAGGACAACTTAGTGGAGAAAAGGTTGGCAGACAGCCTGATCCTCAAAATTGCAACTCTGTTGGTGATCTGGTTAGGGAGAATGGACTCACACACACAGGCCTGTGTCATGTTACTGATCTTAAGTACTGAAATCAAAATAGCATAATTATTTGTTACAAAAAGGCTGTGCAAGACTCAGTGTTTTATAGCACTGGCAGGATTTTTTCACCCCTACTTTAGCAGCTGTTTGTCTGAGGACTGCTCACACCAGCCTGTGACACTGGCACTGCTCAGTGAGAAACCCAGATTTTGCATCTTCTCTGGCCAAGTCTGTCATGCTGGGTACTGATAGCCAGGCGGTGCAGAGCTGCTTTTAGGGATAAAATTGGATAGTGCTGAATAGACAGGGATTGTTGGTGACTGCTCAAGATTTACATTAGATTTTTTTCCCCATTCATCTGTGGAAGTGTGTTCCCCAAATCTGATGTAGACAATGCGGTTCTTCCACAGCTTCTGTGTTAGAATTAAAAGTATGAGGAAGATGAGTGATTGGGACAGGAGGTTTTTATGGAGCCTTACACAGTTTGTACTCTCTGTCACCTGGAGAAGGTGCTGTCGATTTTCGGCTTAGTCTCTGAGGTCTGTGAGAAGGAAAAATGTCTGCTGCAACCCAGTGTAACACAAGCAACACAATACAGAGTAAACATCAGCTTGGATCAGGTCAGTACGAGGTTCCTAAGCTATCAATATCTGCAAAATATTATAGGGGACAAAACTCCGAAAATTTACTGCCCCTGGCTGTTGGCAGATGCAGGGTGTGTGGCAGTACAGGGACAGAGACAGGACAAGAATAAGCCATCAGCTGCTCCACTGATGGGAGCCATCACCCCACCTACCCTCACTTCTGTGCAGTCACTTACTGCACTCACTCTGGCACTGTCATATGCAACTGTTTCAAAGGCTGGTGGAACAAGAAACCTGTAAATTTTTGACAAGCACAGAGGTAAAGAGAGGAATGGAAAATTCTTACTAACATATCAGGTTGCCACAAATCATACAACTATTGAAAAGCTGAGGGGGGAAAGCTGCAAAAGTGATTAGTAGCATACAGAGTATGAGGATATTTATGTTAGATTCAGCTTTCCATACAGTTCAAAGGCTGCTAGGCATCTGTGTGGCTATGGATATAGTCTTTTTTCTGATAAGGATAGCAGTATTTGAAGAAAGATTAAGGAAACATGATGGCAAGATCCTACTTTACAACTGCTATTACAATTCTGGGCATCTAAGGAGAGGAGAGAGCCCCACTCTATCCAAATACATAGTGCATAACGTGGAGGAGACATATTTAATTGGCAAGGTAAGAGACAATTCAAAAGATTTCCAAGCAGCTGAATTTCCTTCTAAAATGTCCAAACAATGCAAAATCAGAATGGTTTAGGCATGCCCTGTCCTTTCCCTAGTTTTCTGCCCATTGCCAGTACTTTCTATTTAAGACCATTCACATCCCAGTTCAGCCAGAACTCTGTTCCCATATCTGCAATGTGCCAGTGTATGGCTTGAGCCTTACACAATTAAAAGTTTAAGAGGCCTATGATACAGAAGGCAAGTTCATAAATCAAATAAAAATATTCTTCATTTGCTTCAGACTCTACAATAATTTGTTCTAAATTTCATGCTCTCTATTGGTCCAATTTACACAAACTCACAGTAATTAGCTGCAGAGCTTCTTTTAAATTTACAAAAGCAATCATTCTCTGTGATAGCTTGATGCTATGCCCAACTCTCTCTGAATAGACTTTAATGACACAGTAACCATGGTTACAGTATATAAAATATGCATCTATGAAATAGGGAAATATAACAGTGTAATATAATTTTCTCTGGAAAATAAAGGGGTTTGGCATATTTGCATTAATTAGGACATCACAGTAAGTATTTCATGTTTGCATTCTTTATGAAAATAAAAGTCATAACAGGCAAAGTGATTTTTGAATTCTATTCAGTGGCATACAGTACCATTGGGAAAGCATTTTCCCCAATAAATTTGGACATTTTAATTGGACATCTATAAGTGTCATTCTGGTAAATTGAAGTTATAGCATGTTGGAAACAAGCCGAGAGATCCAGTGCAACTGGAGCAGCCATATGTCACAGAGCTCAGGCTTTTAATCTGAGTGGCCACTGGGAGGAAGCAGCTAAACCCCTCGCCTGCACAGCTCAGCAGGTAACAGGAAATCTGTGAAGCAGCACAGCAAACCAACACTGGCTGCATTGTGTTTTCAGGCATTCTGCTTCCCTGATGCTATCTGCTATTACATCTTTTTAACTGGTACAAAAGTATCCATAGTACACAAATCAAGACTGCTGCCAAATGATAATTTGAATATTTTGTGAAAGCTTTTGTGAAAGCTGCAGCCCCCTCCATCAAAGCTTCATATATCACACAACTCTCTTGCATGGGGGTTGAGGATCCTGAGGTCTCTCTTCTCCTGACAATATGCCTCTGAAGCAGACTTGTACTGGTTGGGCTGGATATAATCTACAGCATTTTATCCTTCCTTATGTCTTCCACATCTCTACTTTGGTGCCTTATTAGGAAAAGGAGAAAGGATCATCCATCTCAGGGCAAAGGGAGAGGCAAAACACAGCCCTGATGTAACTTTTGCTCTAGCCGTATTTCATGCAACCACATACATGAAAAATTCAACAAATTGGGTGCGTCCTCCATCTCTAGCTTGGAATTGTAGAGATACTTTGAACCAACTTAGCTGGTTAGCAGTGACTGAAATTCAGAAACTTACTTCAATATTGTTGCTACCTTTTGCTCTGTCCTGTCCAGGGCTTCAGACAAGCCCATCTGCTTAGTTGTACTTGCAGCAGAGAAGCCATAACAAGTGGTAAATCGCCTTGAAGTGACAGTTTTTATCAATACAAAGGCAGTTACTTTATTTTCTCTTGAAGCATTCATTAAATGACAGATGAGGAATGTATTTATATAATCTGGTCTCTTCATGACAAACTGATGTGCAAGAGAAAAGATTAAATTAATTGAAAAACATTGATTATGAACAGGTCATTTAGCTCTTGCCTCAAGCAAACCAATTCCTTATGAGCTAGGCATGGAAAGATCCTCTGAGTTCAACCTCTTGTTCTCCCAGCTGCAGCCTAGTGAAGGAATCACAAAAGAAGGAAGATTAACCTTAGAAAATACAAAAGGATGAAAGGTTGGTGAAAATCCTTCAGTTCCATTTAGGTCAGGCTGGCATTCAGCAACTACTTCTGTCCAATTAGGCAACTGGAGCGAATCTGCTCTTTGTCCCTGTATCTTGTGCAACCTTGTTGCAGAAACAAAAGTGGACGATAACATTTTTATTTCAGTTTCAAAATACAGATATAACAAGATTCCATTTAGGGAAATGAGACTAGGTTTCTCTTTTTTTTTACTATCATGGGTTTTTTTTGTTTGTCTTTGATTACTTTTTTTTCCCACCATCCAGAGAAGATCACATAGAAAATGCAATTAAGATTGACACGTATATTTTCTTTAAAATCCTGGACTCAATTTCTGAGATATATATTTTGTTGGTGCAGAAGGGACAAAAAGAGCAGGACTCCTTTCTGAATCTTGTATGTATAGAAAGGATTTATGAAATAGAGTAATAGGATAGTTTTGGGTTGGAAGGAACTTTAAAGATCATCTACTTCCAACATCCCAGACATCCACTAGACAAGTTTCTCAGAGTCCCATCCAACCTGGCCTTGAACATTTCAACGGATGGGGCATCCACCGCTTCTCTGGAAAACTTGTTCCAGTGTCTCAGCACCCTCACAGGAAAGAATTTCTTCTTTACTTCTAACCTAAATCTATCCTCTTTCAGTTTAAAACTATTCCCCCTGTTCGATCACTACATGTCTTCATAAAAAGTCCCTCTCCAGCTTTCTTGTAGCCCCTTGATGTACTAGAAGGTGCTGTAATTTCTCCCAGAACCTTATCTTCTCCTGGCTGAACAGCCCCAATTTTGTGAGCCTGCCTTCACAGGACTGGTGTTTTATGCCTTTGGTCATCCTTGAGGCCCTCCTCTGGACTTATTCCAACAGGTACAAGTCCTTCTTATGTTGGGGACCCTGGAATTGGATGACTACTCCAGGTGGGGACTCACCAGAGTAGAGTAGAGGGGCAGAATCCTCCTGCTTGTCCTGCTGGTCACACTGCTTTTGATGCAGCCAGGGACACAACTGGCTTTCTGGGGTGCAAGTGCACATCATGATGAGCTTCTTATTCACCGGCATCCCCAAGTCCTTCTCTTCAGGGTTGCTCTCAATACACTCTCTTCCCAGCCTGCATTTGTCCTTGGGATTGCCCTGACCCAGGTGCAGGACCTTGTGCTTGGACTTGCTGAACTTCATGAGGTTCACACAGGCCCATCTCTCAAGCTTGCCTAGGTCCCTCTGGATTTCTCCTCACAGCACAGAGCATCTCTTAAGATATTTGCAAAGCACTTGTCCCTATGGGGTCAAAATTAAATATCAGAAAAGCAAATGAAAAACTATTATCTACTCTGCTGTATGTTTCCAAAGAAAAAGAAGAACTAAGTAGAGCAGCAGCGCCAAACTTCATTCTAGGTTTGAGCTAATTTCTAGTAAAGAGCACTATGCCCAACCACCTTCCTTCCTCCCTTTCTTTAATGAACATTATATCACCAAAGGAATCAAATGACATTACATGAGAAAGTAATGACTATGTCCTGGTCTACTTAGTGTCATTCTGATAAAGAGCATGGTAAAATCCTCATCTTCATTGAGTCAATGCAAAAATTAACATCAATATAAATATTTTTCTTTTCATGTGAAATGCAGTTTCAACACTCTTTTCAACACTGACACTTGACATAAATACTTCATGACTACTGGCCAGCCAGCCAGAACTGTTAGTCAGAGGACCAGCACTCATGATGGTCAGGATTACATGGCCCTTCTGACATGACCTACTGATGTTGGTTCCTGCTCTGTCAATTGTGCTCACCTGTCCTGGTTCAGTTCTGCCTCTCTCAGAGAGTGGTGGCAAAGTCACCTCCCATCCCTCCCTCACCCAGACACACAGCACTGCCATGCCCAGCTCACTGAACAACGTGTCCTCAAACCATTCTGGTGTTCCAAATAATTCAAACCTACTAAAAATAGATGTAATTTTAAAGAGTAATTACACACTATTACTATCCTTTGAAACTGAGTAAGTATATCAAATTATAGAAAAAAAGGGCAAAAATATAGAACTGTGAACCCTTTCTTTTTTTTTCACTGCTGTTTTTTAGCTGTACATTTCCACATGCAGTGGGTTCAGTACCCAATAGCAACTTATGGTATCATATGGTATTGGGGTTTCTGCTCCAGTCCCATTTCCATGCAAAAATGCCAGCCAGACACATCTCAGAAGCTGGCTGTTTAAAGACTAATACATGTTGTTTGATATTATTAATATATGATACCTGTGTTTTATGGTCAAAACCAGTGCTGACCTCATCCAGGAACATTTCCTGATTAAGGGCTGCCCCACAGGAATTGACCCATGGCATTATTGAGATCAGCCGATGCAGCATACATCACATTCAGACCTGCAGTGGTGATTAGGTTCTCCCTCCTCCCCAGCTCATGTTGAACTGTATTTATGGGGTTTTTTTTGTTTGTTTTTTAAATAACTCTGCTGGTAGATCTTTTGCAGTTGCATGGAATGAAGAAAGTCTTTGCTCTTAAAATTGCTGCATTTCAACATCGCTACTCCCAGCTATTAAACATCCCACGGCACGAAACACCGAGTCCACACAGGCCTACCTTAGCAAGTGTTCCAGTCAAGTGCAACATGAGTCATCTTCTGAGCTTCAGCTGGATGACTTGTGAGGAATTTGCAGGTGTGTGTGTTTGTTTGGATTACAAGGAGACTATTTCAAGTAGAGACAGAATGTTTCATTCCTGCTCCTCAGTCGCCTATGCACATTATATTTGTCACTCCTGTCAACAAACATTTGTAAACTAAAAATAATAAGTTAAATATATTCACTTTATTACACTGCTCTGGAAGCCATTTCTGCTTACAATTTGAATTTCAGCTCTCGACTGTCCCCTCTTTTTGGAAGACAGCACTCTACTCTCACTGTGCCATTGGAAAGAAATATCTCCCCCCCCCCCCCCCCCCACTCCTCCACACCCCCACCCCCCACCCCCATTTTCAGCTTACTTACCCTTACTGTCAAACTTCATATTCAGAGAATAGAAACATTTTCTGAGAGTCCAAATCTTTTGTGGACAGCCTTAGGAAAACTGGCATTTTGCAGGGCAAATTCGTAAGACCTCATTTTCCACCAGTGGAAGTTATGTGCAAGCAAATGACAGCCTAACCAGGACCCTGTCAGGTTAAACAAACATGCTCATCCTTTCTGTTTGCTCTGTGTCTATTTTGCTGGATAGCTCAGACTCTCCTGAAATAATTGTCTCATTAGGTATACAGGATACAATTTGTAAACTGCATTCTGTCATTTCAGGAATAAATTATCCCCAAACAGCTACTGAACAGTGAGGGAGAACACAGCCTGGCAGATCTATTTTGCATGATTCTTGGAACAAGCAATATGTATGTAATAATTGCCATTCAGGCAGTAAGGTCAAGGTCAAATCCCTTGTATTGCCTGATCTCTTTCAAAGGCTGTGCAAAAGGGGCGTGATCATTATTCAGCATCACCTAACAATGCATCCAAATATTTTTTATAAAAATCAGGTCATATCTGATTATTTATAAGATCTTCTCAGTGGCCTTTGATAGGTGCATGTGAGACAGGTAAAAAGAGAGGTGAAACAGGCAAAGTAAGAAAAGTGTAAACTATTTACTTTTTACTGTAACTAAAAAAAGTATAAAAAACAAGGTAAAATTAAGAAGAAAAAAAAGAGAAGGAGGTGAATGTTAACTAAGGATTCAAAATGGGATAAATATGTAAAAATTCAAGTAAAAAAAAAAAAAAGAAGTGAACAAGCACAGGATGAAAAGATCATAAATTAAATAATATCAGATGATTGTAATTATAGACAGCTGTCTTCTCTTCAGCAGATGCACCAAGAATTTCACTTCTGAAATTGTCTGACTACAATTTCATTGTACTTCAAGCATACAACAAAGTGTCACAAGTGGAAATAGAATATACAATTATTTTCATTTTTCTTAATTAAAGCAAAATTGCATTCAATTTAGATTCTGTTTTCTTTTCTGTAGCACTTAAAGAAAAAGACAGCCAAAATGATCGGACCTTTTTGTCTTTCATTGCATCTTCCCCTCTTAAAGAAGGTAATTTGCCCCTAGGTGGTTTAAGTGTTTGATTGATTAGGACTCCCAGATGCAAAAACACACAAGATCTTCATTAACAGAACCAAATAGGAAAGAAGGAATTTAGTGATGATTTTCCTGAAATGGACAGTACTAGCAAGTGCTTCACAGGCTGTAGCAGGAGTGCTGCATCTTTAATAAACAAGCAGCTGTGCAATCTCACGAGTGATACAGTAATGTATCATTTTGCTCTGAGATACTGGTTCCACCTATCCAATTTTCTTAATGGTTTTGATAAGGCATTAAGACCTTCCCTCCCCTCATTCCTGCTCATCAAAAAATGTCACTAAGCTCTGATCACACACTACAACACAGAATGGGTAAACATGTGGGCATCCTCTGCTCTTCTCTCATGGTGCTTAAGGCACCTGTACTCTGATTCTGGGACTTCTCACCAGTTCGGTGCATATGTCACTGTTGGGAAGAAAGGTTTTGACCTTGCAGCTGGGAATGCTAATGGGAAAACTGTTATGTTGTATGGCTAGTATTGTTCTTCCTCTGCCTGTTCTGAGAGGTGGAATTCCTGTGTGGAGAAAACTTTCAGAGATATGCTTGAGCTTCCTGCTGGAAGAGAGAGAGTGGGATCCTAAAGGCAGAGCCTTGTGATAAATGGCATGTGTGAGAAGCCCTTTGGAGCAGGCAGTGCCTACCCCACTGCTCTGCTGCTGCGTGCAAGGATGAACTGAGCCTAAGGGAGCCTGTGTCCACATGTCTCTGCTGTCCAGCACTGTTAGCCAGGTAATGAAAGCACCCCAATCTTTGTATCTCAGCTGGTTTGGTGGGCACTGTGGTTACTTATGTGTGTTGATTCACACAGTCACACTGGCACCGTGTGCCCATTAAAATAGGCTCAAGATAATTTCACTTGCTTACACTTTCAAGGGAGAGTAATTTTAATTACCTGTTTCTTTCTGGCTTAACTTGCTTTCTTAACAATTTTTTTGTTAGGACAGGTAGTTTGGGATAGTACTAATGGGTTCTTGATTCTAGCTGGACCACTGCTGTCAAAGAAAGTGTTTCTTTTTGGACAAAGCAGAAGGCTAGGGTGAAGCTCCCAAAACATTGAGGGGTGTGCCCATTGCAGAGTTGTAGACAAAGTGTTCTGGCTCTTAGAAGTGCTGCCAATAAGAGCAAAGTGCAGCTGCAGAGATGCTTGTGTGATTCCCCTCATTATAGCCTGCCCCCCAAAAGCCAAACTCCTGTTGCTACATCTCTCTGTTGCTACATCTTTCAGCAGAAGACATATAATCTAGAAATAATGATTTGCAGTGCAGACTGTGCACATAGTTATGCAGAATGAAAGAAAATTTTACAAATGAAAGAATGAAACTCTGCTACTGTGGGATTAATGGAAAACTCCAAGGAGACATTAACTCTGCCTGCAAGAGGTGGTAGACACTTAGCATGCTGAAAAGCATTTCTATATTATTTTAAATGAGCAGAAAAAAAATACTGAAAAAATAAGCAAAGGGAATTGAAGATTAACTTTGACATGCAATATTCATAGCCAGAGAAAATAGCTATTATTATTTATGTAGGAAAGATAGACAATATAGGATTCTTGTGGACATCCAGCAATTTGTCTAATAATGAGAACTAATTTCAAAGTTGTTCTAATCATAGACAAAAAAATCTCAAACATTTCTAATACTCAGATGAAAAATAATGAGCAAACAGAACAACCTATTTCATACATAACACCTCCTTCTGTATCCTTGTCTCCAAGGACTGAAAACGTTTTGGTTTGCAACCCAGCAATCCAGCTGTATTTGGAGTTCTCCCTGGAGACAGCCTGAGCAGCTTGGGGTGACCCTAGGCCACCCCATGCTGAGCACTTCATCCTGCCATTCTCCTCTTGTCCACTGCAGAGCCAGCAGGTTGGAGGAGCACAGTTCAGCCAAGGAGTCTGGATCACAGAGAAGCAGCAGAAAGATGTCTAGAAATTAGCTCCTTGGGTCATTCTGTTTTAACGTTCACGCTTTTTTTTTTTTTTTTTTTTTTTTAATATTTGGTGTTGAATATTTTTTTTTGGCTGAAGACATATTTATTTTTTGGGGGGGTTTTTTTTTTTTTTTTCATTTGTTTGGTTTTTTCCAACATAATTTTTTTCATTTGGAGAAAAATCTTTACCTGGTGAGCTCTAATTAAATGTGGAAGTTGGTTTATTTGGATGAGTAATCAATACAGTTGCAGGAATCTGAGAGTGTTGCAGATGGTCACACCATGAGGCAGCTTTGGGAATCCCAGCTGCTCAGGAAGATATAGTTCTAGCATAATGCTAATCCTGGGATCAACAGTTCCAACCTTTGTGCAGTTTGCATGCTTCTAAAAATCAATATTGTCATTGAGGGACATTGTTTCCTTGAGGGAGACATGGCATGTATGTGGCTGAGATGCTAAAAGGTGCTCGTGTTTAGCATCTGGGTGACAGGACAGGATGCACACTTCAGCACTCACGTAGGCAAAGAGACGTCAAAGATGAAAAACTTGGGGCTGAATGAACTGCTGTCAGAAAGCTGAGTTATACCTGAAATTGTGTTTCCTACCCTTCCATGGAAATACTCAGTGACAAGCATAGTTTGGACAGCAGAAGGAGTATACAAAATGCAGAGAGATCAGAGAGATATCAATATTAAATGTGTCTTCTGTGTATCAGGAATTGAAATGAACTGACTCTGCTCACAGGGAGGCAGTAAACCACCATTTCTATATTTGGGGCTTTATTAAATGCAATTTAAGCCCACAATGAAAACTACTGAACACCAGAAATTAAGACTGGCAAAGGCACAGTTCACGGGTAAAGACTGTCCCTGCTGCACTCATGCTAGCCCTTTGGAAAACTTCTGAGAGTGAAGCCCTTGTGAAAATCAAGTCACTTTGTTGGGTGCTTGAAATAAAGTTTTCCTTTCAAATCTTCATTTTATGCCTGTGATAGATGAGAATATGGCTGAATGTCCTTCCCACCTAAGGACTCTGACGACATGTGAAAAGGTTCAGACAATTTTTTAATAGATTGGTATCTATATCACAAAAAATACAAAAAAGACTTGATCATTTGATTTGCTTAGAGCTACATGACTATGAAATAAAATGGCTACTCCATCTGAAACCATTTGTTACTAGAGAAAGCCATCTATCCTGAAATGAAAAAATACTGTGAAAATGAATAAGGAATAGAGTTTATAAAACTTCTAATAGAAAATGCATGGTATTTTATAACAAAAATAATAGTTGATAGCATGTTATGCCAAACAAGGAAAAACATTTATGTTAAAGTCTGAGAAAACAGTCTTTTGTCATATGTGTTACAAAATTAAACACTGCCTGTATACAACAAACTAAAATAGGCTTATAGCAGCAACATGGCTAGAAAAATTCTCTAAAATTAATGACATTTTGACTGTAAAAAGAAAACAATGCAAGGCTATGGCTAAACCAGAGTATCTTTGGGAAAATCTCTATGGTAGAGGAAGCACTACAAAGATAGGATAAGAAAGGATTAGGGATTTCCTTTGAAAAGGCATCTTTAAACAACCGTATCAATTTATTTACAAAATAACAAGTGAAATTACTAATAGTGCAAATTGTATAAAATTCTTGAATTTCCAAAGAGTTGATTGAAAACTGCTATCAGCAAAGGTCAGAGTAGGATAGAATAGTGATTCCCTTAATAAATGTTCGATGAAGGACGAGAAAGCAGTGGTGATTTGGACTCTATTTCAGTGGGTGTTAAGCTCTTGTAGAAAATGTGGCTGTAAAAATTACTACAGATAGGTTGAGTTCTTCATGTTAAATTGCAATATGAACAAATGCAAATCCATAACTAAATTAGAGAACTAGGATTTCCAATGGAAAAAAAAAACAAAACAAAACAACTTAGACCATATGATGTAATAAAATTTAGGATGTAGGAAATTCCTCTTCCATTCCATTAAAAGAACTGGAATGTGAACTGGCAAGTCCAGTAGAAGGCATTTTGTGAAACCTCACTAAAAACCGAAGTCTTTCATATATATTTATTAGTCTTTGGTGCTTGGTATTTTGGGATCTTCAAGAGACTGTGAAGAACAACCTCGATGGCTGGTTGTTTGCATCATATTTACACTGTATCTACATGACATACATGTTATTCTACATTTAGATTTAGGTTGTTTAAATTTAGATTTAGATTTATTCATATTTAGATTTATTTATGAGGGTCATTCTTAGCAGAAGAAAGGAAAATCTTGTTATCCTTGATAAATATCATCCAACTTCTGCAGTGGAATGAATGCCAAGGGGGATTGCTTCATGTTTCCATGAAACTCTGGAAGTTGAACAATTTAAGATAATGTAAATGAAAGACAGTGGTGGCTCTAGTGTAATTAAATTCTTAGGTGATTGATTGATATATCCTGTTCTAATCCTGGTTTGTGGTGAAACAAATGTCAGATTTGAAGTCATACTGGTGGTCTGGGGAAATTGAAGTATTGTTCTTTCTTTTGTCTACTCTGCAACATATGGTAGTAGGCCACTTCCTATTACAACATAAGAGTTTTATTTAACATTTGCCTTCCAGGGACACTGACAAGTTCTTGGAATTGTTCCATTTTTCCTACGGTCCATTATACCATTATATATACTCATTCTTTATCTAATATTGGCTCGAAGTTTAAGATGCTGGGATGCATTCTTATACTTTAGGCTATAGCCTGGTGCAGATTAGGAATTTCACAAACTAACAGCTTTTGCATGGTATTCCCAACTGGACAAAACAGAACTGAGTGGCCCTGTGGGTCATTATGTTGTTATTATAATTATCTTATTCTTTATTATTATTATTAATTATTTATTATTATTTTTGTTTCTTTGCCCCACACTTCTGTAATTGGACAGATGTTCAGTCAGTAGTAAGGGGAACAGGTAGGTGGGTTAATCACCTCCATTGCCCTCTGCTGGATTTGTTCCAAGATCTCTGTGTCTCTCAAGTCCTGAGGAAACCAGAACTGGACACAGCTCTCTAGATGTGCCTCACCAGGGCTTAACAGAGGGGCAGGACCACCTCCCCTGACCAGCTGGCAATGCTCATCCTGATGCATCCCAGGATATCATTGGCTGGCTCATAGACAGCTTGCTGTCCACCAGGACCCCCAGGTCCTTCTCCTCAGGGCTGCTTTCCAGCAGATCAGCCTTTGGGTTTTACTGGTGCCTGGGGTTATTCCTCCCTGGGGCAGCACTCTGCAGTTGTGTTTGTTGAATTTCAGACAGTTTTTCTCTGCCCATCTCCCCAGCCTGTCATGGTCCTTCTGAAGGGTTCACAGCACTCTGGGGTATTGGCTGCTCCTCCCAGCTTTGTGTCATCAGTGAACTTGCTGAGGAACCATCTGCTCCTTCATCCAAGTCATTGATAAATAAGGTAAAGGATACTAGGCCTGGTATTGAACTTGGGGGGAAAATAGTAGCGAGAGGTCTCCAAGTAGACCCTGTGCCACTGATAACAATTGAAACAAAGTAAAAGATGATAATAATAACGATGATGATGGTAATAAGAATAATACCAGTAGTAATGATAATACTACTAATAATAATTGTGATTAAAAGGAGATGGAGATAGGGAGAGAAACCCCAAGAAATGTAAGTAATGCACAATATGGTTGCTGCTCCTCCTCCCACCTGATGCCCAGCCTGTCCCCCAGCAACAACTGGCCCCTTTCAGGTAATTCCCCCTGTTTATATATTGGGCAAGACATTCTATGATATGGAATATCCCTTTGGACAGTTCAGCTCAGCAGTCCCAGACATGCTTCCTCTCATCATCTGGTGCAGCTCCTCACAGGCAGCACATGAGACACTGAAAAGTCCTTGACTCACGGTAAGCACAGCTTAGCAACAACCAAAATATCAGGGTGTTACCAACATTATTCCTACACTGAATCCAAAACACAGCCCTATACCAGCTACTACAAATAAATGATATCTATCCCAGCTGAGACCAGGACAGCTTGCCACACCAGGCACTTTCCATTCTGTGTTTTCAGATATAGACTCCAGTTGTTCTTTGTCCCCAAATCTGTAATCATCAATGTTCTTAGCATGAAACCCACAGCCATATGGGTGTGGTGAGATGGGTACCATTTAGGTTAGTTGCATGCCAAGTCTCTTCACAGCTTTAATTACTACTGTAAATAATTACTGTAGGCTACATCCACACAGATATTTGCTGATATGATTAGTGAGAGAAACAATAAGAGAAAGGTTAACAAAACTGGCCATGATGCTCATGGAATTATTATTGAAGTGGACAATTGAGAGGACAGATGTCCCAGTCCTACTTATCTTAGAAATTGTTAATATGTGTTGGCTGTATTTCAGGACCAACCAGCTGACAAAATTCAGTATCTTTGCCCTCCTATCTTATTTTATACTCCTAAATATTTGTTCTAGTAAACAAAGGATTTACAAACATCTATTTTATAGAATAAGTCATCTTCTACCCACAGGAGAAGGAGGTGAACTTTGTGTTTCCCTAAGAGTCTATGCAGATTTTTGCTGGAAAACTCATGAGCATAGTTTCTCTGAATATTAAATTCTTTTTATTAGCAGGAGTTAATATGCTCTGCCAATCCCATATTCATGTAAATCCTAAAGCCTAAAGGGGGAGATTTAGAGAGGACTCTGTGAAAGCAACTTTGCAATACTCGCCTGGTTCTGTATTTTATTAGCTTCTGCAAGAAATGCAGCTCATAGTTACTGCAGTATTAAACTAAATAATGGATTTAATAACATAGTAAAATATATTCAGAGGCCTATGATGTAAAATATATTAGATTATTTCAAAGACAGGACAATCTGAGTCTCTGGAGAATACCAAATGTAATTAAAATTATTTCTACTCCAAAAATTCACTCCTCATTACAAATGTTGCCATGGAATATTCCCAATGTAATTTTTATTCAGAATTAGAGACAGAGATTTTAGTCTTCCTGAAAAATGTGCTATCTTGAATAAAATAGTGTATGCCTTTACCTTGAATGAAAGAAAAATGGGAAGTAAATGCTAGATTTTGTCAGATGACTTTCAGTCTTCACATTTACATGATCTTGGCAGGAAAATGTAGTATTTGCTAATGCAGAGATGAGAGACAATCCCATGTGTCTTCAGAGTACAATTATATGGTATTTAAGGAAGTCATTAAGCATATGTGGAAAACACTGTGTAAGAAACGAAGGGATCAAGTCAGAAAAAGTAATGTCTGCTAAATAAAAACCTCAGATTACTTGCCTAACTGGGAATACTTTATGATGTGGAATCAGGGCCAGCAGCAGCAGATAATTTCATTTATCTTTCATTTATTTATATTTTATTTTGTTAATTTAAATGTTTTGAGAAAACGAAAATGAATAGGGACTGGGAATATAAGCCATATGCTTTTCACTGTTACAACAAAGAGTTTGCTGGGAAGAAATATGCTATTATACCTTTTACTTGAACAGGATATTTAGTCAGCAGTAGGTAGAAGCACCACATGAAAATATAGCTTTACAAACACTTGCTGCTCTGCAAATAATACATTGACAATTCTTCCTCTGGGTGACAGGAACAAGATCATGATTTCTCGAAAAAGAGACTAGAAAAGGAGATGTTGATACAGCAGGGAAGAGCTACAAGGCAATAATTACAAAACAGTTGATACAACTATAATTGATATAGTTAAAAATACTTTGCCTGTGGGAACTCCGAATAAGCTTGAGATAGACAGATGGCTGTCTCTAAAAAACAAAACAAAAAAGCCAACTCTGTCATTTCCAGATAAGGCCAACAGGTTTAGATTCTTGATGCATAGCTGAAAAAATGAACTATATCTAAATGTACTGAAAATACAGCATATTGATGCAAAGTGATGTCACAGAGCTCCTCAATGGCAACTCACTGAAGAACTGGCAACAATCCAGCAGCAAATGTAAATACAGACATTAACAAAAAGATTTGGCAGAGGTCAAACGGGATTTCTATTTTCTTGTTCCCCAGCCAATCTTGTCCTGTCAACCACCTGTTCACAAATTCTGCATTTCCTAACCATTGTTATTTCACTGCTAACTAATGAAATAGGTCTGCAACCACCTGTACAATTTTTCAATGAAATCCACAGAATTGCTTCCCCCTTTCCACTTCACCCTCATTCTCCAGGGAACAAGATGAAACGACACTCCCTCACCTGTATTGGCAAATGACTCTCACAGACACTGCAGCCTGGTAAGCATTTTGTGGTTTTATACTCACTGTATTTCCATCCTCTTCTCCTTTTTGAAGGAAGAGTGTGAGTGTGAAAGAACAGCAAATGAGAGCCCTCCACTATGATTAGAATCAGCTGCCTTCACTAACAAGCAGTGTCCTTCAGATCAAAAGGGTGGAAGTAAATGTTGTCTAGGCTCATTCAGTTTCTTGTAGAGAGCCAAACATCCTCTGGCAGGAGAATCAAAGCCTATGTTACTTTGTGTTTTATTGTAGCCTTCTAATAGCTGCCACGGGACATACAAATCAGATAATATAGGAATAGAAGACAAACCAGCAGTTACAGTTCTATGTGGTGGAAAATACTCATCTACCAAAAAAAGATGCAGTTGGTGCTCCCCTTGTGAAGGGCATTGATCAGGCACCCCTGGGCAGCAGGGGAAGGACAGACCCTTCTCCTGACTGTCCTGTCTCTGTGTGCTTGTTGTTAGACTCTGTCTGTCATGCAATTGCTGTGACCACGTTATATCAGTACTTTTATACATTTAGAAGAAATGTAAAACCTGAATTTACCTTCAGTCAAGGTGCCCAATGGTTTAAAAAAAAGAACATGAGTGCACATGCACCATTTCTCCAAAGTCTGAGAAATTGTTGAATTTGTGACCAATTGAAAAATAGATACTTACAATACATAACATTAATCTTTCAACAGAGAAAAACACAGAGTCTCTTTGTGCATTAAGCTGGAATGCAAGAAAGAGGCTTCACAACCCCTGTTCTTGGTGACAAATGTGATATGGTATTGGGGCTGTCAGAGAACCTGCTACTTCATGCATTCCTGCTTTTGTAGCAAGCGGTGGTTACAGGTGAGTTTGCAAATGTGGCACACCCTGAAAGACCTGCTTGCAGAAGAGTGTCTTAACTTTGCTGCAGAGAGCTCATACTGCCTGAACAAGATGTGACATGAAAGAAGAGTACATACATGGCTTACAGCATGGCCAAGAGCAAATCACAATACTGCAGACATAACCCCCAAGCTCTGGGAAAAACAGAGGCACAGCAGGAACCAGAGTGCTGCCATCATCTCAGAAAATCTTCTTTATACGACTTCACATTCTTGTGAAGGAAATTTGATGGGAACACTGCAAAAAACTGGTACTGACATGCTTCATCACACATCAGTTAATGTCTGGCATTAGCACAGAAGTAAACTCAAATGCAATGAAGACACAACACCATGTCAGCGTTTCTGTTGTGTCATCAGGCAGACAAGAGCTCTATTTAATTAACATTGGATGTTGATTATTTACTTCCTGTAACATGAAACTGTTTACTTGGAATATTTGAGACTTGCCCAGTTTATGTGTAGTTTGTTACTCAAAGATGAAAAATTCCTGAGTGTGGTTGTTTGCATGTAGATGTGCCGGTAGGTGTGATTTGCGTGGCTGCTGAATTCTCTACTAGAGAAGCACATGTGTCCAGGACTACCACAATAAATATGCAATAATATGATGGGAACTGTGCTTCTTTACCATGAGGTGTCATGTAGAGTTCAGTGCAGAGCCCAGTTATTTATTATGAGTCACAGATGAAGGAAATTCTGCTGAAGAATTTGTTCTTGTTCACAGACATTAAATTTAGCCTAATCAGGTTCCATGTGACAGAAGTTACTTTAATGACAGGTTACAGAAAGAGATATCAATCAGAATAACATAACTTGTGTTATGTTTTAGGAGAAATTGAGTCTTGTGAATGACAAAATATGATCAGCAATGACAAGAAAGTCACACAGCACCAGATGAGGCCTCTGTGACCAACAGGGTTTCAGTCTGTAGAGTCCCACAGGGCTGGGAGGGTTATTTGGGAAACTCCGTGGTACAAAAGTATATTTCAGATTGAATGAATAAAACCAAGATATAATGGCAAAGGACTCCAGGTGCTGCTGTTTCATCATACACACTCACAAGCACCAGACAGAACCCAGTGTTTTGAGAGACAGTGAAAGGGTAACACCAGGAAAAGGAGCAGGAACTGGAAAATGTCTATATAACAATTTAAACTGTATAAAATCATCATCATCATTACTATTATCACTATTGACAATACCTTTCTGTGTAAAGTATGAATTTTTTTAGTAGTTCTTTCTTTTTCTGCAATACTTAAATCTGGGCTAATAGTAATTCTTAAATGAATCTATTAAGATTTCTATTGTAAAAACATAAATTCCTGACTTTACATAAAAGGTGTGCTTCCTCTTTGTCTATAGATAAGCACTTAAATTTAACTAATTGCACAGCCTTCTGGGACAATTGTTTGAATGCTTCTCAGAAACGGTGTTTATGTTTTTCATTAAATCGTCTAAAATCTAGTATTGCTTGACATAATTTTTATTTTATTTTATTTTATTTCTTTAATTTTCTCAGAAGGAACACAGAAGAACAAGCAGTAGAGGCACCAATCATTTTCTCCTGCACCAACTCAGCGTTACAGAAGTTGAACTTTGCCAGATAACACTTCAGATGGAGAGAGTCATGTTTTCTTAGGTATGCAATTTTTCCAGCAGGACAAGAATTTAACCTTGACATTACAAACAAATAGTTTGCAGGTATCGAAGTTTAGAACTGCTAGAAAAAATAGCAGACAAACTGTTTTTCAGGCTTATTTCTGCATGTTGTTAAAGAAACTTTGTCCTTAACTCTGCTTGAGGTGAGAACCACTTCAGAGGATTTCAAGCCCACCCTGGGCAAACCCACAGAAATAGTGAAATCCTGGATCATAAGCAGCACATTTACCTTATTTCATTTTGTGCTACTGCAGTTCTGATTCCTGATGCCTCATACTACAAAGTCAGAGCTCTGCTTACTTAAGCTCTTTGGGATAATAGTAAGGCCCCTATATTTGATGCAAGAACACTTAATAAAACCGAGAGAGAGTATATTGCTCTTGAAAGACTTGTGTACATAAAAATAGAGAAACTACCCCTCAAGCCAGAGATGCAAACAGCATACAGATTATATTCTTCTGTGAACAATGCAGAGATTCAAATGAACAGAGATACAAATAGCTAATGGTCAGTAAGATAACTTGAATTTACAGGCATAAATTCAGATCTTCACTGATATAAAAAGCTCATCAGAAACTGAACACAGGACAGATGTTCCACGCATTTTTATTTTCACTAGGTGTCTGAACAATGAAAGCTAATTGTTGACTGGAATTGCTACCACAATTATTTTAAAGAGAGTCCTTATCATATCTGATGCCACAGAAGTTAAGTGGCTTTCTGGCAATAAGAAGGCTTAACAACCTGAAACACCTTAATTTAAGACTGCAAATGGATTTGCCCCAAATGCAGTTGTGCAGTGTTGCTCACTATCTTGTAATTTCATTAAATTGATACACAGAATATCTACACTTGGCTCATGCTACACCTCAACTCATTTTCAGAAGAAAAACCTGTCAGTGGAATGTGTATTGGATGCCCTATTTGAATTAATATGAAATATTCAATTACTTACACCTTCCTAAGAGGCCAACTGTGACCAATATGCCCCTTTTATGGCCCAACTGACTTAAAATGTTCATCAAGGCATGGTTGTCATGATGGGCCTATGAGCTGATGCACCACTTAAATGCTGCTCTGCTCTCCTCTAGGTAGGAAATGACTAGAAATGGCTCTAAGGTCACAAGACACACCTGCTACTATAGCTCACTTTTCTTTCTGCTGTTTTCAGCCAGGAAGAAAATCTCAGAAAATCAACATCTGACCAAGGATCACAAGTCACCATCTCAGGATGTGAATATCTTCTTAAGGAAGAAAAGCACAATGCAGGGGCACAATTGGAAACTTACATTCAGGAAACCAGAGAACCTGAAAATGTCAGTAGAATTTTGAAAGAAATCACTTTCAGGAAAGCAGGAAGGTCTTCATTGGTGACTTTCTAAAAGATTTTTATGGCATAATGATAAGAGGCATGTTAAGATGTGGTTTGCCAAACATTTTTGAAAGACCTGTTTAGCCCTCAGTCAGTGAAAGAGTCCTTGCTTCTGACATGGGGTGAACTAACCTTGGGGTTGAGGGTCACCACAAGGAAGCACTGATAGCTCTTTTGGAGGCCTTATTAATGGCATGGCTTGCACAACAAAAGGGTAGTTTTAATTTTGTGGAAGATACCATGTATTTCATCATTGGTGAGAGTTGCAGTGCTTTTCTCACACTATATTGCTGGGTACTGCATTGTCTTGATGATACAGTGTCATCAGATAAGAAAAGATATTTGTAAAACAGATATACCAGTAACCATCACCCATGTTGTGGTAGGAATCTTGCATCTACATTCTCCAGCTAATAGGTATTTAGTGCTTTTTAGTGCAGTTATGATACAGGCAGAGGTGAAATACAGAATAAAGGCCTTAAAACTTAAATTACAAACACTTAAGAATTCACTTGGAGTATAAACCGAAGCAGCAACAGAGGAGCAGTTCAGAGCACAAAGGAAAAATAAAGCAGTCTTATGAGAGAAATTGAAGGTGGCAGATGGCAATTAGGAGTCAGTAAGTTCTCATTAAAAGTGGATGGTATCCAGACTCAGTTCAAAGAAAACTCTTTGAAAACATCTTTTGGTGCAGTAGAAAGATAAAAGAAACATTAAACCCCTTACAAGGTGGTTGCGTATTACGAAATATTTTGTTTTCGCTTTTATTTGGGAAAAGAGTGAAAAAGTTATATGTGGAATCTGTAGTACTGTCACATAACTCAGATTTCTGCCGCTATAGGCTTGCAAAACAGATGTGTTCAAACTAGTAGAAAAAAGGCAATAAAGTGGAAAAATAAAAACATAACTTAAAGATTGTTCTTTGCTTTCTTCCTGTGTGTTAAAAATAATGAACTCATTATAACTGACATTCCTAAAAATAACCTGTAGTAACAATCTTGGGGAGAAAACATAGATATCTCACCTGTAAGACACAAAGTCAAAGACTCCTTTTACTTATTTTTCCTCAACAAATAATGCTGTAAAAGCCATTAGGCTCAGAGCATGGTTGCTTACTGTCCTCAAAAATTAAATCAGTAATGTAACACCAGCTCAGGCTACTATTCCTTCAGCTACGTAAGTTGAACCAAGAGCATCCACATGGATGACTGCAGTTTGTTCCTGCTCTACACACAAAATATGTTCTTCAGGGCTGCTGATGGGTCAGATCTATGTCCCTGTGCACTGTGACCTCCAGTGGGTCTGGCTGCAGCCCCATACTGAATGCACACTGGGCATGTGCACGGACTCCAGCTCCTCTGTCCTGTGTGCTGGGAGGAGCACAGGCTGACTGGCTGAAGGCTACCAGCACCTTCCACACAGGGTTGAGAAGTAAAGAACTGAGAAGTTCCCAGCTCTCTGTTGTTCCTGGCTGGCATTTCTGTGCAGCTGGGACAACAAATGGTAAGTAAAGAACTGCTGGGCATAGCCTCCACCCCAGGGCCCAAGAGGACAGTCACACAGCTTCTGCTGCTCAGTAGGATGCTGGACTGTAATGGAAAAGTCTACCACAAGGGCTGTCACAGATGTCACTGAAAGAATCCCAAAGGACACCAAACACTTGTGTTTAGACAACTGAATTGATGCTGGAACCTCTACACACCAGAGTCACAAACACCATTTGCATTTCTGGGCTTACTGCATGTTTCAGAGCTCCTCCATTGCAATGCGTCAGAGAAGGGCACTTGGGGACACCTTCACCAGCTTTGGTACAACTGCATAATGTCTGCAAGGGCACTTAAGCAATGTACTCAGCCTGCAATGTTGCTTGGCACTGCTGCATTCTGTGATCTCCCTGCAATGCTGCTTGGCACTGCTGCCTTCCATGATCTCACCTCCCCTGTCCTCTCCCCCAGGGCTTTTCAGCAGCTCACACAAAGTCACTTACCAAGATGGGCACAAAATAACTTGCAACTTATTTTGAGCTTATCTTTAGGATGGCAAAATCCAACTTTACAATAGAATGGTGTTTTACAGCTACCATAAAATGCTGGGCTTAAGGAAGGAAAATGTTAAGGGATTGAGGGAGGTTTCACAGTCATACAGATGGAAATGGAAGAACTTCATGTTCTCTCACTAACAACACTGAAGGAACCTCCTTCCCTGACCCCAAATAGACCATGCTCACCTCCACGTAACTCTGGGGACTGAGAGACAGCAGGCACCTTTGAGAATAGGGAATCTTGAAAAGGGGCCAGAGAGCTGGAAGGACAGCTCCGAAGAGCCTTGGAGCTGGGCTTGTTGCTTCACCTCTCACATCCCAATTCCTGCTCAGACAGTCTAAGCTGGTCACATGGCTATGTGCTGTTCTCCAAGCCAGTCGTTTCTCCAGCTAGAAAAGGAAAATAAGTATCACAGGGCATTATTTGGATTATTTACATCACCCCACCAGTCTGTCACCTATCCTGGGAATTGACAGCAAGACCCATGTACAGCCAATTCAGCCAGTGTATATAGAGATTTCTGTTCTCCTGAGCTGTGGGTCAACTAACCTGTGCTAGATACTGCACTTGAATCGTCCGTCCTCTACCTTCTATGCCAACCTAATCTAAATCAACTCCATCTGTTTTCCTGGGATGATGCTTTGTGGGTCCCAGAAAGTAGGAATTGAGGACTTGGCACTCTCAAAGCTTGTCTTCATTTGCAATCATTAGTTTAACTTAATACACCTGAATGACTTCATTTGTACTTAGCCTAGCTTCAGGGAGCACTGGCATTCAGGAAGCACCACTCCAGCTACTGGAGTGATTTGATTAGCAGTGCTGAGTGATTAGATTAGCAGAGTGGCTGGACAGACTGTTAATTACTTATTGTCATTCCAGCTGATGTATCCCCACAGCATCAGCAGCTCGAGCTATGCATTTGCATAGACAAAACCTGTACATGCTTATACTCAATGATTTGTAACTCACAAATTCACAGCCTTGCCTGTGGCCAGTGCTTCTGGTCCCTCAGCTTACATGTCAGGGGTCTGTACCAGCTGCAAACTCCATTGTTAGCCTGGGATCATTGCATGGTGCTGAAAATGCCAGTGAGAGAAACTATTGGTTCTTTGTCATCATTCCAGCAGAGACCTATTTCAGATTCTCTGGGTAATACTGTTTCTGGAGTAATGTTTCTTGGCATGCAAAAATGCCTCATTGCATAATACTATAGTTTTTTGATGCCCTTACAAGCAGCAGCAGTTTTCACTGTCTCTTAAAATTACCCTGTGTTCCAATTATGGCAAAAATGCTTTCTAGGAAATAACCCTAGTTTTAAGTCTGGGGCTCCAGAGAAGTATGTGCTCACATTCTATTTGTGATCATTTGTGTTCAAGGACAAATGAAAATAAAGTGAGTAGGAAGTGAAAGTAAGATTTCTCTGTGAACCTAGTCTCCTGTGAGCTACATGTTTAAGCTCGCTGGGCTTAAACCTGGGCTGCTGAAACCAAGTAAATTCAAAAGGCAGCATTCAAAAAATGCTGCTTTTCCTCCCTTTGGTGACTTCTAGGAAATGCAGCTTTATTGAGTGCTTGATGCTTTGATGGATAAAGTTCAGTGAGATGAATCCTACTTTTCCTGCTCTCTGTCAAGAGGAAACAGACCTATGCTGCTGCTCCTCTGCCAAGAAATAGCAGATGTTATGTTTCCCCATATGGAGCAGCACTCTGGATTATTGTGGAATTCCTTTTATGTTAAATGGAAAGCCAAAATAACCTGTTCAGAAATAATTGAAAGATTTTTAGGAATGTGGAAGAGGTGGGTTTTTTCTAGGATGCCAGAAACAATTTAAAGTTCTGTTAGATTGTTACAAATTCCCTTGTTCCTATAGGTAGTAAAAGTGTAATGTACATGTAATGTACAAAAGAAAAACATAAAGTAATGCTCTCAAAACATAAAACTGATAAGGAAAAGTAGCATAAGAAAGAGAATAGGGTTGTTTTTTGCACAGTAAAAGCATAACATCCTGCAATATTGGACCTATACCTCCTCTGCACTTGTAATTTCACTATATGAGGTGTGAGGCAATGAAAAATCAGGGCCATAATAGCCTACTGAGCTTCTGAGTCATCTTATTGCACTGAAGTAAAAGCACTTTAGAAAATACAAGCCATCTGTGATGTTAAATGCAATTATCTGATTTGCCTTAATAAATGCTCACAAATCACTGCCAACCACTTCAATTTTTCAACACCGTTCTGAGTCATTCATAAGCAGGTAAAGGTCATTGTGCTCAGACCTTATCAACTCTGATCATTACCAAGTTATTATTTTCTTCAATAACACAACTTCTTCCCTCCAACTCCAGCACATAAAAGACCTTAAAAGGAGATGTAATTTTTTTTTTTAGCTCTGTCCTGGTTTCAGCTTCAGCCATGACAGCTCTGATATTCGGAGGACTACACTAGGTATATTACATCAAAATCAACACAGTATTGGCTATTAGAGCGTCTTCCTACAGGCATCAAGGTAAGTGACAAACATTACTGTTGTTAAGGGTCAGATCCCAAGCTCTGTATTTCAGATTCCTCATGACAGGAGCTTCTGTCATCAATAGGATGCAAAAGGAGCAATACATCAGGAATTGTCCAGATATGTCCCTCTTCTATTTGCACAATAATTCTGCCCAAGTGTGAAAGGGGCACTGTGATTGCACAAATTACATGTTCTGATTGTAAGTGCACTATGCTCTGTGGAACGTGGCAGCCCCATTGTGCATACACAGATCATGTTCTAGGCAGGCTCTGTACAGATGCACAAGTCCCACACTGCACAGGTTCATGTATTTCTTGCCAGGGAGACCTAGAAGAGCTACGGTGCTACCTAAAGCTTTATTTATCAGGATTTATTTACACCTGTAACAAAAGCTGCAAGATTGAATTTAAAATCTATGTTGCATAAGTGTAAAAGTTTGCAGCTGGTCATCAGGAAAAGCTGGATGTGCTACCCAACTGAGCACGAATATCAGTGCACACACTAGCCAGTGCCTAATGTGAGTGTAGCAGGAATGGTTTGAATGCTCAACCAGTAACAAATAGTAGAGTAGCTACACTGCAGACCTGGTCCAGGTTCCTCTAAACAGCAGAGAAGAAAATTGCTATAACCAGTAGGAGACTGTGAAAGCATGCAGAGATGGTGCTAGGAAAGCTGAAGCCCACCTGGAGATGTGTCTGCATAAAGGACAACAAGAAGAGCTCTAAATCTATGTCAAGAGGAAGACTGAGGAAAAATATGGGCCTGCTACTGAATAACACTGGATAACACGATGTAGTGACCAGGTACATCAAAAAAGCCAATGTACTCAATGCCTTCTTCACTTCATCTTTACTTGTAGGACCAGCCTTCAGGAATCCCAGGCCCCTAGGAGTAGTGAGAATTGGCACAAGAAACACAGACCTTGGGGTGGATGAGGATTAGGGGAACATTTAAACCTACTGGACATATATAAACTCACAGGGCTTGATTGTTTGCACCTCTCAAGTGCTGAGGGAGTTGGCAAACACATGGCAATTTGGGAAGATTCCTGATGACCAGAGCAGAACAAATCTGGACAACTACAGGTCAGTTGGCATTGCCTTGATCCCTGTGAAGGTGATGGAGAAACTGGAATCTAGGAAACCATTTCTTGTATTTAGGATAGGAACACTATTGTATTGGAAACCATGGTCAAAAATGGATTTGCACCAAGAAAATCAAGCCTGACTTGACATGCCTGACCTGACAGCCTCCTGTGATGAATTGACTAGCTTTCAATTCTGTGTCCAATAACACCGTCTTAGAAAACTGATAAAGTACAGGCTAGGTAAGTGCTTGGTGAAGTGGATCAAAACTGGCTGATACACTGAGCTCAAAGGATTGTGATCAGCAGCACAAAATCCATTGAGAAGCCAGACATTAGTGGTCTAATTCAGGGGTTCACACAGGAGCCAACACACTTCTGTCATTAATGAACTGGGATGATGGAACAGTGGGCACCTTCACCAGCTGTGTTAATCTCAAACTGGGAAGAATGGCTGATACACAGGATGGTTATGCTGCCATTCAGAGGAGCCTGGACACGCTGCAGTGTGTCCATTGAGGACCTTGAAGATGATTAAATAGTACCATCTTCAGGAGTATCTCTTATTCAGGAAGAGGCTAAGAGAGATGAGCCTGTTCAGCTCATAGAAGAAAAGTCTTTGGGGGCATCTCATCAAAGTGTATAAATACTCGATGACAGGGAGTAAAGAATGTGGGGACAAATGTGTCTCAGAAACAAGGCAATGGCCACAAACTGAAATACAGAAAATTCCATTAAATGAAAAAAGAAACTGAGGAGAGATCAAACACTGGAGCAAGTTGCCCAGAAAGACTGAGCAGTATCCACCCTTGTCAATATTCAAACCGAAACAGACATGACCCTGAGCAACCTGCTCTAGTTGCCCCTCCTCTGAGCACAGGTTTAAACTAGACAATCCCTGGAGCTGCCTTCCACCCCCAATGGCTCTGTAATTCAGTACTTGCAGGTTACTTACAGCACTGAATTGTTCCAGTCCACATCAAGCTGCAGTTCAGCAAACAACAGCATTAGTCAGGATTGTTTAAACAAGCCATCCAACTGTTTGCCAATTGGTCACATGGACCTGCTATAGCAGACTGCTTCTCTAGTCCTGTTTAAATACACATTCTTTATTAGGTATGGTTCTTCCATTTTTTATGAGGAATGCTTATGTGGTAGGGTTCAGTGATTCACTCTCTCCAATCATGATCAAGGAGTGTACTTAATGTGTTACTTTTCTCTGCAAGAAAGGGACACAAACACTTTTCATTAGAGCACAAATCTCATTCACCACTCTCAGATCTCCGGTTCAAACTAACATATCTGAGGCTATCACTGAAACTGCCAAATTCTGCATTAGTGATACTACACTCACTTGTTCCCACATCATACTACTTAATTCCTTGTGCTACCACATTGCTTGGGCAATCACATGTGAATGAGAGCAGGTAACTCATAGGTGTAGCACTCAACAGGCTTTGTACAAGATTTCAGAAGAACAGAAGGCTGTTTGAGGTTAATGATAGCAAGAAGGTAATCCACCACTTCAGATAAAAGTGCTAGTCCAGGGCAGCTAAAAGCATTGATGAGATCACAGGATTTTTCAGGGTAAAAGGAACCACAAGAGGTCTGTAGCCCAATCTCCTGCTCCAAGCAGGATCAGGTGCAAGATCCAAGCAGGTTGCTCATGGCTTTGTGCCAGTGGGGGCTTGGGAATCACCAAGGATGGTGGCTGCAAAACTCTGAGCACCAACCTGCTCCTATGAATGTCTATCCACCAGGTGAAAAGGGGTTTCCTTATACACAGCCTGAACCTCTCTTTTATTCAGTCTATGCCCAGTTTCTCCCAGCCTTGCCCCACACACAAGTGGAAAAGCCTGACTCAAAAAGCTGCCACGTGAGACAGTCACAGCTGTAGTCTCTGCCTGCAGCCCTAATGCTGCTTTTGGACTGTATTGCTGGGAGAGTTGTCACAAACTTGCTTTCGGAGGAAAATCTGTGGCATGTTTCCAATTTGTATATAAATTACCTATACTTTACATAAAGTAATGGATGGAATAACCCATCAAAACATTTCATGTGGCAAAAGTCAGTACCATTCATTGTGCATAAGACATAGGTATTACTAGAAAGTAGAATTACTTCCTCCTCCTACTTGTAAAAGGAGTGACATTTTTATATAGTGCTGAATGCCTCAAACATGTACAGCTCATGTTAACCCATCCACTTCCCTTACCTCATCTTCTATCAAATTAAGTAAACCACAAAAAATTCTATGAAT
Organism: Certhia americana; assembly: GCA_018697195.1. Lineage (NCBI taxonomy): Eukaryota > Metazoa > Chordata > Aves > Passeriformes > Certhiidae > Certhia > Certhia americana. The sequence continues at coordinate 140,070,172 of CM031858.1, read as the reverse complement.
CTTCTGGGTATTTTAACACTCACATACCACTTTTTTTCCTTGAAATTGAGAGCAGCAAACATGATTCTTTAAGAATATATTAATTTTTTTTAAATAAATAAATAACTGAAAAAAAATTAGAGAAAACACCAGATAATGCTACAGTAATGATAAAACACACCTTCCAGACATCTCGTGATTGTTTTTTGAGTCTCCCACAAATGCATAAATGCACTTTCTGTAGTATTATGGATTATCATGCAAAATATTTTGGCAATTAGGAAATGCAGATGTGTAAAAAAATACTCAAAGTATATTTCAGCAACAGTATAAACAAAGACTATTAGTTATATAATTAGACTATTACACTAGTAAAACCTGAATTTCATTTAGTGACATTTAAAATATTAAATTAATTTCAAACATATTTATCTATATTTTCCTTGCCTAATAGCTCTTCTGAAGTCATTCCAAGACTCCAGAACACCGATTCTGAACATCAGTGCTTACACATTGATACATACCACACCTTGGGTTATTCTGGGGTAGTAAGCCTGGATCCACACTAGCATAAGAATCTGGTTCCATGGATCAGAGCATGGGACTTATACAAAAGATCTGTTTCTCCCCTTTTCTCAGTATATGCTTACATGGGTTAAAAATCTAATTTAAAAAAAAAAAAAAAAAAAAAGCAGCTAAGCACCCAGCATCTTCTCCCTGTGCCTTTCATGTATTTGCATGAGTCTCAGCAGGTTTCTTAGGAAATGCCACTTCCTAGAGAAAAAAGAGAATGCAGAGAAACTCCACACCCTCCTCCTCTCAATCCAGATCTGACACCTACTATTCCTCAGGCTGTTTTTTCAGATAGGTGGCTGACTCAGGCAAAGGGAGGGGAACTGGAAGAGAATTTTCTACTCACTGCTTCCACACCTGAATTTCCACCTACCTCCTTCACTGCAGTGTCCATTAAACTTTCTTGTTTTGCATTAGTGCAGCTCCTGGCCTAGGGGGTGTGCATGAACCATCTACAGCTCTTCCCTTTTCTTCTTCCAGCCCTCCATACTGGCAGAGGCCCTGTAGTGGAAAGCCCCACTTCTCGTTCCCCATCAGTATCAAATCTATATAGTCCTACACTTGTTCCTCCCACACCTTTTCACAATTTCAACATACTTATCATCAGTTATCTTCGAAATACACACCCATCTCCACATATTTTTTCCCAGGAATATGCAAGATAATGTAAGAGTCCTGATACTGAAATTTTAGGCACATGCTGTGGTCCTGTTTTTGTCATACTTGAGTATGACAACAACTTTGAATGGTTTTAATCTCACCATCACAGTTTAGGCCCACTCAGCTAAGCAAATCACAGCCAAAAATATTCACACACGGCTGTGCTGCTGTTCAGTGCCAGAGACATGTGGTGCCTGACTTGAGGTCAAAGATTTTTACATGTTTCTTCAACTGTTCCTGGAAACTGCTCCTGTGCATGTGGTTTGGGCACCCAAAATAAAATAATCATGCTTGAAAATCCTGGGTCTCAATGATAGGCAGAAGTACCTCATTAACAAGATCATCAGATGAAGATGAGTGAGAATTTCACTGTTTTATAGAAAACACTTAGGAGCACAAGGGGTTGCTTAAAGCTTAATGAATACTGAATTTCTAAAAGGTGAAAGGGGAATAAAAAGAGAAAAATGATGATAGATGATAGTGCAGTGAAGTATACAAGTCTAACATCTTATTTAAACTTCAGAACTCTTGAAGCAGAGCAATGCTGTTGATGGACATTCATCAACTGTACTTTCATTTGATGTTAGCTGGCAGAAATCCTATTGAGAAATAATTTGAATGTCTAAGGAGCCTCTGGTCAGTATTGCCTTTTCATCTGGTGACCTAGGACAAAGTACACAGCAAACTGACTGTGGCTGTGACAAACCAAATCTGTTTAAAGGAAGTTTCCTACACTTTTAAGAGAAAGTTTAGACGACACCTCTCTGAAGTGAGGCAAGCTAAAATGAGAAGCAAGAAAGCAAGGCAGAAAAATAGCTCTTCCTGAGCAGAGAAAAGATATTTTTCTACACTATAATTTAGCAGAGTGTTTTAAGAAAGTTAGCTCACTCTCACCTGATGCTTCTGAAAGCTCTTCTCTTCTACTTTACCATAGATTAATTGAATCAATTCACACAACCCCTTGAATCAATTCACAGCCTCTTTTCTCTAATGAACAACATACACTAAATTACAATTTGTCTAGTTTTGACCAGAATTTGTTAAGTTTCTGATGGTTTTAGATACCTTTAAATATTAGGTTTCACTAGCTATTAGGTATTACACACTACACCTTCTAACAGCTGTCATGCCCTATTTGCTATCTAGTCACAGCCATAATTTTGCTGTTCTTCAGCAGGCATGAAGTTGTAATTAAAAACTACAGGGCTGTTTAAAGGGCTTAGTAAAATTGTACTCACTGGGGATGTCCTCAGGGTCCAGAGCTAAAATGTAGTTACCAGTCAGAAATTCAGCATACCAATAGGGATAGGACTCCAGCTCTCCATGTCCATGCCACTTCAGCTCTGAGCCTTGATTTATTCCCTCTATGGCTCCCAACTCATTCCAAACAAGAAAGCACTGCTTCACATATGCATTAGCCAGGTAATTACTCCAGCATATCTCCAAATATTGTCACAGTGAAATTAATGATTAATATTTGAATACTTAATACAAAATGTCATAAAAATCACAGAAGTTTATTATGTTATTGAAGGCTGTATGTGTGTATCGCGCACATTTGAAAATTATGATATCTACAAACATCCTATTTTCTCCACAAAAAGCATGTGAACATCACTCCATTCTGTCAGCATATGGGATCAGGTGTGTGACTGTATTGCATTTGGGAGGACCAGCATATCCTCTCAATTTTTTTTACTTATAATGCACTGTGAGTATGCCTACCTCTTTGCAAACACATGAATGATAAGGCTCATGCTCCAGGAACTTGTATGTGGACTCATGTACAACAAAAAAGATTAATAGTTAAGTGCTTATGAGATCAAACAACGAGGCAGGTCTTTGTGGCAAAGCTGGTTATTAGAAGGCTTAAAGAAAGAGTTGGGTTTTGAGACATTTCTTACAGACTCTGAGTTTCCTTCATAAAATAAATAATGAAGACCCAATTTTTAATTAATTTAGATATTTCAAGGATGTCAAAATTCCTGGGGTTTGTGAAGACTGAATTCACTTGCATATTGTATATTCTTGCACTCTAATTTGAGGTTTGTTTTGCAAAAATAAGCTGTCACAAATAACACTTGTTAGCCGCAATGGCCACTGCTAACAAACAAAAAGAACATGTGCCACTCTTTTCATGCCCTCTCAGGGTTTGCCCTTGTATACTCAGTCCCTTTGCTGTTGTCCTCTTGATTTTAATAATGACATAATTTTGGTGAGTAGAGTAACTCACAGACTGTTTCTGGGTAGTTAATATTTACTGATACCCTTAAAATTAAAAAATGTTTACTTCTGAAGTGGAAAAAAATCTGAAAAACCTTTCTGATATCTCAAAAAAACCCCTGAAAAGTGTACAAGCCCACAGCTGTTTTCCAGGTCAGATCTTGAGGGTGGCGGGCTGTTCACTGTAAGATTTCTGGGGACCCGAAGCTCTGCTACTGTGTCCCTGATCTCCTTCGTTTTCGGGATTTGTTGTAGGACCTGTCAGAATGGGTAAGATGGGCAAAAACCCGAGGGCCTCACTCGGGGGTGAGGTGCTGACTGGCAATTCCCGGGGTGGTGTGTGTCTTTTCCTTTCCCTGCGGACAAACTCCTCCGGCCGGCCAGGGAGTGCGTGCGGTGGGACAGGGACAGGACGGGCTTATTTTGGATCCATCAGCCTGCATGTCTGAGATGACCGAAATCCCGAAGAGAAACATCCCCGAGCTGTGAAATGAAGCGTCCTGGGGCAGGGTGGCCGCGCAGTCCCTCTCCCACACACGCCTCCTGGGGGTCCCCAGCCCTGCCACCCCTCACAGCTCACGGCCGGCCCCCGTGCTGCTGTCCCTGCCCGGTGGGGACACGCGGAGGCGCCCCGAGAGCCCACGGGAGACAGGGAACGCCGGTGCCTGGCCGGGCGCCCGTTTCCCGGGACTACGTTTCCCAGGGATCCGCGGCGCGGCCCCGCCCGCTGTCAGCGAGCGCTGCAGGTTGATCGCCGCGGCTGCAGATGAGCGGAGCCCGCGCGGGCGGGGGGGCGGCCGGGGCAGCGCCGCCGGGGCCGGGTCGGCGGCCGGCGCACTATGCGAGGCCGGGAGGATGGCGGTGGAAGGTAAGGGCTTCACGTCCCCTGCCCGCCACCCCCGGGGTCCCTCCCCTGTCTCCTCCCCCGGGCACTCACCTGCGCCGTGGCGGCCCGGCCCGGTTCGGCGGGAGAACGCTGTCCACCGGCGGGGCCATTCCGCCGCCCGTTGCCCCGGCCTCGCCCTCGGGGCACCCCCCCGGTCCCCGCGCACCTCGGCCCGGCCGCCCGCAGCGCCGCGGCTGCCCCGGACCAGGTGCCGTGGAGCCGGGCCGCGGCTGCAGCCCCCACCCGCGGCGGGGTAGGCGGCTGGGGCTGCCCGGAGGCTTCGATCGGCAACTTCCCGGCGGGCCCGGAGGTGCCGCCTCTCCCGGCAGGGCGGCCGACCTGCGCCGCCTGCCTCCGGAGCGGCCCCGGAGCCCGCGCTCAGCCCCGGGCGCCTCCCCCGCCCCGGCCCCGGTCGGGCTCCCGCGGGCGCCGAGTCGCCGCCGTCCCTCGCTGCTGCCCTGATCCCCGGCGTGCCCCAAGACCGCGATGCCCATGAAGCTCCAGCGTCCCCCGCATGGGCGCAGAGCTGTGCTCGGCCCCTCCTTCCCTCAGACGGATGGAGAAGCCAAAGGGCCGAGATGCTCGGCTCCTGGGCAGCTGGGAGCTGTGAGGTGTTCATAAGGTGCCTGGTCCTGGGGAAGTACGCCGGTATCTGAGGCGATTGCTGCGAAGACCTGGACAGGTGGATGCTTTGCTAGGTCTTCCAGCAAATGCTCCCTTTAGCCTTCTAACACTGGCTGCCTGTTCCCTTTCCATTGGGTCTTTTGGGAAGTTGGAGGAGAGAGGTGTATCAGAAAAGGAAAATGTGCTTTCCTGTAATCTGCTTCCAAAATTAACTTGGTTTTCTAGTGCTTTAGACTGAGGCAGTGACAGTCCTGGGGTTTGTGCTTCTTGCTTTATTTGGTGCTCTTGAGAAAATTTAAGAATCCTGTTTAAAGCAGCTATCTGACCCCTTCTCCTGTGCTTAATTTAGTGTATGTCAGTATTTCTGTGAGTTCATCTTGTGACTACCATGAGTTTTGTTTCTCAGTTATGCTGAAATCTACAGTTCTATCACAGACACTTGCTTTATTGCTGAAAATCATGCTGAAGCTGTCTTTTGCTGAGTACCCAAGTGAACAGTGCAAATGATAGTCTGGCAAAACTTAAACATCCTGGAGGCAGTGGGGAGCTTAACATCCCTGAAAACCAGCTTTCTATGCAAATTCAAATAAAGGTAAACAAGACCACTATGTCTCAAAAGGTGTCCGTCAACATCCCAAGCTGTTTATCCTAAGTGTAAGCCTCTCCATGAGGCAAGCATTTCTTTGGCACAGGCTGCTTTACCAAATGGCAGTTTTGAAGGCTGGAATGATATAAAGAAGGAAGGTTGTGGTCCTGAATAAAAGCATTACTTCTTCAGTGGCAAAAGCATAATGACATGAACTGGGCATGCGTGCCTGATAGTGGGTAAGTAAGTAAATGAAATGGACTGCCGTGCACCAGATGGTTCATATGCCAGCAGCAACCCCTGTTTCAGTGTGCTCACTAATGTCATCCTCCTCTATTTACTTGAAGTCCTTCTCAGTTTGTTTGCTAGATCTTTTCAGGTCTGTAATAATTCCTGTCATATCTGCAGTGCCCTCCATCTGAGAATCTCTAAAAGCTTTGTAAATATTAATGAAGGAAAGCTCTGTTAAAGCTTTGGGAAGAGTGTCTTTGCCTTCTCCTGAGATGGAATTTTTTTCTTTAACTCTTTCTTCCCATTTCCTTCCCCCAGGATGCATCCTGCTGTGGTGTGTCAGAAAAGGCATTCTTGTCTGTATGTTCTGCATTCCTCCCATTTTGTTTTTTTTCTCCCTCAACTTTCTTGCCTTTACATAATTCTGTTGCCCTCCTATTAACACAGTACTATGACTGTTTCAGCACAAGTAGCCATGTGGCCATGAATACTTTGTGTGTTTGTAGTGCATTCACATTTCAGGCCTTTTATTATCCATCATTTTCTTTTGGAACCTTGTTTATTTGTGTGATTGTGCTTAAAAGCTTGCTCTTCTCTTAATGCATCTTCTGCCTTATTGGACCCCTGGCTGTGAGCTGTGTTCTGTTCCTGAACTGTGACTTTTGGCAAGGAACATGTGGAACTATGGCTTCAGTTTGGAAAGCTGAGAGGTTACTTGTTCCTCATGACTCTGATCATCACAGAGTACAGACCCGGCTTTAGTCTAAAGTAGAGTTGCCATTGAATCTTCTAAATAGATAGTTTTGTAGAAAAATGTCCCGGACTCAGGAAGAACAGACAGTTGGGATTGTTTGTTTTCTGTTTGTTTGATTTGTTTGTTTTCTTTGGAAACACTTTCTGGGTTTGCAGCTTGGGATCTTGAGAGCAAAACCTGCTATACAACAGTTTTGTAAACTTGGAAATAAGGTTTAAACTGAGGGTATCTGACCTTCCAATCTCTGCAGCAGTCAGCTGGGAGCTTGGCTAGGATGGGTTTCCTGGGCTTTCTTTTATAGAGTGTTGCAAGGCCTTTGAATGGTTGGGCCAGCTGGCTTCTTGTGCAGACTTGCAAGTGTCTGGCTCTGAGGGGAGTGGAAAGGTCCCTGGGGCACAAGGAGGCATGGATTCTGCAGCACAGGAGTTCCTGACTGGAGCCAACATCCGCTGCCCCACCAGCTCCACGAGGGCTATTGTTGTATGGAAACTGCCTGTTTGTCAACTTCAGCCCTGAACCCAGAGCTTTTGTTTTGTTTTTCCTTTCAGATATGCTCTGTGTGGCTAAGGTGAAAATATTTTGTAGCTTATAATTTTTGGAAAATCTTTGAAAAATTTTATCCAAAAAATCTTTTTAAATGTTAAAAGGAATTATTAAATTTTATTTTATCTAAAACAATTGCGGAAATCTTCCTCAAATCTGATTATTTTAAAGCTGTCTTAGCATGGTGTGCTGAGGTTTAGCTATGGCAACAAATGTCCATCAGTTTACTTATGGAAAATACTAAACTTTTTTACTGGGATAGCTGACAGTGGTAGACTTGCAAATATGAAATGGGCATTTGGAGAATACAGTTCTTTGCCAGTTATATATAATATGTACTTTAGTGTCCCAGAAGAGTTTATGTAGACCGGGAGGTCCTTTGGGCTGTATGGTGCCAGTGTTTCCAGATTGATGAAAAGATTGCTGTTTTGTGTATGAGGAAAGTGAGGTTGCACTCCTTAATATGAGCCCAATGAGATGGCAGCACTGCCAAGGTAAGTCTATTTTTAGACTCAACAGTTTTGACAATGTTCCTTTAAGTGCTTTTTCTCCTTCTAGTAAGAATGAAAGAACTAGGTCAGAGCCAGTAGAAAAAGGCTTTTGATCTCTGCAACAGTGTTCTCAATTTTTTTTTTTTCAGTTTGCTGTTGTGCGGCAGAGGTAAAGGGGAAAAGAGAGAAATGGTGATTTCTTTCTCCCTCACCCCCAATGTTTATTGCACAGGAAAGTGAGAGACTGACAGCACCCGGCAGATGATGTCTGCATGCAGGTGATCCCACACAGTTCTGTTGGATCCCCTGCAGCTCTGATCTGTGGTGGTTTTGAGATTCTTTTGCAAAGAAAAGTGCTAATTATATCATGGAGTTCTTTCATGGTAAGTGTTTAATGAAGTTTGGTCTAACACCTTCCTTGCTGTGTATATGTTTTGGAAAGTGCCACATACATTTGTTGCTGGTCTCCTCCTGGAAGTTAAAGTAAACTTCCTGTCTCCTGTGGCTCTTCTGTAGTGGGCTTATGCTATTGAGACCCTGAATCTTCCTACAGGATTAGTATTTTTTACTAAGTGGAGACTTGCTGACTTAAAATTACAATGACTGGCCTTACCCCTTGGTAAGCCTTAAGGAGACTAAGACTCAGAGGAGCTTAGGGCATTCTGTAGAGTGGCATCTAGGTTAACTGCTGCAGGACTGAAGTTATTTGCAGCTTGTAACCAACTTCTATCAGAGTGATCCTGTGAATTTCAGCTATGTGATGTACCTTGGTTGAACGCCTTCAGTGCCTAGCAACTCCATGGATATTGAATGCTGCCATGTGTTTCTTCAGAGACTTGAGATATGGTGAGCTCATAGATGTGCTATGCTAACTCCGCCAAGAATGTCAAAGCAAGTTCAGGATCACCCAGAGGACAGCTTTGAAGCAGCTTTCAGTGTAGGTACCTATCATGCTGTTCCTAGCATGTGCCCTAAAGTACAACTCTTCTGACAGGTACTCAGTTATTCAACTTCATCTTATTTCTACACCCACTTGAGCTCAGACTGGATATGTCTCCATATCTAAGTTTCCAGGGAATGTGGTCCAGTACATGGTGTTTCAGCACGCTTATTTGCCTATGGAGCAAAGAAGTAACAAGCCCTGTGATTCAAAAACAGCACATGCTTTCATCATGTTTTTGGTTTCTTCAGTAATTTTTAACCACTTCTTAGCTTGAGGGATTCAGACATGTGGCTTGAAAATAGCTGCCAGTTAGAAGCAGGACTATGTGAGGGACACATCTCCTTTCTGCCCTCCAGTTGAAAGTCAGATTGGGTCACAGCAGAGGACACAGCAGATAAGACCAGTGCTGGAAGTGTGTTGGACAGTGAGGTGTGAGATTTGAACATCAGCCTATGGTCTTGTGTTCTGTATGTTACTTTCTTACCATTTGTTGCAATTGCATCAGCAATTATGGGATTCCAGACTGGAACATAGACCTTCTCCTATCCACATTCATGTAGCAGCCTTCTTGTTGGGCTGCAACATCTACCCCCTTAATTCTTGCTCAACAACAGCTCAACCTCCCTCCAGCCCCCAGTTTTGCACACAGCCTGGTGGTTGTGTGTGCTTCTCTGCTTTGAACCACTACTTAGAGCTTTCCAGTCTATGTTGCTACATTTGAGAAGGAGACTGTGAGCTGAGGTTCAGAAGGTGCACTCCATTGTAGCAATTGGAGACCCCAAAATGAAGCTGTGGCAGCAAAGAATCACCCTGCAGTGGAGTGTCTTTGGGTGTATTCAGCTTGAGTGGGGGGTGGATGTTATGGAAGTTACGTGATCATTTTACCCTCCCTGCATTTACGAATGAACCGATATTAGACAGGAATCAAGGTTCTAAGTACAGACTTGGTGTTACACTGTGTTTCTTTTGGATGAAATTTGGTTCTAGTGTTTCTGGAAACTCGGAAGTACTTTCATGTCAACTAGTTTAGATACAGTTCCTTGAGTGTTTGACCTTACCCTTTAAAATACTTGGAAGACTTAGAAGCTCAAGGAGGACCCATTAATATAAATTCACTGATTCAGTACAATTGAATCCCATCATAAGGTTAAAGCTTGTCCTGTGGTGGTAATATATGGGCAAAGGGAAGGAGTGATGCTTTGAAATTTTGTGTGCTTTTTCCACCAAGAAAGGAATGCAAGTGGGCAAATGACAAGAGTTAGACTTCGGATGCATTTCTTAATGTACTACTGGAAAGTATTGACAAAACCTGTAGTGACATTGTAAGAGCTCATGTTTACTGCTTAAATGGAAACTATAAAATAGAACTGTTCTTGAGGGGTTTTGAAGGGGTTTTTTTGTTCTTCTGTTATGTCCAAGCATGGCAGGCAACATCCAGGGAGGCTGTGTAGCTTTGTTCCTTTTGTTTACAGCTGAGTGTATGAGGTCAGGGCAAGCTGCTTAGAGCCAGTCTCTAGTGCTTCTCAGTATTGCTGTGTCGCAAGGTCTATGGCAGGAAAACAGCAGTGACAGGCTCAGAGCAAGGCACATGGTGTCAGAGGTGCAGGTTGTTGAGCTGATAAGCATGGAGAGGTTGCTGTCCAAAACATCTGTGCAGGCTTGCTGGTGGGTGCAGAGTTAGGTGTCTGTGGAGCGTGGTAAGTTGTTTTTTTTATTTTCCCATTGGTCTCTGGATGTATTACAGCTAGTTTGCAAAGGTAGTAGAGCTGTTGAAAGTCTGCTCAGTTAACTGAGTATTGATTCTATGAGTCTGTTAGGATACTGTGCCTGGTTTTGGAGACAGTTTTCTCTGTTATCCTAGCTGAGACAGTTTTACCCTCTTGTGCCCTATTTTGTCTCTTGACTGTATCTCCTTTTGCCCAGACTGTGTGATCTGTAATGCAATGCCCTTTTCTGTGAACAAGAGATACTCTGAGTTTAAAACTGAACAATCCTGTCGTGGGTTATTTCTCATGGAAGCTGTTGCCTTTGAATGGATACAGGTATTTACCCTTGCAGATTAACAATTGAACAGCTCAGCCCTCAATTATCTGCTCAAAACATGCAGAGAATGTAGAGGGAGTAGTTCTGGAAGGTGCCAAAGGCAAAGGTGGAAAAAAGGGCTAAAAAATGGAGTAATTTTTAAGTCTTCGGAAACTGTCTGGTTGGTGCTGGTCAAAATAGCAAATAAGATTTCAAGAACTATGAGGAGAACTCACAACAAACCAAGGGAGGTATTTGTTTCTATCATTGCTTATTGCTCTTGTATTGTGAATACTTCCTGCAGCTTTTACTTGCCACACCCTAAAAAAAGGAGAGGTCTGGAAAAATTCAGGAAAGAACAGTCTGCTGGTCAGAGACATGGTGTGTTCTCTCAAGGCAGCTTACAGATATTACCATTCTTTAGCTTGGAAAAATGATGAGCACATTACAAAGATACTGATTTTTTAGCTTGGAAAAGAGATGACCATGGAGAGAATGCTTATGCCTTGATGAATGGTGTGGAGAAGGTGGGAAAAGGAACTAGGTCATGAGGCAAAACAATGAAGCTGTAGGAATTTGTGCTTTGAATTAAAAAAGGAAATAGTTTTTCATATAACACAAGAGTTTCCCAGGTGCACTTTTAGCCTTGGAAGTCATTACTAATGTGCCAAGACTGGATCAATTCAAGAACTCCCTGCTCTCGTGCTGTTCTCTTAAGCAGTGGCATAAAGGGCTAAACATCTAGTGTGACCCAGCTTGACAACTTTTATGACAAAGTCTTGCTCATCTGCTGTGTGTCCAGAACAATTCCACTCGCAACAAGAATTTGATTTGCATTGAGTAGCTGAGAGGGAAATTTGGTCAGGACAACCCAGAAACAGAAAGGACATAGGGAAATAGGGCACTGAGCTGTAGAAAAGTTAACAGGCAGGGAGGATCATGATGCATAAGATACGTAGCTTTCTTTTTCCTAATATATAAGAATGATTCTGCTCTGTAAGAGGAACGAACTGCGTGCTATGTCTGGTCAATTGGATTTGGAGAAGGAGGGGCCCTGCATTAAGCTGCAGCTGTAGAAATGTCATCCTGGAAAATACTGATTCTCCACAGCAGGTAGGGTTGGAAACACTTCTACTAACCTGTATAAATGAGTTGAAGTATGGTCTGAGAGAGATGTTCAGGAAACCCTGAAGCAGATTAGATCTACAGATGTCAGCCTCAGTGGCTTCTGCCTTGAGTAGGTTTTATGTTCCCTTCCCTCTGTGTGGGGTCCTTCTCTCTCCAGAAGTGTCCTGTTGCAAAAGGACTGCAGAAGGAGCGAGGCAGTTGCTGTGAATAGCTGCATGTTCTCTGTGCAGCATGAGCTAAACTTGGGATTAAAGAGCAGCTTCATTACTTGAGACAATAAGAATTCACCCTAGTTTGTGCTCCTCCTGGATGAAGCAAGGAGGTGTGCAGGGGTCTGAACTTGGGCTGAAGTGAACTCTGCATTCAATTACAGGATCTAACATGCTTGCAGGGAGTATGTGATTGACAAAAATAAGGGTATGAGGAAGACAGTGTGAATTTAAGCTGGTCTTTAGTGCATCGTATCCATCTCTAGATAATGTGCTAGCTCCTTCAGCTGAACATTCAGGTTATTATTTCTCTCCATTCCCCCACTCATTTGCTCTCCTCTGCCCTGTCTTTGTGGCTCTTTTTAAAATAAAAAAATTATTTTCTTCCCCCAGAGGGGATTTTGGCTGAGTTGATTTGCTTCTCTGCCAATAACCTAGTGAAAGCAAGAAAGAGACTTTTAATAATGCTGTTTCATAAATATAGAGAAAGGGAATTGTAATATGCGTCAATAGAGGCTTTCTCTCCGATTGTCCTCTTGGTTGATGGTGTGTTGCTATGCAAATCATCTGGGGTACTAGAGCGAGTAGGATACAGTGGTATGAGCAAGCAGTAGGAGGTGAAGAATGTTACTGGGGGAAGGAAAGAAGGCATTTCCAGACTCTTCAGTTAAGTGTGTAAAGGAAGGGATGGCCTTGAACATTGATAAAGGAGGTAGCTTTTAGGCAGGTGAGAGAAAGCCAGGACTGAAAAAAGAAGTCAACTGCCAGATTTCAAACTAGTTATGCTAGTGAGAATGAATAAAGATATTTTCCTTTGCATTTTGATGTCTGATTCGTGGGACAAGAAATAAAGCCCAGATCCAAAGCTGAATGAATTGCAGCCATTTCTTTGACGTGTTCAGCAGACACTAGCTTTCATGAGTAGGGCAAAAGCGGAGATCTGTAATACATGTGTGGGACAGTGCACCTTTGATACTATAATAAAACAACCTGTTTGTGTCTGAACCCTTCTTTGTGTGCTGGATAGGCCCATTAGCTTTTAAAAAAGTTTTTTGGTGTAATTTTGGCTGATTATAGAATTGAATAGTAGTATTGGGACTTGAGAAGAGGCATTCTCAGAAATACAACCTGTGGTGAAGCATGATGATCCAGCTTTGTACTCAGTGACTGCAAGACAAGTTTCTTTCTAAGATCACTGGAACTAGTGAAGACTCATTGCATACTCAGGTGTGTTATTACTCTTTTTTATCTCTCCATTTTCTCTGTGAAATCTGTAGTGCAACAGTGGTACCTAGTTTGGAGTTTGCCTAAGCTGGTTGGTGACTGACACTTGTAATATATGGTGAATACTTTTCCTTGTGAGAGAGAATTATTTTAGGTCTCTGCCTCTCTGTCTACCAGTAGATTTTTTTTTGTTTTTTGTACTTATAGTTCTTATCTCTTGTAGCACCCGCTTTGCATGCAACTTTGTGCATGTCGCAACTATGGTGCGACTCACAATCTTGAAATCCAGAGTTCCTCAGTATCCAAGAGAAACTCTGTAGATGCTTGCACAGGCCTTCTTATTGACTTACTTGTTTTCAAACCAAATGACCAACTATTTAGTACTTTAATCCATTGCTTTAATTGTTTTTTCATGTGCAGGTGACACATGTTACTTGCTGGCCTTTACTATTTTGTTCACCAAGATCCATTTTGCTTTAAGTTAATTGCATAGCTCACTTGGTCCCCTTATGTGTCAGTATTCTCCTGTTCATCTAAACCTGTACAGGATTTGTATTAGCCTGGCCTTATTTATTCACTGAATAGATTAATTTTTCAATGAGCCTCTGTTGCTAGCATGAATTAAAGAGCTGCTTGTACCAGGTGTGCTTTTATTAAAATGGTATGAGAAAATGCTTCAGAAATAATTTGGCTGTCCAATCGCTGTGTCTGCTTTTTATAATGAAATCTTGTTGCTGTTATAAAGACTGAACTTGCATTGCTGAGACACCAAGGTCTATCTAGCATAGTGATGACATGCAGTCTGTCTCCTGAAGAGCAGGTGTAAAAGAAACGGTGTATAATACAGCATTTGCTAAAGTCTGTGAGATAAGAGATGGTAAGTGGATATTGCCGTACATAAAATCATAGTTTCCAGTAGGAAAGCTGTAAATAATACATAAGAAAATTTTTTAGCTGAAGAAATTTAATTATGCACATATCTGGTGGGATGAGCGTCATAGAAGGCAAACTCAACCCATACAGGAGAATTTCTTATTCTGGGCTTAGTGTTTCTGTTCTATAAAGAACTAAAGGGTCTCTTCTCTCTACACTCAAGATTTGTTTGGCCTTCAACCAAGTTATGAGTTTAGTTTGATTCCAGATATGAAAGTGCTAAGTTACTCATTCTGATTTCTTGATATATTTATGTTGCTGTACAAGATTTTTTACCATCTTACAGCTAAAGTTTGTTAGAGAGATGTATGTGAAATGCACTAGCTTGTTTCAGAAAGCATACTTTTTCTGTGTTCTTCTTTGGCTTTAATTTTGGGTATTTTTTCATTGTTTCTGGAGACAGCAAATGGCTTATAGTAATAATTGGCTTGATACCATGGGATGACTACCCCACTGTCTAGCTAGAGATGTGCAGGGATAGTTGTCTCAGGAATGCCATTACCTTAAATTTTCTTGCTAATAATAATTCTAAAGAGGTAAAAAAGGCAAAAGCCCCCCAAGTCACAGTGACAAGTTATAATAGATGCTCCTCCTCCGAACACTTTATCCCCTTCTGCCTCTATCCATTTCCTACACCTGTGTCCCCTTTGCTCTGCCCTTCCTGCCCTCTTGACCTGGTTCAATGTCGACTTCCTTGCTGCCGAGCTGTCACTTACCTTCCCTTCAAGATAGTGTCCAGTTGTTTGGCATGTCCCACTGCTTTAACAAAGACTTGATGGTAAAATTCATGTCTTGTAAGGAGCGGGTTTTTGTTTAATTGATTTATGATTGGTAGTCATTATAACAAGAGGCTGGAGAGACAGCCAACTCACTGGAGGGACCTGCAGGTACAGGTGTGTGTCTGTCTGCCAAGCCTTCCTGCCTGTGTCTGAGATTTGTACTCAAAGTTACGAGTACATCTCACACATAGCAGCAGTTCACAGTGCACTCCACAGCTCAATACTGGCCTATCTTTTGGCACAGCATGTTTGGAATCACTTAATTCTGCTTTTTGATGCTGACCAACAGAAGCAGATAGCTAGACACCTTCATATCTTGAATATTACTTCAGTTAGGTACTTTGGGATTTCAGCCTTACGGGAGGTTTCTGATAAATTCATGTGACTTGTACTGAAGTAGAAAAGGTCCTGACTGATTTGCTGGGCTTCTTAGCTCTGTGTGAGTGCTGCTGATTCGGTGGCTGTTAGACAGACAGAGGAACAGAGTGGGGAAAATCTTGAATTTACTCGCTCAGCAGGATGCCAGCAGCATTTACTAGGTTGCAACATAAGCAGCAGATTGTATTCAGGTGAAACTTTGACTGCATTTTCAGCTGGTTCCAAGTGATGTGTTGGGGGAACTGTGCAAATTTACATTAGGTGGAGAGAGGATTGTATGGAGAAGCAGTTCTGGTAGGGAAAAGACAGACAGTTTCTCCGAACTGGAAGTTGATTGATGAGGCAGATGGACCCATCCATAGGAGCTGCAGAAACTCATTACTGTGGAAGAAATTTCTGCCAGACAAAGTGGTCAAAATAGTCCTAAATATTATAGTACAAATTAAAGCCATCTTTATTTGCTGTTTTTAGTCTTGTTTTTTACTATTGTAGAAGTGGTACTAACTGCTCAGGTCAAATACCTCTGAAATAATCTCATGTTTCCTAGGGATATGCAGAGCTATTAATGAAGTATAAGCTTCTTGAAATACAAGAAGGGCTTTGCAGTGCAGATCTCTCTTGCTCATTTGGTCAGTGTGAGGAGGCATCCCAACCTGAACAAGACTTCAGTGTTCTCAGTGTAAATGTCTCTTCTCTGATAAACCCAGGTAAAGCAGGTTGTGAGTAAAGGCGAGCAAAAAGCCTCAGAGAGTCTGTCTGACTACTCTGGATTGAAATGCAGCATCTGGAAGTGTATAGAACTCTCATTGAAAATGCCGACTGCAAAATTTGATGTGATTGGAGGTTTGATTTGCTTTTGACAAGAAATGGGCAGAGATGGGAGGAACAAGTCCAGTGAGAGTTGCTGTCCAAAGGTCTTTTTCCCTAGAAATACTTGGTAAATCTTTGTGACTACTGAAATGACTGAAAAGATATGTGGACCTTTTTTATAAGATCCCTGCTATGTCCAGCCTGAGTTTGTTAATGTTCAAGATACGTGGATGAACTTTTGTCTGTTCTTTCAAAACTGTGGCATTTTATGGTGGGAGTAGCAGGTGTATTGTATGGCTTTACCTCCTAGCATTGTGCAGTGCAGCTAAGTCTGTGGAATGAATACATAAAATAGAGCTTGCAAGGCTGCCAGTATTTGACACATGAAAGTTTTGTAAGGATTGTTAGAGGTTGGGTGGGTATCTCCTGTGCCTGCTTTTTGTCTCTGAATAGCAAAAGCTAGCATATGACTATGATGCACACAGAACAGGGCACATGAGTAAGAAGATGCTATTTTTACTTGATCACTTTTTAGAATAGAACAATTGTTATTGCATGTAACTCAAGTACTTGCCAAATACGCTTTAATGTAGCCTTAATTGATCTGCTTAAAGTTTTAAGCAGCCAGCAGTATTCCCACTGAAACATGTAGTTATGAAATGTTTGACACAGTAGGCAGTGAGTGCACAGAGGTAGCGATTGATCAGAGATTTATCTGCTAAGCCTTGAGCTTACAGATGGAGAGACAAAGACTTTCCATCTGCCCATGCAAAACTTTGGATATATCAAGGCTATGTTTTGAAGAGTGCCTTCAGGCTTTTTTCCAGACAGGATTCACAGAGTACCCTCTAGGAAAAGACAAGGCTTGCCCCAGATGCCAGTAACTTAGGATGGCTCTTGGTGACTTCTGTGTACCATCAAGCATGCTCAGACAAGCTGTCTCTTGGCTGCTTGCCATCTGGGAGGCAGGCATGCATGGGAGAAAGGTAGCTGGGGGGACAGAGCTTTCTTGTTACACTTCCAGCTCTTCTTTGAAATTGCATGTGCACCCTGGAAAGGGCTGTGTGGGCATGGAACTGGCTCATATATATGGGCCAGCTTCCGCAGGGCAACAAATTTTCTTGCCCTGTATACATGGAAAGGACTTGAGTTTGTGTTCCACCATATATAAAAAGTACACAGTGTATTGCATCCTGGTTTTTTAGGACATATGTGGGGTCATTTTTCCATTCCGGATGCCCCACTTACTATTTTCTCACAGAGCTTTCCACTTTCATAACTTGGCAGATCTCAGCAGTCTTTTTAGGTTCTGGAAAAGTGGATATTTTCCATTAGATTTAGCTTTACCTTTAGGTTAGAAGTACAAGAGCACTTCAGTATCTTTGTTTTAAATAATAGTTTGTTTCATGAATGTAATCTGTGGATCTGTATTATTGTGTCAGCCAGCACCATTCATTATGTGCTTGTTGCTGTGCAGTCAGAGCTCTACGAAACATTCACCCTCCTTCCTCAAAAGGAAACAAGTTCCTACCATAAAAAGCTTTCAATGTAAGTTGAACAACGGTTATTGAGGGAGCATGAAGAGAAGTTAATCAACTGAGGTGGGGTTTTCAGCAGGGAAAGGAGAATAGAAGTGATCTCAATCTGAATGAAGGGTTGTATTACTGAGATGTAGATGATATGTGAATATTGAGATTGTATGGAAGAATATCGGAAGAGGTTCTGTTTCAAAATCTAATGATACTGCTGGTAGTGGTATTAGACTAATACTCTGAACTGATTTGGAGGGTGTTGTCTTGATGTACTGTTTAAATTTGGGACTAATAAGGTGGATGCAGTTTGGTAGAAGGAAGAGTTGTTGAGACAGTAAGGATATTGATAATGTATTGATAATGTGAGAAAATGGTCTGAATGCAGAGGGCAGGATGAGCTAATGTTAGCCAGTACCAGGGTAAGGAGGAGTAATGGTCTGAACAATATTTTATCCAGAAACTACTTTTTCTGGAGCAAGATTTTTTCCAGATGAATGCCATTAAGTCCTAAAAGAAATTTAAGATGTGTCAGCTAAGAGAGTCAGAGTGCTTGGGCTGTGATGAAGTTAGTGATTTGTGATTATTTTCTAAGAGCTGTTTAGACTCAGTTCTATGGGATGTTAGCCCTGGGTGCTGTCAGTCCCCCAAGCCCCATTAGGTTTGATCATTAATCCTGGATTTAGAGCTGACCTTATCTAGCTAAAATTATGTAAGATGTAGATTTAAAAAGAGAATAAATTATTGACCAAACATTGACCTCTTTTGCTTCCTTTAACAAATCTTGAAATGGAACCATTTTGGTTTGTATTGACATTTAGAAGGAGACCAGAGATCCACCTCTGCCACAAAGATGGATCTATGTATTCTGTGTGGTAACAGGAAATAACAGACCCATGCAAGGAAATGTTCTTGCTCCTATTCTCTGTGTAGCTGAGGATTAGAGGTAGCACTAGAAGAGCTGACTACCTAAAGATGTGTAATGGCAAAGAAAGATAAGCTTTGCCAAGGGACTAAGATACTTATTCTCCTTAGGAGATTAATTGCCCTAGAAAATAGTAAGTTCTCTCTCCCCTCTCCCCCCCCCCTCCCCCCTTCAATACTAGGAATTCTGGAAAAGTCCCTTAAGACAGCCTTTGTTTCTTTTAACCACTCATCAGTTTTCAATTAAAAGCCAGTGGGCATCTATGTAATTGCTAGCAATCTCTTCCATTTTTTTCTCTTGTATCCTGAAGGAGCCCAGTAAAAGGCATGGCTGAAAAAGCACTAGCATTCATTACTCTTGAATGCATGATGGGCTAAGAGTCAAGCAGCATCTTGCCAAGTGACTTATTTAATTTTTAAGCCATCTAGGTGCTTATAGATTTATAAAACCATTGAAGTTAGAAAAGAGTTTTGAAATCAAGTCCTACCCTTAATGCAGCACTGAAAAGTCTACCACTAAACCATGTCCTCAAGTGCCATGTCTACATGTTTTTGAAATACTTTCAGGCATGGTTACACCCCTACTTCCCTGGGCAGCCTGTTCCAATTCCTGACAACCCTTTACATGAAGAAATTTTTCCTAACATCCAATCTAAGCTTCCTCTAGCACAACTTGAGGACTTTTCCTCTGATCCTGTCACTTGTTAGCTGGGGGAACTGATCCCCACCTGCTACACTCTCTTTTCATGGGGTTGTAAAGAGTGATAAGGTCTGCCCTGAGTCTCCTTTTCTCCAGGCTAAACATCCCCGGCTCCCTCAGCTGCTCCTCATCTGACCTGTGCTCCAGACCCTTCACCAGCTCCACTGCCCTTCTCTGGACACACTCCAGCCCCTCAATGTCCTTCTTGTAGTGTGGGGCCCAGAACTGGACACAGCACTTGAGGTGTGGCCTCACCAGTGCTGAGTTCAGACAGACAATCCCTGCCCTGGTCCTGCTGTCCACACTGTTTCTGATCCAGTCGAGGATTCCATTGGCCTTCCATATGGACACACACTGGCTCATGTTCAGTCCCTGCTGACCAGCACCCTCAGGTCCTTTTCCAAGGGCAGCTTTCCAGTCACTGTTCCCCAGCCTGTACGACTGCAGGGGGTTGCTGTGGCCCAAGTGCAGGACCCAGCACTTGGCCTTGTTGAATCTTGCACCACTGGCCTTGGGCCGCTGATCCAACCTGTCCAGATCCCTCTGCAGATACTTCCTACCCTCCTGCAGATCAACACTCCCAACCAACTTGGTGTCATCTGCAAACTTTCTGAGGGTACCCTTGATCCCCTCATCCGAACTGTTGATAAATATTAAAATAGAACTGGCTCTGGGGAACACCACTTGTTACCAGTCATCAGCTTGATATAACTTCATTCACCACCACACTTGGGGCCTGGCCACTCAGCCAGGTTTTTACCCAGTGAACAGTACACCAATCCAAGCCATGAAAAGCCATTTCTCCAGCAGAAGGCTGTGGGAGACAGTATCAAAGGCTTTAGTAAAGTCCGGCCTTTCCATAGCCTTTCACTTATCCACCAGTTGTGTTTGTTGTTATACGTAGAAGGAGATAAGGTTGGTTATCACGCTGCCACGTTATCAAAACCTGTATCATTTGCTCCCTCTAATGCATGGTAAATTAGTGCCATAACCCAGAAGGGTCTCCTTGTCCATCCCATGCCACCATTCTCCCTAATCTCTATTGTTTGGGGGCGCTGGGAAGGGAGGAGTTGCAGTTCACAGGAAACTTGCTGCTGGCAGTGTTCTTCCAGACAGTTTTAAGTCCCTCTGTGCTATGTAATTTCTCTTTGGTGAGCGTTGGAACTGTGCTGACAGCCAAAAACTGCCTGTATCTGAACATTGCTGTAGTGTGTTAGGGTTTCAAAGGTGTCTCTAGGAGTCTTCCTATTCAGCTAGGCAAGATCCTTGCAGAAGACAGTTGGAGGGATTTTTATGGATCACATTCGATACCAAATGTCTTTTCACTGCTGATCATCCCTTGCCTGGAACAGGGTGTCCTGGGAGTACTTTTACAGGTTGGTTAAGATACATTTGCATTTTTTGTATTGAGGGGAGAATGAATTAGATTAGTAACAGAACGGTTTTCATTCTCATTGTGCTGTGAAAATAGGGTCTTGGTGGATCACATCTATCTTTCTGTGGTCTGGAGGAGAGGCAAAGTTGTTAATAGTTGTTTCTTTTGGGTAGGTAAATATGATCTAGAGAAGCTAGATAATAGTAGGTGAATATAATCTAGGAGAGAGAATTTTTTTGGGTGTCTTGAGGCACACTGATGTAAATATAAACCACAATCAAACTTCTTTTTAGGTTCCCATAGGAGGTGTTCTTGTCCTTGGCTTGCAGATGTAGGTATTGTAGTGGTTGCAGAGATCACTTATCTTTTAGAAATATTTAGGTTTTTTTGAAAGCTCTCAAGGGAAAATGGTCAGCATTTTGGCCTCTGCTTTAATTCTGTACCAAGGAATTGCTGTAACTTAGGCTCAAAGTTTTCAATTAAGACTCTAGGTTTTAAGTGGAATAGATTTTCAAAATCTATTTTGCTCAAGTTAAAGAACCCTTAGCTTTCATTGGCAGCTTGAGCCAGTTTCTCATGAGAGGCTTTCAAGGGCTCATCTGTAGCTGGTAGAAACTGTTAGTTCTGATTTCTTCCCCAGCTCCCCACCCTTTGCTTCTAAGCCAGGCAAGAGTAAAAGGCCAGCTTTTATTCTGGCTGTACATTGT
Source organism: Certhia americana (assembly GCA_018697195.1). Classification (NCBI taxonomy): domain Eukaryota; kingdom Metazoa; phylum Chordata; class Aves; order Passeriformes; family Certhiidae; genus Certhia; species Certhia americana. Next base: position 140,048,961 of record CM031858.1, on the reverse strand, counting down.
AGTTTAAGTTTCTATTCAGATCTGTCAAACATTGCACCACAGTATCTGAGCAAAGTTCTTTTGTACACAGGGGAAGTTGGGACCATTGATTACAAGTAGTGCTAAAAGTAGCCCAGTTATGCAGGAACATAAATGCAAAAGTCAGTCACATAAAGGGGAAGTTGCCTCAGGATCCACACAGTTTTAAAATCACTACTATCTGTGTGAGTGCTGAAACTGAAAATTTGTGTAGAAAACAAGCTACTGACATAGTTCTAAATGTGCATTTCTATTGTGTGGTTTGCATTTGTTTTATTTTTTTTCCCTCTGGATGCTTTCCTTATTCTGCTGTCATTAGTCCCTACCTCATTATATACTCCCAGGGAGTACATCTCTCTTGCTTGTTAGGATGGTGTAGGTGGTAACTTGCAGTGGTACAAAGGACTGAAGGAGAGATAATCAGCTGGATAAGTCATTACTCTGTGCAAAGACTGACTTGCTGATTTTCTTGTGCAGAGCTTACTTATCCCACATTCTTTAAGACCTAGAATGTTGTAGGAATTGAAAATTTAATAGAAAACCTTCAACTTGTTTGCCTAGAAAGGAAAGAAGGTATGGTTGGATGATGAACATTTTTTAAAAGCTCTAAATTGAGGGTCTTGGATGCTCCAGTGAATCCAGCAAAGCACATGGTAGTTCCACATGGTAGCCTACACTAAATAAATTTATAAAGTGATGCATTCCTCTCATTTTCTTTCTCAAATATCTCACCTTAAATCCACATCAAGGTACAGATGGTTCATTTGCTTTGGACTGACGTTGGTCTGGGTACCACATGGCACTTCTCAAGTAGCTCACACTAAATGTTTGAACCATTGGGTTCTTCTTTCCTAAAGCAGTGTTTCTCATATTTTTTTCCCAGCTATCCATTGCAATCTGAATCCAAATGGTATTGATCACCCTGTCCCCTCAGAAGGTATTAATCTGCAGCTTGAAGGTGAAGGAGTTGATTCGCCCACAGTTAAGAACACTGGAACTCCAAAAGGGCCCGAGTCAAAAGACACACCCAAGAGACAAGTGGAGCCAGAAATATCTAAGGTAGGTAGAATTGCCTTCTTATTTATTTTGGTGAGTCTTTAAGAATCCAGTTTTCTGCTTAAAAAGCATTTATCATCCTGTTAAAGACATATAAATGTGTAAAAATAACACACTGAGGAAGTGCATGTTACAGTAGCAGGTACTGCTGTGGAGTTGTAGCATACACACATCTTGGATATTGCACTATTCTATTTTTCTCTAAATGAAGAAGAATAATTAAAATAATGGGATCTCTTTTTTACTGTAGAGACTCTTTTTCCGAATGACATGGGTAACAAGCAGAATGGGCACAGATATGTTTTTCTTGATTTTCTTTTTTTTTTCTTACATATTTATCGTTTCTTGGGACAGGTAAAAGAGGAGAAAAGTTCTATGGATATATGAGTATGTGGATTTTTATATGGGTGACTGATTTGAATAATCTGTTAACTCATTTTAGTTAAAATACCAGGACAGTTCTTCCATGTCTGATGTAACAGTGAGCAAACATAGTTCAGAGATGAGTTCCTGAAAACCCATGTGTCTTTTCTTACTCCTAAGCTTCTACTTCTTGTATGAGTACAGCAGAAATGACTACCAAGTGCAAGTGAATAAGGTGTGTGCACCAGATACTTTGGTATAGGACAGTATCTTGTCATATTACATACATTTTTAACTGGAATCATAGAATATTCTGAATTGGAAGGGACCCCACAAGGACCATCAAATCCAACTCATAAGTGAATGGCCCATACAGGGATTGAACCCACAAGCTTGACATTACTAGCACCAGGCTCTAAACAAAGAAGCTGGTCTCAGGGTCAAACGAAAGAGAAAAGAATGTTATAAAATACTTGGGAAACATTCTTTAAAAGCCTTATCAAAAGCCTAAAACCAGGAGTTTGGAGGTAATTTCTGTAGAGCAGAAAATTGAGTTGTTACTGAATCTGACACTTTGAGAGTTATTAGAGCAAATAAAATTAGTGTCTTTTTTTTTACAGGTTCAAAAAGGCAATAGAAATTATTTCAGTGACTGAACAAATAGAGTATTTCCTACCGCCAACAGTACAATAAACCTAAAAAATAATACACGTATGGTTGTGATGTATTTCACTTTTAGAATAAAATAATATTAAATGTTTTGAGCAGTTGCCTTGACACTAAAGTCTTGGTATGAATTCTCCATTCTAATATTTATCTAAAATGTCTAGTTTAAAATTAATACAATTTAACCCATTTCATTTTGACTTAATGCATCAAACTAGATCCTCCATTACAGGCTTGCAGCAATTAAAAAACCCTGCTACTTCCAATCTGTTTAGTGGCCAATTATTAAGCTCCTTGCTGATTTGTCATGAACCCTTGGAGAACAGGTTTTTGATTACTGCTTTGAAATATTTATTTGGCAACAAGACCACCAGCTTTTGAATGGATTTTGTGACAAAGCTCAGCTAATAAGGCATTTGCCCAGCTTTTCACAAAAGCAAGCTAACCTGCTCATGTTTCAACATCAGGAGATGAAAATCTGCCCATATCAAAAGCTAAGGAGTTGTGTTAAACCCAGAGATGTTACAAGCTTGGGAGTTAAAAAGCTAAATGGTGAAATAGGGCTCCCAATTGAGAATGGGCTCGTGTGTAGCTGACATGGAATACAGTCATATCAAACTTGTCTTTCCTTGAAAAAGACTTATCCTAATGAAAAATCAAAGTGAACTACATCAGTGATTTAATGTAAGGAGTCTCTTTTCACTGTCTGAACTGTGATTGTTGGACTGATGAATATAAAACAGGCTGTCCTTGCTGGAGATAGCTCGGGAAGAGGGGAAGTGTGGTGCTCTCAAAGTACTGAAATAAACTATTGGTTTCGCACATCTGAGTGCAGTAGCTTTATTTAGAAAACTGGACATGCTTCAGATTAAAAACAAACAAGCTAACTGAATTTTTGCTTAATGGAATAAGCTCAGCATAATAGCCTCAAGCAAATGTAATAGACTGTTTTTCTAAATTTATTGCTGCCTTGCTAGTAACTTTGTCTTTTATGTGTGTATTAATTTAGTGACGTTTTTCATCTCGATTCATATATTATAGCCTGAGGTGGCCTGTCTTTTATGGCTTACTCTGCCTTAAACTTAAAAATTGTTTTGCTTTGTCCTCTAAAATATGAATATGGTGTTGGACTTCAGCTTGTATAGCTTTAAGAGTTGAATTCAGCTGCCATTGGAAACTTCATCCATGCAATCATATATGTACAGTGGAAAGATGAGCAGAAATTCAGGATAGTTCTGTAAATAAAATGTTTTGAGCAGAGCCATTGCACAGTTGTTTTTAAAAGGATTTCTTAGCAGTCCTATGTATTCAAATAATATTAACACATACCTCCTATACACAGTAGTGAGACCTGTGCTGTACAAAGCAGTGCAGTGTATTTAATATGATTTAAGATGCCTCCTAGGCTCTTGTTCCTGCTTTCACCTTTCTAATTTGTCATCAAGACCACTTCGAGCACTTTAAAAATCTGGTTTTGCTGTCTAAAGAAACAAAACAAAAATTCCTTTCTAATGAAGTGTGTCTTTTCTGTCCTCAGCTATGGGATTAAAAGAACAGTAGTAACTCATGAGTTACAGACAGATTTAAAGTTCCTTTTTATGCAGCTACTGTAATGTAAATATGGGAGTACAAGTGTTTGTTTCTATATTTAGGATGCAGATGACAGAAAGTGTAGCTCCAGTGAAGGATCACTCATTTTTAAGTTCCTGATGAATATAGAATCCAGTATTTATAGGCTGACTGAAGTAGGATTATAATGGAAAATGGAACAATGATCTTAGTCTCCCTCAGCTGGTTCCCTAAGGAACCACCTTGTTACAAATATGAGCAAGTCCAAAACCAGCAAGATTACTCATAGCTAAACTGATGTCCATAATCTAGTCAGACTCTGATAATGTACAGGATAAAATACAAATTAAGGCAAATTATATAAAGTGTAAGAATGCTTCATATTTTATTTATGTATATCAATATACACATTTTCTTGATCAGTAACTGATTTTCAGCATTCCTGGTATATAAAATTCAGGCAGTTGAATGGTCACTTTCACAGAGCAGAAGTCACTGGAGAAAGCAAGTATTTTTTTTTAACACACATTTTCAAAATATAAATTATTTTTTAACACCATCTATATTTAACCACTGTTATGTACGTTTTCTGGAATTCTTTTTTCATTGATATGCAACTTCTGGCTCTTAGGTCTGATCTGTTTGGTTTTAATACCATAGTCACAGAGTAAAGGTCTGTTGAAAACAAGCTAACAAAGGTTTTTGCTATACTTTTGGAATCCTGTACTTCTGTGAGTATAGGCTTTAACAGACAGCAGCTTTTCTAAGGAGATTCAGAAAAATGATCTCTTAGAGCAGTGCTGACTTTTATCAAGTACTCCCACATTATGCACTCACAAAGCCTTGTTGATGGTGAGTGTGAGACCCAAATCTGGACTGTGGCTCATTAGGAGGTTATTTATTCAGGGAGTTTTCTTTCCTAAGTAAGGTGTGCATATCTGGTGACACATTTTGTCTCATTATGTGGCAGCAGCAATAGCAAATAATAAAGGCTTTTTAATGGCAACTACTGCTGTTAGGCTTTTTATGTTGTGTTAGCAATTGCAGTTTTTTTTATCTGACTTGAGAGAAATTAACAGTCCTTTAAAATGTTCACGAAAACTATGAAAAGAAACTGGTAAAAGAAGTGAGAAGCTTTTATCTTGTCTTCTGTTGATAAGTGCTATGTAGACACCAGTAGATTATGTTTTGTTGCAGTGTAGCTCATTAGATTTTTTTTGGTTGCTTTTGCTTTCTTTAAAAAAAAACCTTTTTTTCAAAATTATATTGAACAACACTGAAGGGCTGACTGTACTAAGTACCAAGAGGATAAGAATTCATCTCAGCCTACTGGGCTCAGTTCAGGACTGACTGGGGTGGAGACAGCTCCTCTGGCTTCCGTGGGAGGGATCTGCTCTGATCAGAAGGTATTTGGGATGGGTGGGGTGTGTCAAGCGTGTGGTGAAAAGTCCAAGCACAGAAGAGTAAGGCTTTTGAGTAATAAAGGTGTTACAGAATTCCTGGGAATACTAAAATTTTGTGAGTTATTTAAATAAAAAAAGTTCTTGTACTTTTCTCTGACAAGAGATTAGGAAAAGTAATTTTCTAGAAGAATTCTTCAGTTTATTAATCAGTGGCTTCTGCTTCTCAGTGTTCAAATGGGTTGCATGAGAAAGACAGTATTAGGCCAGTCTGGGTGAGGCTCTAAGCAATCTGATCCTATAGCAGGGAACTAGATGATCAACATGGTCCCTTCCAATCCAAACCATTCTATGGCCCCTTCTAACCTATCCCACTCACACCCCCTACTTTTTCTTTTAAAACTTTTTTTTTTTTTTTTTTTTTCAGTTATAAAACACCAATGCCCACTGAACTGGGGAAATGAGATTTTACCATTTTATGTTGTCTTCCTATTATCTTTCTCTTGTGGTATTTCTGGTGACCACAGGATACTGGAAAAGGAGCCCAGACTGGACTGATTAAAGTTAAGAAACATTTTTCTCTTAAAGGCTCAGCAAAACCCCAGCTGGGCTGTTCAGCTTTTCCAGATTTTACTTTAAAATTGTGTGTCAGAGTGTTTGCATTGCAGACCTCTGTTTGTTTCTGAGTGAGGTGCTGACCCTGGATGGGGAAAGGTTACTTTACTGATAGATGGTTTGCTTTTCTTAGCTTACTTTTGTGGAGAGGTAGTTAAGCGATTACCAGTGTCCACATCAGATCACCACAATGAGAGTCAATACATATGGTGTGACTGTGATTGGTTTTTTCCCTCTCCCAATTCTGACTGTGATAGTGACAAAACACCATTTATTGCATTGGGTCTTCTTTATGGCTAACAAAAATGGACACAGAATCTTAGTGTAGAATGTCTGAAGTGGGTTTAAAAATATTTGGTAAATGTTATTATCACATAGCTGAAAATAATTACACTTCAGAACAATGTGTCTTTCTAGTGTCTCATTCTGTGATTAATAGTGGTACACAATAGTTAGTGTGCCTGCTTCTATCTTCATACTCAATGTGCTTTTTCATGTATTGCATAGTTATAAGTATCCATGTAAATTGGGGGCTGAAATGTTTGATATGTATGTATCTCTTCCTCTCAGCGTATCATTCACAATTGTGACCTCTGGCTGAAGCCTGAAGTTTCAGAACCATGCAGAGAACACACTTCTTATCCTGAGCTGTGAAAGAGTAGTGCTGGGTGACTTTGTGCATTTCAAGCCACTGAGAGTGAAGTTTCATTTATCATTCTGGGATTTCACGGGAGTGGATGAAGTGCTGAAGTAACCCACCTGTAGCGCAAAATACAGCTGCTTAGTTCAGAATCCACACTCTCACAACCAAGAAAAACAAGAAATACCTCTATTTGTTGGGGTCCTGTAAGCCGGCTTACCACAGGAGGACAAATGTCTGATTCAAAATCAAAGTGTATTCTTGTTGTAGCATGATTTTTGCCATTACTGTATCATCCATTCTTGTTATAGGTAGTTTAATATGAAGGCCCACATTTTTACGGCAAGGTTTCTCCATTCAGCATAAAAGATCTGGCTTCTTCTATTGATTCTGTTCACAATGAGTGCATGCCTGTGGATTCTGAAAAATGTCATCTCCCCTGACAGCATCCAGTTGGAAGTGGGAGATCTTGACAACTTAGTGTGTTGTGCTCTGTCCAGGGCAGTGAGGGAAAGGAAGGGCAGGTGGAAAGGACCATTGTGTCCTTTTCCTTTGCCCCTCATCTCAAAGTGGGATTAATTTCCTATTGGTTTTCTCCCCACAGGAAATCAAAATAATGAACTCAGACTAATTCTTAGCTCTTTAGGTGGTATAAGTAGACCAGGTGAGGTTTATTCACAAAGACACTGTTGATTACCTTCCAAACAAAAGGCCTTTATGAAGTTCACCTGTACAAGCACACTCTATTGATGACTTCAGTCCATCAAGTGATTTGAGGAAGAGGAATTTGCTAGGCTTTTTACAGCTGGATTTTTTAGCAGTTGGACTGTGACTTTCAGAAAAAAATCAAGGATGAAAACATTTTCAGTAGTTGCATGCACACAAGTGCTTGCATATGGAGGACATCAAGGTGTTGGCCCCTGGGAAGCAGTGCAGTCTGTGACCTGAGGTGTGCTCGGGGCTGCACAAATGCACAGCAATGAGGTGGCTCCTGCTGCAGAGAGACAGTCCTTGTATAAGGCTGCCTTGAGCAGATGGTTACAAAGAGGCAGCTGAGAGAGCATAAGGAGGGAAGTGTAGTCTGATCTGCCTCCCGTTGTCCTGTGAAAACTATCAATGTGAAATTTGTGTTCTTTCCCATCACACTAGTATGAAAAGGAGCAACAATTGCAGTATGTATTAGCAAACATAAGCAGTAAAAAGCTGTGGTAGTAATCTAGAAATAAGTGGGATGTCTAATACTATACACACATATCGACACAGACGCCTTCTTTAAAACAACTTCATTTTGGGGAAAAAGGAACGTAGATAAAAAGATGGAGCAGCTTTTAGAGGAAAAAGCAATTCCATACAGCATGTGGATGCATAATGTACTTATAGCCAGTTCTGCTGCTTGCCTCATTGTGAAGCTGTTTCACAAAGCCATGCAAACCCTCTGCTTCCACTTTGAAGCTATTTAACAGCTTCAGAAATAAAGCAGTATTTTAATGATGCAGCTGCCTTGTTGGGGATGGAAAAATATAGAATTCCCTGTTCAAGAAAATAATAGCATTATGATTAGAGGGATTGCAAAATGTACTATGGAACCAATTTACCCTTTAAAATTGAGAATGCTCCACTGCTGATGGCATAGGTGTGTGGATGGTGTATTTCACCTGAGTTATAATTCATAAATATAATAAAATAAGCCTCGTGTTGGCTCGCAGTTGCTATAGTCACTATAGAATCATGTAGCAGTTTGTTTTGGAAGTGACCATAAAGATGATCTTGTTCCAGCTCCCCTGTCATGGGCAGGGACACCTTTTGCTAGACCAGGTTGCTCAGAGAGAGCTCCCCTGGCCTTGAACACTTCCAGGGATGGGGCATCCACAGCTTCTCTGGGCAGCCTGTTCTGGTGCCTCACCACCCTCACAGTGAAGAATTTTTCCTAATATCTAATCTAAACCTATTGTCTTCCAGTTTTAAGCAGTTCTCCCTTGTTCTACATGTCCTTGTAAAAAGTCTCTTGCATCTTTCTTGTAGGCTTCTTTCAGGTACTGGAAGGCTGCAGCTAAGTCACCCAGAGCCTTCTGTTCTTCAGGCTGAATAATCCCAATTCTCCCAGCATTTCCTCACAGGAGAGGTGCTCCATCCTGCTAAAGATCTTGGTGACCTCCTATGGACTCACTTCAACAGGTTCATGTCCTTCTGTGCTGAGGACGCCAGAGCTGGATGCAGCACTGCAGGTGGGGTCTCACCAGACCAGAGTAGAGGGGCAAAATCACCTCCACCTTTCTCTACAAGTGTGAATTTTTGTCCTTTCCATTTTGAAAAATAACAGAATTGTGGAGAACTGGGAGTGAGAAGTGTCATAGTCATGAAAAGAGCATGGGACTGTAGTAGCTTTGATATGTGGAAAGATTTTCTTGGGTTATCAGCACTAAGAAGGGAAGGAATTCCACTAGAAGAGTCTGGAAAAGGGTGGCCTGGGGCAGAGTGAGGTCTGTCTTTCCTTGAGTTTCCATGGGTAGAATTCAGTTTGCCGATGAGGGCAACTTAAATTACATGTCTGTGTGTAAGCTAGGTATGTAAACTCCTCCTACATTTGGTGCAATCTAGTCACATGCTCAGAGGAGCACAGAGAGGGATCAGGCTCAGTCTGAAGTGAGCACCACTCACCAGAAGTTGTCTACATTTTGGGGATTGTTTTGACACTTGAGTTTAGGTGTTTGGATCTCAAACTTGGTTCTTTCCTCTACCTTACTAGCTAACTAGCCTCTGCATTTGATATTGAAATGGTTATCTGTGTCTGATGGAGGTAAAACCTTGCATCTTGACTGCTTCAGAAGCTGCATTTACCTCAAAATTCATACTCTGAACAATTAGGATAGAATACTCATATATCTATGGTTATGTTCAAAATTACGTTCTGGCAAGCAAATACTGTGTAATCTCAAAAAATTTGGATTAAAAGCAAATTATTGGAGTGTGTGTGTGTGTTTCATTTTTACCCTGTTCTTTTAATTTAATGGACTTTTAGAAGCCTGTTGCTTCTCTCTAGAAGTGAAGCTCTTGCTGTCTGGCTCAGTTTACCCAAATGTAGAAGAATGTTGCTAACTATGACCAGTTAAAACTATTTTTTCAGTAGAAATCTGAGATACAGATTTGCTAACAAAATTTTGTCTCTTGCATGTGTATAATATGATTGTTCAGGTCAGGCTGTCTAAGAGTAACAAATGCAGTAGCACATGTTCCTATTCTCCATGGGACAGATTCTCAAGCTGTTTTCCATGGTGGGTAGTGGTAGAGGTATGCACTGGTGCTTTGTCTTTGGCATGCCTCTGGTTTTGACTGGAAGTATTTGGTAGATGGAGACTGAAGTAAAATGGTGTTTTGCTCTGAGGGGCCTCTAGGTGCTGCAGAAATGCCAACAATAATGACCTCTGATGTCAGGGAGGATTTTCAGTATTCTCTCATGTCATACTTTGCAAATACCAGTTCTTTTTAGCTGGTTTTGAATGTGGACATGAGTCAGAAGTGTTTTGGTTTTATCTAAGTTCTACAGTTAACTGCAGATTATTGTGTTGCTGATGTACCACTGCAGGGAGCAGGGAAACAACTCTCAAATGTTAAAGCTTGCATTTTCTGTGATGCTATATATCATCCATGGGGCAAGCAGAAGGGGAATGTTGTGTTTAATGAGAGACAGTTCTTCCCTTTTCCTGTTTAGTTTTTTGACCAACTCATTTGTAAGTAGCATAGGGATTCCTTGGCTGTAATGCCATTAAGTGAAACTTTGATATAGTGATTCAGCCTAGGGATGGCTTTAAGTGCCTGTGTCCTACTTCTAGTAATGTTGATGGTGTGCTTTTATATTGTCTTTAGCTGCTCATGGAATTCGCAGAGTTAGTTCAAAAATGAGAATGATGTCCAAGTAGGACAGACTCTTGAACTGAAAGAAGCATTGTAAGTGCACAATGAGAGGGCAGACAGAGTGAGGAAGCAGTACAATTGCATGTTTCTTGGAATTTGGGAGGTGCTAATGTGAAGCTGACGCCCTTCTTCTGGTGAGAAAACTTTCCTATCTATCCATCCAGGAGCCACTCTGGGAGTCACACTAGCACAACCTGAGCTGGGACCAAGGCCCCTTCCTTCACAGCCACCCCCACACACACTGAGATGGTCAGACGAGGTTTCCTTACTGCCTTGACCCTGCCTGATAGGTCAAGATACGACCTGAGCAGAGTCTCAGACATGCTGATACTTAAAATAATTTCATCATGGTGCAATAAAAGAGAAACAACTTGAGCTGCTGCCTCTTAGGAAGGAGCCCAAACAAAGGAAGCCCTGGCTTTTGTATCCTCATGGTCTAAACCGTGGAATGTCTGGGCTCTTCCTGCTGAGTCACTGGCTGCTGCTGTGTCTCTGAGTCACCTGGCAGGTGCCACAGATCCGTGGACCTTTTGCTGTGCAGAGGGTTGGTGCCAGTTCTCAGCCTCTTGCCTCAGGTTCCTGCCACCCAGAGCTCTATCTGCAGCCCTCACTGCAGCTGCTCACTGAGCTAGCTGTACTGAATGTATTCCTGAACACTTGGAAAAGACAAATACTATTGATGATAGAGGCATGAAACATCACAAGTAAATTACCTCTTAGAGATCAGGGCATGTGTATCTAATTCTATCAACAAGTTTAAGAAGAGATAAGAGATTACATTTTAGGTTTTTTACTTTAGCTTTTGAACTGTCTCTCAGTTTGTGCAAACTTTCCTATTCTCTGAATATTCCAGCTGCCATCTTCAGTCTGCCATCCCTGTCAAACCCTAAAGATTGCCACAGCCATCTTCTGCCTGCCAATTCAGTCTCCGCTTTACCTTTACACTTCACACTTCACAAAATCAGCCAAACTGATTTTGTCACCCCTAAAGCCTAGAGGAGGAGTATCTTTTCCCTCCCTAGATGAAGAGTGTCTTTTCTCATCTATGCCCCTGTGGAGCACAGAGTTCACTGAGTAAGGATTAGCTACAACTGTTCAGACTAATGTAATAATCAATCTTGCTTTGCAAACTGTTGCTTGAAATGGGAGATGCTAATCCTCATCCCTGTGATGCAGTTCTACTAAACCCCACCACCTATGCCTGATTCAGAATGAATAACCAGCAGAATGTGCTTAGTGTTTCCTGCCAGCCTGACTGTGAGTGTGCAGTGGGAGAAGCACAACATGGTTTCAAGAGGCAGCCATGCCCATCTCATGGCCCTCAGCAGATCACAGGTGTGGCACTTCTTGCAACCTCAAGAGCTGCTCTCAAGACAGTAGTAGTAGTAATAGTAGTATTGAGAGTGTGCAACCCTGGCTGCTAGGGAGAGGGGAAACTCTTTGGGTCACAGGAAGCTGTTATATTGACCATTTTTGCTAATGTAAACATTGCATTTCCTGCTCTGTCACTGCTAGCAGTTACTAATTCTTCCATCTCCTTTACTTCCTAGTTCCTTACCCAGAGATCATAGTTATTACTGGTAGGAGCCAGAAGATTTGCTTGGTAGAATGAATACTTCTAATTCTACCAATGTCTAGGAATTAATATTATGATGATGCATCAAGCTGCACTTCTGGGGTTAAATGTATCTTTAACATATCTAAAAATAAAAAACCTTCAGTGCTGAACGAGGTACAGTTACGGAATATCTCAAGGCTTTTTTCTGTCTTTAAAAAAGCAAATCTCATAAGTGGGTATTATGTTCTGCCAATTTTCCTTTTTCCTCTAGTGTCTGTAAGGGCATCCATCAACTACTTATGACTGCTGACCTAGACACCCTCTACTTTTTTTGGCTTTTTTTCCTTGCTTTAAACAAAAGCATGACAATAGAGTCTTTACCTAATGGTTTTAGAACTGCTATTAATCCATCTTTCATTCAAGGCTGATTGCTTTCAACTTTAGCAGTATGCTTTAGATTGTGGAAGATACTGTGAATGTCTTTTCATTGTTAAAGGGTAGATGTGACTGAACTTCAGCACACCTATGCTGAAAATACAGTCTTCTATCTAAATAAAGCTTGTGATAGGTTTGATGATGTATTTTTAAATAATCAATATTCTTATTGAGTGAGTAGAAGAAAAATTTCTAGAGGTAAAGGCTATCACAATAGTATGTTCTACTTCAGATATTACTGTCACAAACTTACTTCTCTTTTAGTACGTTGGAACTTCTGCATTTTTTTTTAGGTTTGTCCTGAAGACCAAATAGCTTAATTGTCAACATTTCAGCATTAGGTGGTAATATGTGAAGTTGATGAGGAAAATCGAGATTTTTATTCAGTGTACTAAACTTTCCTGAAGCCTTTATTGTTGACTGTAGAAGAATAATCTGAAGTGCTTGTTAAGGTTCATCTTATTTAACTGTCACCATGGATTTCTTTTTCTGTAGGAAAGGCTGCTTTGTGGCTTGCAAACTATAGTTAATGGTCTATAGTGACTGGTAGCACATTATTTTGGAAAAGTTTTTTGCCTGAATAATTATCAGCTTTCTTTTTTGTAGCTGCTGTTTCATGTTCCTTTACTCTCTGTTGAAATAACTTAGTTTTGGAAGGTCTTAATTTTTAGAGTATTTTTTAAGGGGAAAAAAAAAAAAAAGTACAGTGCCAAATAAAATACTTAGATCAGATAAGGGTTCAGCATGTTGATTAAACTGTCAAATTCAGATGAAATTCAATTAGTTGTATGTGTCCATTGTACATACTGTGCCTTTTTGCTGTGAAAAAAAACCAGTATAAGATAGGACCTATCTGTTTGGTTTTGGTTGGGTTTTTTGTTTTGATTTGGTTTTTTCCTGTTGAGTTTTTATTCCCTGATTTCCAGATTCCAAAGGACACAAGAACGCTGATATAAGCCAAAAAGAAGTATAATTTCAAAGGAAGTTGTTTTAACTTTTGATTCGAAAAGAATCAAAACTGCACTGTCCAGTGTAGTCAGGTTATATGAGCAGGGCTGACTTTTGGGGGGAAAAAACCCACACCAGAGTGCATGCTATTATTGTGCTTGACAATATTTTATGCAAAATATAAGTGATTTCTAAACCCATGAAATAAACTGAACAGATGAAATTGAATTTGAAAATTAAGCTAGCTTCTCTAGGCAAGGCACAGTGATGACAAATAAAACTGGGCCATTGTTGATGAAATTCTTACTTAACTCTTTTCTGCATGTTGATCACCTTCTTTCTCCCAGAACCCTCTCCCATGATTAGATTTTTGTACTGGATTTGTGGGATTGTCATGCCCACATCCGCCTTTCTTTTTTTTTTTTTTTTTCTTTCCCAAACCTGCTTTCCTTCAGGTTCTAGCAAAGGCTTCTACAAGACTGGAGAGGAGGAGGGATGCAATGGAAGTGGAAGTGTGTCTTACCTGAACTAAGCTGATGATGGAGCATCCCATTTAATGATGTAGCACATTTCAGTCCCCAGCCCCTACTTGCTCTCTTTTTACTGAGTTGGCAGCTCAGCTCTGACTTCAGTGTATTGAGATTCCACCTGAATTATCTCATTTTGTCTTTTATTAATAACAGGGTACCTTGTACTGGTGGGTCAAGAGCAGCCAGTGCAGGCTGTGCCCTTTGGCGACATTTCCTTGTTAATTTGGCTTATTTTAATCACTTTGCCATGCTGGCAGTAGTTAAGGTGAGTACTGCTTTGCTGCTTTTGCTGCTGAGAGGAAACTGTGGAAGTGCAGTCTAAATAGAACTAATGGATGACTGAATCAGATTTGGAGGATGAATAGGGGACATCAGCCTTAAGATTGCTAATGTTACTAGCCAAATATATTTTGATTTTACACCATTTCACTATCTTTACCAAAAGCTTCAGTTTGTCCTAATGCAAAAGAGATGAAAATTGGATGATCTTACAATGAAACTTTTCAAGTATTTTTTATTCAGAGAAATGTAGCAGCCCTCTGCATCCAGTGTTGCAATTATGTGAAACAGTGGAATTGGAATTTTCCATCTCATACACTTCAATATATGATTGAGCTCAAAGTATCAAAAGAAAAAGCCAAGGAAAGCATAGGCTCCCTGCAGGGATAGTGGGTGATGGAGACTGGACAAGGTAGCAGGTTATGGGCAGCAAGAGGAAATTTGACTGCAGAGGATGAAATATAGTATAAAGGACAAATAGTTTCTAGGATGAGAATATGAATATCCCACTGTATTTATAAATCTGAGAATTGAGGAAGAGGTAAAAACAGGAAATTGTTGCTGCTGCATGCAAATACATGAGAAGAATAAAGCTGCTGTGCTGACGTAAGCAAGTAGAACTAGGAAAAAAGGCAGAACTTGAAACTTTCCTACCTATTAGAAAGTTCCTCTCATAGTTCTGTTGTTTATTGGTCTGCCACATATATAAACTGATTGAATGCAGCCTCTTCCTTAGCAAAGCTTCTATCAGTTGTTTTTCTTTTAATTCTGGTCTAAATAGATTGCCAAGGATTATTGTGTAAGAACAGTAAATTGAGTTTCATTGGCCTTTGGAGTCAGCCTGAAATATAAGAATGTAAGTGATGAGCTTAAGGTATGAAGCAACACAAAACAAAAACCATACTTGAATATTCTTTCTCTACTTACACTTTTGAGATTAATTATCACACATGGTTTCTATGATGATTAGTGAAAGCCTTTAAGACCAGTGAATTTTGTTGGAAAAATTACTCTGATTTCCTATTTTTATGCTCTTGAAACATGTGTGTGTATATATATATATATATATATATATATATATATATATATATATAAAGGATTTAGCTCTTACACTGTTGCAGTATAAATCTCACATGGTAAGTAATTGTAATAGTGCTAGCAAGTACTTTCAAATGATGTGCCACTGTACTTCAGTGCATCTTTATTGTGTTTTATACCTGTGTTTAGAAGTGATCAAGATGTTAGATAGCATTCCTAGAGGTTATTTCTGATAATATTAGCCAAGAGAATTTGTGGATATTGATAATATTTTCTTGTCTGTCAGGAAGCAGCCTTTTCTTTTTGTGCATCTGCTAATAATTTTGTGTAGTAAAATAATGAAAGGTTGTAGTACTATGTTCAAATCAGTAAAACAGCAGCAGGATAAAAGTGAGGAAGACACATCCATCTCCATGTAATCCTCTCCATGAGAACACAGAAGGATATTTTATTGCATGAATTAGCCCTTCAAAGGAGGTGATTGCTTCTCATCTCAGGACAGTTCAAATGTTTTTGACTTAAGTGTGGAAAAACCCTTGTTGACTAAGGAAGTTTTGGAAGTGTCCTCATAAACAACCGGTAATAACATGTTAATTTATAATTGTAGGGGGATGGTATAGCAGCTGTGTACAAGATTTGATCATCTCCATGTGGGAAACTTGAATCACAAAGTGAAAAGAGAAAGAAATGGGAATGTGGAGGGGCTGACTGTGCTACTGTGTCTCAGAGCAGTTGGGCTCTGGTGTGCCAAAAAGAGAACAGCTTAAATGTATTAGGTGAGATGGGGCAGGTGAGAAATAAAATGTGAAAAGTACTCCACAACCTCCTAGAGAAACCTGAATTCCTAAAAGCTGAAAGACAGTGGAATGCAGTGCCTTCCAAAATTCCCTGGGGCTGTCAAAGTGCTGCCTGTCAGTAGATGGTGCTCTTTATATCATCTATTTACTGTTGCTGCCTGTGTTTGGCCATGTTTTCATCTAAAAGGTCTGGTAAAATTCTTCAACGGTTCATTTCTCTGAATTTGAATCTGTGGGAGATTAGAATATGGAGTCTTTTGAGGGACTGACAAAACAAAAATAAAGAAAAAAAAGTGGTTTTGAGGTGCCTTTGAAACATCCTCCATCCTTGAGTTTTTTCAACCAGTTTTGCTTGTGTTTGTGAACTGTTTTGAATTTGGACAAATTCAGAGGCTTCCAGCATAAAATCCTTGAACAGACATTGTGGATTGGAGAATATATAGCAGACTAATTCAATTTGACAACTGACCCTGTAAAACACTGCAATAACGTGGTCTAAAATAAAATTGCAAAGCAGATTTGTCAAGCCATTTGCAATTTTTAAGTTTTCTTTTGTGTGTTTACTTTGTAGTTTTACCTGCTGTTTCTGGATAGATAGGAATAAGTTTATTTTTAAATGTAATGCTTCTTAGGAAGGACTTAAATGAATCAGTGCAACTGTGAGTTTTACCTGGAGTCATATAAAAAGCTGCATAAAAAAATTAAGATTTCCATATTAATGTGATTGGAGTATTATTGGATCTGCCTGTGTATTTTATTATTTGGAAAATATGTTAACTCTGCTAATTGTTTAAAAATATCATTTGCCAAAGGCTGCTGTTGAGACAAGAGTCCTGATCTGGGCAGCAGAACAGCATGGCAGACCTAATGGGAAATTTGAGATGTTTAAAGTTTATGTGTATCTCTATGCTGTGGCCTTACAGAACATCAGCTACATAGCCAAGAGTTAAGTTTTGGCTTGTGAGATGGATTTTCCCCTGGAGTGAACCTTGAGACCTGCCTGCTGTTCACTGCCTGAGCAACTACACTGTCTTTCTGCAAACAGAAACTGAAGGATTAGTGTGAATTTTTCCTATAATCTTAAGCTGAAATCAAATGGTCCAGGAAAGAGAAGGGAACTGAGTTTCTGTCAGAAATCTAATTAAAATACTTCCAGTTCTTATTCAGGGCCAGTTTGTCTTCCCCGGACATTAATTTAGTTATCCCTTCACAGATCTCTCTCCAGAAAAGATACATATGCAATCAGTACATTAAAGCAGTTAAATATTGTTCCTTATTATGCTTAATTTACCTTTTTTAAGCCCTTGTCTCATTTTCATCTCTTTACAATGTAAGTTCCTTATATTGAGGTCAGGTGGGCATAATATTTTTATTGAACATCTCAATGCCCCATTTCTGTTTTGTCACATCTCACAGGTGCCTTCTCCAGGAAGATGTTGCTGGGATGTTTTGGGCATATTTGGGCTTTATTTTTTAATAATACCTGAAACTGAAGATCTTTACTGGCATTCCTGCCCTGCTTAGCTTCCCTGTAGTACCTGCTGGATGTTCCTGGGAAAGTCCCATTTTCCCATGTGTGCTGGTTTTAACACCACAGGAAGTCAACCCCCAAATCAGCCCTTCCCCATCCAGTGAAAGAAGGGAAAAAAAGGTGAAATTATGGGTCTCCTGTAGCAATTTGCTAAAAGCCCAAGGCAGTGGAGTAAGACGTGCACAGTTACAACAGTAATAATAGCAAAATGGCCTTTGTGGATCTCAGTGTGGGGGTTAAAAGGTCATTGTAGTGCTTAAGTTCTTTTTATGAATATAGGAGTTCATAAGGATGATAAGCAAATACAGGAATTCCCTTATTAGGGAGAGATTAGTTTCTCAAAAGTAATTAGCAATAAATTACATTGACATCAGAAGTGTTTGCTTGTTTTGAAAAATAAGTGATGGATTTGCCTTCTAGATAATTTATTTGAGAAATCCATTATGACCTTCTGTATACAGGCATTGCAATGCTCTTGCATGAATCAGATGGTTGGGCCAATTTGATTCTTCTATCAACATCTGCCTTTTTTCTCCTGGTTTTGCTGCATGTCTTATTGGGGAAGCAAGAGATTGACCTGTCAGGTCAGGCTCAGACCTTTTCTTATTTGTACTTGCATACTATAAAATTGTTCTCCTCAAAATGTATTTGGCTCAAGAAAACATAGTTAAGAGTCAACTGGCAAAGATATCTAGAAAACTTTGATAGCTCCTGGGGTCTAAAATACCTTGGCTACTGCACCTGCCTTCTGCATATGAATGAGCCTATCCATAAAGACTGAAAGTTGGCATGGAAAGGTTATACTGCTTCTTACAGTGCAAGCCTCTTAATTGGCACATCTGCTGGAAACAAAGGTGCCAAAAATGTGATTCACTTCGAAGAAGTAGACCTTATAAGAAAGCCTGTCATTTAATAGGGATTAAGATCCTCTGAGGATGTTGGAGGTTCTCCTTGTACAAATGTACTATTGTTGAGCTAATGGCAGAGTTAACCTCACTACTTGCTAACACTGAAGTAACAGCTTTTGTAGCTCTTCTCATATAGAAATGTTGTTTGTCTGTTTAAGATGAAAAAAATGAACCATGTACCTCTGATATACAGCAGCTATTAAAAAACACAGAGCAAGTACTCAAACCCTAGTGTTGAGTATTATGGAATACTGTAGTTATAAATGGAAGGAATGAGGTGTGGTCTGTTCTGCACAGATTTATTATAACAAAGAAATTCCATTAGTAGATCCCCAAAATAAAAAATAATAAAGATTGCCAGTATCATTAATGACAGCTCCCCAGAGAAAAGTAATACCACCTCGGCAAATACGATATTATGATATGTATTTCTTTAAAAAAGCATGTCATCAAAAACCACATAACCCCCACTGACACTCTTAAGTATGTATTTCTGAGGTCAGACTTAGCCTGTATTTGAACAATCTTTTGATTAGAGTACTCTGAACATTTTGTTTGCTACCAGTGTTAGCTGAAATCTCTGGAAAGGCTAGGGTACTGCTCTGTACAACCTCTTCCCCTTCCCCTCCTCACTCCACATTAAAGACCTATTTGTATTGTAGTTGAATCCCTAGTAAAGGAAATTATTTTTCTAAGCCTTAGAAAATTCCACTATTAATCTACACAGCATAATTTACTTGCCACATTTTGGTTCATAGCCATGTTAATATGGATAATGTGAATATGAAACAAGTACATTTAAATCTGTCATGGTCCTGTATAGTTGTTCTCATTTCAGGGCAGCTTGTTCTGTGATTAGTACTGCTAACAATTGATAATTAAACTGTACTTGAAAAGCCACAGTTAAGTGACTGAAGAACTGTAGATAAGGTATCATCAAATACATGTACTTATGAGTCAGATGTATTCTTATGATTTACAAAATGAATACAGGGTGACCAGCTTCCTTTAACTCTTTTTACTGAAATTTGCAAGTGTAAATTCAGGAATTTGTTCTGTCCTTCAGATCTCTGCAGTTTTAGCTCTTCGTTTTAGCTGCTTATTTTTCTGTAAGTAGAGGGCAATAAGATTTTAGTGTATTATTTTTAATTTTGTGCTGATTAAGAATTTTTCCAGTCTGGATTGGCCAGTGGATTTTGCTGCTCTACAGGCTGTATTTTAGGTAATAAATTCTTCTGTGTGACCATCTTTAAATAAGTGTGTGAGAAATTCCAAGAAAATCAGTGTATCTACTTATATACCTGTTTTGCATTTATTTTAATGGAAATAAGCAGTCTTGGTTCTGTTCAAGTGATGATGCAGCTGCCTAAGCTGTAACTTACAGTGGTGCCGTAATTTGTTATAAAAAAAGTGGGAATGGAGATTCATTTGTAATTGTCAATTTTGTAGTACAGGTAGATTTTGGGTGTTGTTATTTCTTTTAATTTTTATTTTAATCTAGACATGGGGCAAATATTTTTTACAAATACTGAACTTCCTCAGAATTGGAAGTTGCTGTGAAAGTATTTCAGAGTTCAGGATAATCTGTTGGGAAATGGGGAAGTACATTTCATCACTATCTTAGTTATTACATATTCCTGTTTGCTTTCCTGTATGTACTTGAATGGATTTGAATTTACAGCCCCATCAAGAAGACGCTCTCTTCTGTGGCTAATCCGTGTCTGAACAGAATATTCTGTGATGAAAACTTATGCCATGAATCTTCTTCACAGTGGGTGTAATTCTTAGTCCTTGAGACAGGGTAAAAAATGAGCTAACCTGCAAGCTGTGTGTGCCATGTTGAGGATGAATATCTCAAATTTTTATTTTTGCTGAGGTGGATGGTCAAGTGCAGGAAAAAACATGTGCTAGTAGTCAAGTTTAGTTAATTACTTGTTGTAAATTACTATTAATCCAGCACCATTAAATAAAATTCATTCTGTTTCTTCTTTGGCTGAAGAGTGGTAGTGGGAGCTAGAGAAGGTCAAGGAGGAACCTTTTCTCTTCATAGCTGTACCAGGAAGGTTAGTCAGGCACCTGCTGTGTAAGCAGAAATTGTCTGTTCTCCAGATCTGTGCAGGATACAGAGGAAGCGTCTGTCTGTAAAACAAGAAGTATTTGTACTTACTTGTGAAAACTGTAATCTGTGATATAAAATAGTGGTGGTCAGAGCCAAATTTGGATGGTTTGAATTGTCTGAGGTAGAGAAGGGGAATCAGAACCACGTGAATGACGAAGTGTCAAACAACTGACATACTTTCTGAGGTAGCAACCCTCACCTCAACAGAGCAACTTTTCCTCTCTTCCTTTTTCATTTTCTCAGCAAATATCCAAAAGCAAATATTTAATTTTTGGAATAGAAGGAGTCCACTGTGGTGAGTGAAAAGGCTCTTAAATTTGGCAAGATTAAAAATACAGGTTTTTTACATGAAGTGAATTTTAAAACATTATATGCTTTGATTTGGATTTGGAGGTCAAAACCTAAAATTGGTGGTGCTCCTGGTCCTACTTGTGATTTTATTGTTGGCCTGTATGTCCCAGTTGTGGCTTTCAGAATTTTTGATGGCAATTAGAATGATATTAGGCTTTTGACAATGCTGAGGAGTGCTCTGTCTTCTCCTTTTTCATTCTGACATTTCAGTTCTGCACAGTTTGCTGATAGTGCCACTGCCATTTATATCAACACCTTCATCTGCCAGTCATGATTCTTGCTTTGAGAGTGGGATATTTCATGGAAAGAGAGAACTCTCACGGGAAATGTGTCACCTTATTTATCTTTGCCTGTTGTTTTGGTTGTGTCTTTATAGTGTCAGGATAATGCTCAGTGATATTTGGACTACTTTAGCCTTTCCTATTGGTGGTTGTATTTGCAACAGCCTTCAGAGGGACTTAACTCCCTCTGAGTTAACTTCTTGCTTTTCAGATGAGTCTCATATTTCATAATTTGCTTCTCCTCCCCTCTCACCTCCCTCCCTTGCAGTCTGTTTGTAGTACACCTGTGTGTGGCACTGGTACAGAAGGTGCTGGATTGGGTCAGTCCTGCTCTTGCTTGAAAGCCAGGGAAAGCCTCCCTCTTTGTTCAGTCTTTGAGTAAGTGGTGGTGCTACAGGATTTGGGACCCTGGGGTAGAAGTTCCTGCTTGTGCAGAGCTGGCTTTAAACACTGGCAGAGCATTGTCTTGGCAGGGACAGCCCTTTATAGTCCACTGGAGGCAACAAAAAGCACCTGGTGAGTGAGTTGGGCCTTGGTGGTGTGAAAAGATGGAGGGACTCGGGAAGAGACAGGCAGCTGTGAACCACTGCTGCTAATGTAGGAGGGAGCCCTGTAGCAGTGGCATTTTTTTCCTCTCCTTTCAGGAAGAGGAAGGATAGGAACAGAAAATCTACTTTACAGTACTTTTTTCACTTCATTCCTGCCTGCCAGTCTCCAGTCTTTCCCCTACCTGGTCCTTTCTGAAGAGGGCTGTCCTGGTCCTGTTCAGAGTGCTCAAAGCCCTGAGCTGGTGCTGCCCCAGCATCCTCATCTCCTTCTCTACCTTTCCTCTTTCCCCCCAATACCAGAAGACTGTCACCATCTGTTCAGTGGCTGTATTTTCGATCCAATTCAACTTTTAAACATTTGGTCTTTTGTCAGCAATCTTTTGAACATTCAACCTTATAAAAGATAAGCTGTTTTACAGTATTTTCCATGTTTGTTTGTTAGTTTTATAATAAACTAATTTCCTTTGGTTTATTGTTTTCATGTCTTCTTAATATTAAAATTCTCAACAACACAGATGGGAACCTCTATTACAATGGAGGTTTCAGTAGTTTCATGGCATGTCTTTTTATTACTGTAATTTTCTTCTGTCTTTTCTGGAAAAATCTATAAGTATAAAATATCTGACTGCCTGAGAAAATGTATTTCTAAACCAAAATGTACCCTTTCCAGATTTTTCAATATTTTAAGATAACACATTCACAAGTGTGGTTTTTTTTTTTCCAGAATGCAAAGCCACATTTATGTTAGCCATTGATTCTGAACTCTGCATAAGCAGTTTAATGTTAGAGAAGTAATTTGGAATATATGATATTTTCTCAGCTTTAGAAATATAACTCAAGCATTTTTTTGGAAAAAACACGCTTTTGAAATTCTTACTTGGCATTGCTGCTCCTGCTGCTTCATATCATAAAATGATGAAGATGATGCTGTTAGTCTGCTGTTAGGCTTCTGGAGGATCCTGAAAGATTTCATAACTTAGATGGCTCCTGGAGCTGTGTAGTTAAGTTCCCTGCTTCTTGTGTCTGTGTCAGATACACATAAACTTTTATTTTTATAATTTTTAAATATATCTTTGACCATTTGTAGTTTACTTGCAGGAGGCATTATGTTTTGGTTTAAGAGACATCTCCTTTTCAACTTGATGTATGAAACAATCCCATTTCTTTTTTTCCAGTCTCTTCCTCTGAGCACGGACATGTCAGTGGTTTTCTGACTCACTTTAATGTTTGCTGCTCCAGCTGACTGTATTATTCTTGTGACAGCCACCCATACTGCTCTCTCTCAGTCCCTGCTAGGTCACAATGACCTTACTGCTTCTTTCCTTTGCTCGTCTCACATGGCCCTTCACAACTTTTCTGTCAAACTGCCTGACTGGGTTAACATAATGGTTCAGCATTGACCACACTGCTGGTCTGATAAATTGTGGTCCTTCTACTTGTAGCCTTGCCTTGCTTGTGTTCTGTCCTATTTTCATCTGGAATAGACTTGGTTTTCTTCTTAGTCACTGGTACAGTGCTGTGTTTTGGATTAAGTAAGAGAATGTGTTGGTAACACATGGATGTTTTGGTTGTTGCTAAGCTGTGCTTGCCCTGAGTCAAGGACTTTTGCGTGTCTCATGCTTTGCCTATGACAAGAAGCTGTGAGGAAGCATGGCCAGGACAGGTGACCCAAACTGAGCAAAGGGATATTCCATTCCATAGGATATTATTTTCAGTATGAAAACCTGGGGTGGGTGTTGGCCAGTGTGCTGGTTTCATCTGGTTAGGAGTTAATCTTCTCCACAGTGGCTGCTATGGGGCTGTGTTTTGGATTCATGCTGAACACAAGGTTGATAATATAAAGATGTTTTTGTTATTGCTGAGCAGGGCTTGCACAGAGCCAAGGTCTTTTCTGCTTTTCATACAGCCATGGTGGTGAGGAAATTGGGGGTACCTGGGGGGTTGGGAGGAGACACAGCCAGGACAGGTGACCCAAACTGGCCTAAGGGAAATTCCAGATGTATGACATCATGCTCAGGATATAAAGTGAGGGGAAGAAGCAGGAAGAAGGGGATGTTTGGAGTGATGGTGTTTGTCCTCGCAAGTCACTGCTACATGTGCTGGAGCCCTGCTCTCCTGGAGATGGCTGAACAGCTGCCTGCCAGTGGGAAGCAGTGACTTAATTCCTTGTTTTCCTTTGCTTGTATGTGTGGCTTTTGTTTTCCCTGTTAAACTGTCTTTGTCTCAACCCATGAGTTCTCTGGCTTTTACCCTTCTGATTCTCTCCCTGACCCCACTGGTGGGTGTGTGACTGAGCCTGGGGCTTGGCTGCTGGCTGGGATTAAACCATGACAGCCAGAAGGAGCCAAGCACTGGGGATGGGCTGGGTATTGCTGAGCAAGTGGTGAGCAGCTCTATTGAGCATTGCTTGTTTTACTGGGGGGTTATTTCTTTCTCTTTCTTCCCTTCCTTTTAGTCACTATTATCATCATCATTAATATCATTGTATCTATTAACATAAATATTACTATATTTTACTTTTTTCAGTTATTGAAGTCTTCTTGTGTCAGCCCATGAGTTGAACTTTTTTTATCTGATTCTTCTCCCCATCTCACTCGGGGAGTGGGTGAGTGAGCAGCTGTGTGGTATTTACTTGCTGGCACAAGTGACAGTCCTTTGACCATCACAGCTGTAACAAAATTGGTTCTGCCATGTCTTTTTCTAGTTAAACTGCAAACCCCAGAGCAGAGTCTCTCAAGATGTATATTATAGCAGAATCTGCCTTAATGCTTTTAGTAATGCCTTTTTTATCTATCTGTTTCATACAAGAAACTGTAGGGTCTGACTTTGGGTAAATTTGAATGTAAATATGCATTGACTATGCTTACATGTCAGGATCAGTATGTTGGTAAACCAGATGTTACAAACCGTGTAAGACAGCCTTATTCCAGCAAACCTGCAACCCTGTTTGACTGAACACCCTCATCTGCACAATCCCTGACTTTGGTAATCTGAGCAGGATTGTAAATAGACAAAATGTTAGAGTTGGAGAAGCAATTCTCAAATAGCTTGTCTCAAAGTATGCAGTGTAGTTTAAGTTATGAGATTGAATCCTCCAACACTCAAAAATACAGAGGCCCTTTCTTTCTGGAGTTAAATATGATAAAAAAAGACAAAGAAATTCTGGTGAATAAATTGACCTTCAAAGCTGGCAGACTTGGTGAATTGCACCTGGAAGGCTGAAGAGATAACTTGTCCATCATTGCTTAGGAAGAGCAGGGCTTGGTAGCTAATGCTATTCTGAATACTGTAATACACTCTAGTAATGCACAGGCTGTAAGTTTGAGTTGTTTATTTATTTATTTATTCTTGAATTAGCAGTGCTGAATATCTTCTTTACACCATCTTAACAAAGGATGCGTGAAATTTTGTCATGTAGTAAATATGTTTTTTCTCTTTCTATGCAGTCATTTTTATATTTTGAGATAAATGTAACAAAAGCTGGGGTTGGGCAATCTAAAAGAAAAAGTTTTTCACAAAATCCCGAAGAAACAGGTTTTCATTCAAATATACAAGAAAAGACCAGAATGCGTACACTTTCATTTATATCTATATCTGGCACAAGACTTGGCATAGCATTTGGCAAGATTAAAACTATTACAGAGTTGCCAGCCAAGGATGATGTTAGGATGAGTTTATGTCAGGAAAATTGAAAGGAAGGCCAGACCAAAGGTATTATTTTAATACATTATTTTGTTTTAATCAGCTTAGGCCTATTCTTTGGCTGAGCTGAAATAGAAATAAAGTAAAACATACTATGTTTTCTAGGTCGTTCATATCTTGTTAATAGCAGGAGTGTCTTTTAGTAGGTATTTTTAGGGTACAGGTAATTTTCTTTGGTTTACTGGGAGGTTTTTTGTATGAAATCTAGCCTTCAGAGCAGGGAAGAAACTAAGAAATTAATTCTGTTGGAGGAAAGCATATTTTTAAGGGCCTTTCTTTTGGATCATCTGGTTAGAAAATATTTTGAGTATGATGTTCCAAAAATGAAAGCAAAGACATACTTTAGAACTATTGCTTTAAACTCCCTTTATTCCTCTAACTCATCAAGTCCTTAGCAATTAGAAAATTAAACCTAACATTTTGATGTTGTCAATGTAAAAAATGTTCTCTTTGGACTGCAGTTCTAAGCTTAAATCTCTCTCATAATTCCAAACATTGAAGAAGTCAGCATGTATGTTTGCTGTGCAATGGTCTATATATTGCATGGCATAAAAGCTAGGTTTGAAACCATCTTTCAGTTCTGTAGGCACAGAGACGTGCCTGTTCTGTTAAATTTGTACTGTAATCGTTAAAAAACTTGTACTTCAGATATTTGACATGATGGTGCTTAAACCTTTTAAGAGGACAATAGTTGCTGAACTGAAAAGAACAGCCTCTTGCTTTAAACAAACATTGGCACTGCTTGTGTACTTTCATCTAGGAATAAATAGACTGTAAGTCTATAGCTAGCTGTATATATTTGTGTACAAATATTTATCGTTTTAGTATTTTTGTGATGTTCAAGAAAAAACATTATTTATTTTTCAAGGGCTGATAGACTTTTCTCTAGTCTTCAAAGATCCTAATGAAAAAAAAAAAAAATTTTATCAGTAACACATTTAAAGATAGACAGTAAAGTCATGAGCTTTGTTCAGGGATTTCTATGGAATCAGAGAGACTGCTTGTGTCACATGGCTATTTTTACTTGTTTATTTCTTTGATGTAATTTGAGAAGAACACACATTTATATCTGCATGTAACAAAAAAATCAGCTACTGATAGCATAATATTGGACTCTTCATTGAAATTCAGTTTCTTCTTTAACTTAAATAGATGTAACAAGAAGGCCAGAGGAGTTTGAGGGCCCTTTGATCTTTTGAGTTGCTTGAGGAGCTGGGAGTTACAGGGCAGTTGCTCCCCTTACAGAGGTTGTGCCTTCTCCAGACCAATGAAGGATCCTGTGTGTGTAGAAGACTGATGAGCTGCTCAGAAAGGCTAGTGGCAGGGCAAGAGCTGTCCTGGTTTTTGTGCACCCTAAACACCTCTGGAAGTTTCTTTTTCTGCAGAGACCAAGTCTGTCAGTCAAGCTTTTGTATTTTGGTGGATGGCAGGAGCAGATGAGACTGATTCTTTGTGGTGGTTTTGTGCATTTTTATGATACCTCTAAATATGGATGATGCCTATTAGCATGTTTGAAATGGGATACATGTTTCTGATGAGTCTATTTTTATTCAAATCAAAAAGGGCTGCACTAGGGGATGTGTATTATGTATTCAACCATTTTCGTACTGTTTATTGAATTTCTACACAGGCAATAAAAAGAAGGTAGGGACAACTGGACTTGAGAAATTCCAGACACATTTGCCTGCTAGATTTTTAGGTCTGCCATAATCCCTGGCCCTAACTTACTATCTTTGCATGATGTACTTCATGGACTTAATAGGACATGCAAAGCACTAGCTTAAAACTGCTTTGGTCTTTAGGGCTTCTAGTAATGAAAAATTTCAAAGCAACTATGTAAAAGTCTGTCTGACAAAGTACATCTGAGCAAATTCTGGGATAAACCCTGGCTGGTGACATTGAGGGGAGTCTGCCATGAGTCCTGGTGGAGAAGATGGGTATAGATTACATTACCCTTCACCTCAAATTTGTGCAGAGTAACTTCTCTTAAAACTTTTACACTACCAGGGAGCTGGAGGACAGTATCTGCATGCATAGCACTGAAAAATAAATTCCCATCTATTTAAAGTTTGGTGTTTTTGTTTTTTGGGTTTTTTTTTTTTTTTTTTTTTGGTTGGTTGGTTGGTTGGTTGGTTTAGTTTTGGGGTTTTTTTTTCCTACTTTGTCAAAAGGTTTTCAAGTCTGGCAGTTCAAGTAGCTTAGAACTCAGCATTCTTACACGATTAAAAAGTGTATGTGCAAAGGTAAATTGTTTGACTAAATGAAATGTGACTTTATACATATAATAAGGCAATCAATTTATGAATATTTATTTATAAACTACTGATCTGTTATAAATGAATTCTAAGGAAAGTGTTGAACAGTGTTGTTTTTAAAAATTATTACTCATTTACAAAGGATCAACTGATTAAGGGGGCGTCCCACATATTTCATGTAACAGTGTTGTAGGAAAGTTAAAGGTAAAAAGGAAGCAGGAAAAACTATAGTGGCTTGTAAATATCATTTGAATTATGAATTTTGTCAGCCAAAATATTCAGTATTAATCAGTATCACCAGCTCCATGTCCATTGGTGTGTAATCTCCTTTTCCCAGGCAAAATCAGTCTTCAGACTTGTTGGCACTAATGGCTTTTGTTGCAAGATCTTTTGTCATTGTAGTTGAGGACCATGCCTGGCCTGAGGGTACTGTGCTCTTCTGTGATTATATCCAAACTGGGGCACAAATGTACAACTCTCCTGTGAGTTTGAAGTATTCAAAGTACACATCTGTTATCCTTTGGCTGTAGTCATTGGTTATTCTTAAAACTAATTATTCAAGTGCAGTATGGTTCTGTGATGCAAGGAACATGAATGCAATAGAAAATGATGTTAAAGAACCTTTCACTGTGTTTGTTCCCTGAGCGATGTATTTGAACAGCAGGGTCTTGTGTAATGGGCTGGCTATTACTGTACATCTGTCAGAGCAGCTCCTGTTTTGCATTTAGTAATACTGTATATGGAGGTCATGGATTAATATTTCCTAAATTTGTGTGTAGACTAAATATCATTTCTGTTCGTTCTGTGTTCCTAGTCTGGGACTGTGAAGCTGACCAAGCCTGTGGCGTTATGGACCCAGCAGGATGTCTGCAAATGGCTGAAGAAACATTGCCCTAATCAGTATCAAATCTACAGTGAGTCATTCAAACAACATGACATAACTGGTAAAGTATGCACTATCAGAAATATTTTACTTACTTAAAATGTGGCGAATTGTTTTACTTTGCTGTTAATAGATTGTGACTGTGCACTGAGGGCTTTTTGTTGAATGTGGGACTAGGGAGTTGCAAGGTTTAGAGCAGAGGGAGTATTCCAGCTTTCATAGGACGTGGTAAGTGATATCCTTATTTCTTTAAAAGACAGTTTCAGATAGTTCAGTGTCAATATAATAAGGAAAGAAATCAGTCTGTATGTGGGGGAACGCCTCATGCTGTTCATTCCAAATAAAAAAACCCCAAAACCCAACCACTAAGAAACATCCTATGGGGAAAATATAATTTATGTAAATTTTCTCTTTCATTGAGGTGTTTGACCTTGAATTCATATTCTTTTTCTGTGCCTCTCCCCACTCTTTAAAAAAAAAAAATCTTCATGTTCTTAACACATAGGATGGGAAGTGATCTCAACTGAGCCCCTCCCTTAGCCTGTTCGTTTTTGACAGATGTTTGTGTAGCTTTGTTCTGGAAAGCTTGCAATGAAGCAGATTTTTGCATCTCTCTATTCCAATATTTTATGGTTCTTAAAGTCGGTATTTTCCTAGGATCCATTTAAATTCAATCTAAACTATTATTTCCAGCCAACAAAACTGATTTCTGTCCCAAATGGTGGCTTGAGTACTACCAACCACTCTCTCTTACAGGCTTTCCTTCACTGTATAGGGCACTGCTTCCCAGTTGCACGTAATATCCTTGCCTAGTCTAAAAAATATTTTTTTGTCCTATCATGGTTTCTCTGCAAATACACACAGGACCTCCAAACCTTCAAAACTGGGTCTCTTTTCTTAAAACAATGTATTGAGAGCAAAATTGTGTTGTTTTCTTATTTACTTTAGAAATTGATATTGGTTCTGTTAATCTGCTTGACTTGTTAACTCCTACTCAGTTTGCTGTAGTTGTCTTTTGGCTGATCACTTTGAATTGGCATGAGTTTAGCAAATATAACTTGGGAGTTAAACAGCATTTTTGCTCATATACTAAACAGTGATTAATCTGTAAAAAATTTAATATGGAACACTGATTTGTTCCCTGCAGTGGTGGTATACAAAACTGGAAATTGGCATTCAGCCATTTATGTTAAGCAGGAATATGTGTTTCACATAGAAATCTCAGTCTTAACAATAAAGCGTTGTTAACTAATGTGAGTTTCAGTCAGTGTCTTGATCGCATACATGTGTACTTGTGTTCTTTCCAATTTTACCTTCATTGTTGTTATTTTCTTTCTGATAATATGTGAATGATTGCAAACATGACAAACTGCCCATATTTGTTTACTATGTAGCCATGAGTACATGTACACACATGTAAAATTTGGTTTGTATTGGTTTGCTAAGTGCTAAGGTTTAGTACATAACCATTGTGCCC
This sequence comes from Certhia americana, assembly GCA_018697195.1. NCBI lineage: Eukaryota > Metazoa > Chordata > Aves > Passeriformes > Certhiidae > Certhia > Certhia americana. The sequence continues at coordinate 140,019,082 of CM031858.1, read as the reverse complement.
ATTTTCTCTCAGTCACCCTCTGCAGAATGCAGTCTGTGGGAATATAGTCTGTCTCCACACAGAGCTGACTGCATCCAGAGCACTATCAGAAGAAAATGAAGCTATTTTAAAGTATTTTCTAGTACTGCTTTACTATATTCTCTATCTAAAATTAAGGCATTGTGAGATGAAGTTGAAGGATGACATTTTCATTTCAGTCTAAACACTGATGGAAACCTTGGAATTTCATTGCAGATGTGCAAAACTTTGAACTTTATAGACATCTATGAAAAAGAGGAATTGAGATCAATCTTTCTTGCTTTACACAAAAGAGGTATAGGGAAAATAATGGTATGAGTGTTAGAAAGTAAATCTGCAGGAAAGAATAGAACTTCAAATTCAGCAACTACCAAAGAAGAAACACAGTCAATATCTGTACAAATTTTATAAAAGTGTATTTTGATGTATATATTGTGAGTGGAATCATTAACTCAGGAGGTTTATTTCCAGTGATGTTGGTCCCCATGACTCTGATTAATCTGAAGATTAAGCCAAGGTAGTGTAACCATTCCCAGATATGGCTGTGGAAAACTGATGTGATTGTTGAAAAATTCTCAGGAATTAATATGACTTTACAGGCTGTTTTTTAATGGAAAAATATGATGGAAAAGTCCTTAAAGAAAGTGATATGCATAGGATATTTAAGCTTTATTTGAAGATAAAAGCTAAGGCATGGTCATAAGCCAGGAAAATAATCTTGAGCAAACATATTGTTTATGTTTATAAACATGTTTATGTTATAACATATGTTTATGTTATAACAACATAACAGTTGTTAGCCATAGGTACTGAGAAGTGTGACTTTTACTTGAGAATCTTGCTGTTACAGTTTATTGAATTGTGGACAAAGATGCAACCAAAACTATCCTTTTCTTTATGGAGATTTATACCTTTTTATTACTTCTGACAAAGAGCAGCTGCAGATGTATAAGAACCTAATACGAAAAAAGATCTTCATATTAACAGTGATCTTGAGGACATCATGGGGTGAGCAGTGTGTACTCTCATCAGATTTGCAGATGACAGCAAAATTGTGGGTACCAGTCTATAGACTCAAGTAGGGACAACCCATAGGGATCTAGGCATGGGGACCAGACGTAGGCAGGAATGCATCAATAGAACCCTTATGAAATTCAGCAGGGACAATTGCAGAGTTGTGCCACTGGGAAGGCCAAGGCTCTTGCACCACACTGAAACTGGGGCTGACTGGCTGGGGGCTCTGGTGAAGAAGACCTGGATAGTCAGGAAGACAAAAATGAGCCAGTGTTGTGCTTTGCAGCAAAGAATGCTGTCACTGTCAACAGGAACATAGTAACCTGATCAAGGGAAGTCATTATTCCCTTTACTCTTTACTTCTTAGACTGCAGTTCTGAGATCTCCAGGGCAAGTTAGGGTGATGGCTGCCAAGATGCTCAGGGCTCAAGCTCTTGCCCTGTGACCAGTGGATTGAAGGAGCTGGGCTTGTTCAGTCTGGGGAAGAGTCAGTTTGCCAGGGTGGGATGGGGGCACTAGCCACAGTCCCCACTATACTGAAGGAGGTTGACAAAAAGATGGAAGCTGACCCTTTGCAGTGATATATGAGAGACATGAGGCTGAGGCTGAAAATAAGGAGAAACTTTCTTCCCCTGTGTAGACTTTTGAGCTTTGATATGGGTTGCTCAGTTTCTGTTCTGGGAAGGTTTCAAGCCCCAGCTAGATAAAACCTTGAGAAACCTGATCTGATCTCATAGCTGATATTGTTTTGAGCTGGAGGTTGGACTAGAAATCTGCTGGGGTCCCTTCCAATCTGAATTCTTCTATGGTCCTATGATTTGCAGAGTGCTTACTGAGGACCTCAGAACCAGACAGTGAAATGCATTTTGCAGCCAGTTAGGAAGAATTAGGTATGGAATAGTCTAATAAGAAACCAGGAGATTTTTAAAAGACATTTGAGCCTTAGATTCAGGGAGTGGAACATGTGGTTGACTTATTCAGCAACAGGTGAGACGTATTTTTAAGGTGTTGGACCCAGATACAGAACAGAAAGAATTTGAATGAGTAATAATGAGCAACATCTAAGGGCACCTTACAGGAATTAGCAGTGGTGGGAAAAATAAGAAAAGGGAGGAAAAAAAAAGTGTCATGTGCAACAAAGAAGGCAATGCCATGGCAGGGTCATGTCACTCGAGGCTCTGCAGCGGTGTAGGCATTTATACCAGTAGGAGGAGACATAAAAAGTTGCATTGACCTGCGAGATTTTCCCTTACATTTTATACTGGTATATTCCTGATGATAAACCTGAGAAATGGAGCTTGCTCTGTGTACATTTGTGACTTTGAATTTGCTGGGCAGCAGTACTTTTAGATGACTGAGGAGTTCTAGAGATGAGTTCTTGATCATCTTATCCTGTACCATTGAAACAAATGAAGATTTTTTTTTCCAGTGCTGCAGCATTAACAGGAACAAGACTGGGCACAGAATGACTAAGTAATAAGTGTTTGAGGGCAAATGGTCTGTTGACATAGTAAGAAAGCAGATGTCTAAGTAACTGCTTATGGATGTGTGATTTAGAGGGAGGAAGGCAGGAAGGAAGGAAGGAAACCCTGCTTCCCTGCTTCATGTTTTGTTTTTACACCATGCTCCCCAGTATGCTAGTGCATGTCTTCAGAGCAAGAGGTTTTGATCATTAAACAAACCTCATTCTGTCAAAGTAATACGCAAGAGATACCTTGGTCCAATTGAAGGAACTTGATAGGAGGTACTTGAAAGGACTCAAGCCTTTTAAAATTAAACTTTTAAGAAGGAAAGGAACAGGACTCAAGCAAACCTCATTTTAGTTTTAGAAGGGACTAGAACTTCTGAATATTCATTAAATACCAAGTGGCACCTTGGAAAATAAAATATGAACTGATACTGAAAACCTGCTGCAAATAGTCTTAAAATCGGGCTAATTCTAGATCTTCTAAAGATGCTTACATTAAATAAGTTTTATTGGCATAAATAAGCTTTATGACATGAATTTCATATAAAATCATGCTTTCAAAATCAGCATTCATTAGTTTTTTTCACTTCAGTAATATATGTATAGATGTTATAAATCTTGTGTTATCAGATTAAATGCTCAAGTTATTTAGCATTTTAGTGAAGAGATAGTCTCATTGTTTTAGATACTACACTGGAATTTGGAGATACCTTGTCTCTACTTCAGTTTATTCTGGAAGTACACTGGAAATTTACTTTGGAGGCATACTGAGTCCTCAGGGTCTAAGTTATTCTCTCTCTATACAAAGAAAGTTGGATTTTTTAAAGTCAAAGTGTTGCGAGATACCTTTCCAATTTTTAGGACATATATAATTTAATTCTGCCCTTTGTTTCATGGACCTCAGGTGAGTTTTGTGGTGCAACCAGTGCAGTGACTTGGGGATGGAAGGTCTGCAGTGGACTGCAGGGGCCTGTTTCATTCCTGGCTCCAGGGCAGAAAGGGTGACCAAAACCAGGTGGGTTTATACACTGTGGTGAGACCTCCTGAACATATTCATCCTTTGCCATATGTTTTGGTTGATGTGCAATGGAGATAAAGATTCCAATGTTGTTAAATGTGTTGTGATACGTGTATAAAAGATATTGAGTCAGCCAAGCCTTCCTGTTAACAGGTCTGTTTCGTTTGGAGCAACTCCTGCTCACTTCCTGACCCTTCCCTTGGCAAGTGATTGCAACATTATCTTTCATCCTTCCATTATTGATGAGTATTACACTGACTCAAAATATCTCTTGTGCCAATGACATAACACACCTAATGTGAGGCCTGATGCAAGAAGGAAAATGAGGTCATCTGTTCAGTGGCCTTTGTAGATGTTTCCCAACAGTTTTCTGACAGCTGTCCCTTGAGAGTTTTCTCACAAATCCTGCTGTTGTTACATTGTAGGAGACTACCTAAACCAGCATCTTTGCTTAGATTATCTTATTAAACATTGTTTTATTGTCCCTTAGAAACTGGTCACAGCCTAGCCATTAGGCTGTTACTGGTGGAGCTGTGTTTATGATCAGGTGTAGGACTGATACCAAGCAAAGAAGGTCCTGGGTCAGGGCAACGTGTTGTTGGAAAAGTACTTAAGCCTCCTTTAAAACATTATTAAAATTTCTCTTTGCTTGGTCCCAAACTGTAGCAAGTTTTGAGCATTCTTCATCACTGTTATCTATCTCAGAAAGCACCTTCATTGTGTCTACATTGATAGTATTTCCAATAAAGTATTAGTTACCTTCCTTGTTTTGCATGTGACAGCGCTCTTCAGCGCAACAGATGTCTTCTGCCAGTGTTAGTTTGATAGGGGAGAGCAGGAGCAACTTTAATCTCCAGCCATCTCTGCAAAGCCCTTCCTTTCTCTGTGGTGCAAAGTGTAAACCAGCCTTACCCTCAGTCCTTATTTATGCCACTTTTCTATGCTCTTTCTGTGAGGTCTTAACAGCAATATTGGTTGGTGGGCTGTCAAATCAATCCTGACTACATCCATCTGCAGCTTAAAAAATAAAATCAAATCACTGCTTCACCCTGGAGAAAGCTTTTATTCTGCTGTCTGGATAAGGTCAGGCCTATTTGCAGCATTCTTTGTGGAGCTGTGATGCTTGTGTTGGAAAATGTGAGGGACTGAAGAGTTTTCCCTGTTTCATACTTGGCTGCTCAAATTTTTAACATGTGGAACACATCAAAGAGTGATGAGTGTCAGGATAAGGCTTCTGTTTGCATAATATGTGGCAACTGTTCTTTTTGCATGGAAGAGTATCAGAAATATATTAATGTAACCCTGTGTTTATATAGCATAGAATTGAAAGAAGTTGGAAAAGTAGAATTTTTTTTCAATATTCAGAATTCTACTGATATATGAAATTTTGTATGAAAGTAATCTTCTCTCATGTCTCAGTAATTGTTTCTGGGTCTGTCTTTTCAGTCAGATGATAGCTCATAAAATACATGGCAAAATTCCGCAGCATGAGACAAAGCTGTGATGGCTGCCAAAAGGTCTGACCAGGAAGGCTCATCTGCAGTCAAGATGGGGCAGTGAGGCATTCAAACACTTCATGGGAGTTGTAACTTAAGTATTAACATGGTTTATTATTCTCTGATCAATTGTCTTTTCTGTGATAAATAATCTGTGGAGTTCATTAATTAGTAATGAAATAGATTTTCTCTTCTGTGCACAAACCATTGGGGAGTGTTTGGTGCTCTTATTTGTTACAGAAAATTCTGTGTAAAAGAAGTGATTATATAATCTGTTGTTTGGTAGAAAAGGGAACTTGATAAAGGACGATGGAGACATTTTTGGCCTTGCTTGTCAATGATGGTAAATTCCATGTCTCTTAAATGACAATGAAGTTTCCAAGCTCATAATCCATTATCAGGTTGCTGTGCCAGTAGCTGATTAATGTTTTGCACAGTTTCCGGTCTTAGTGGATATTTTTTGGATCAAGCAGCTTTTCCTTTGTACACTGTATCCACTTTACGTGGGAAGATCTCTCATGGTCTCAGTAAACAGTTGCTCTACCAGCATACTCAGAAGTTAATTGTGTTTTTGCTGCCTCTTTTACTTTCCTTCAGAATTCAGTAGAGCTGTGGTAGCCAGATTTGCAGTAGTTGTTACTTCTGCCTGATCACAGAATCCATATAATCTTTGAACTGAAAGGTATAATTCCAATCCTTTAGCTTCACATCTGAAATTCCCTGTCAACTTAGTGCAGATGAGTTCTTCTCCACTCTTAGAGTGTTTCGGGGAAAGAAGAAAAAGGTATACTGCTCTTCATCTGAAGCAGCATTTAATTGTTCCTTGATACTTACTCTTCATATGCTGTCAGATAGGGAAATAATGTTTCATAATTATGCAGGCAATGATAATTGGATTATTCCTTCCAACACAAAGTTTTTTTCATTTTTAATTTAATCTTGTTATATTTACTTTAGTAATTTTTTTCCTAACTAGGGATCATATCATATTTTACTGTACTCCTTGGAAAGATCTTTGTTGTACAGTCCTTGTAAACCTGATCCACTGTATTATCTACAGAACACTGATTCACATCAATATCGTGTACAATGCTCCGCCAGAAACTCTCACCATGGCAGCCAGTTTCAAAATCAATTTCTGTTCCTTACTCAAAAGATATCTAAAAATGTGAGTTAGGGTAAGATACAGAAAAGTGCATCAAATGTCTTAGCAAAGCCTATTTCAGGAATTCGCAAACTATATTGTAAAGCTTTGTGATATTTCGTAGTTTGCTGATAAGGCTGTACAGTGTATCTAGAAGAAGAACTGAACACTGATTGTGATCCACTGACAGAGCCAAAAAGCTTAAGAGGCACTGATGTAGCCTTTGGGTGCTTACCCATCTATCTTAGCTAACTCAGGCATCTACCTTTAGGGTGATTTGTAAAACCAAGGGTAACAGGGTAAATTACTGAAGTAGTAAGTGGAGAGGAAAGGATTTCCTCCATACAGATGAATTTAGTGGACTTAATATAGCTAAGAGAAGATGTTATGAAAATAGCCCTTTTATGTTCTCCTTATTTCCTTTGTCAACCTTTTGTTTTGTGACCCTTCTCATGTTCTTGATGAAGCCTGTTTTTTATCAACTACTTTGTCTTTAGCTGCTTTGTAGGGTTATTGATTACTTTATTAAAAGTTCTAACATTTTGGCCAATATCAAAGCTCTACTCTCTCATTTTATTTCTTAGGATGTTTTTTTTTCTACACATTTTTGGATCTATCTTAGTGATTACATTATTACTTCACCATGTTCCTTGATCGATAAAGGCTGTGGGAGAGCCCTTTATCTAGAAGTTGGGCAAGGTCAAGCTCTGTTATTATTTGGAAGACCTCCAAGGAATAGGCTGAAGTCATGGAATCAGCATCAGCATTCTCTGATGGCGCTTCTTTATTTCTCTTTTTTTAATTTTCCCACTTGATTACTACTGATGAACAACTTCAAGATGGTGCATAATGGTCTGGAGTCTCTCCACTCAAAAGATGGGGTCTTTAGCCTAGAACTGGCCACTGAATATTTAGACCTTTACATGAATTGTGTTGAGTCCAAGTTTTGTGCCCTGACTGAAGTCTATTTAGGCTGTTACTCTGTGTTGCTTTTTTTTTCAAACTCCTTCTGTACTTGTAGAGTCTGGAAATTATTTTTCCAGCGTGGTTATACTGATGGTTAGTACTGCTGAGTTCTCATTTCCCATCAAGTCAGACTTCTCTGCAACACTTCAGAAGTTTTGGATTCATTCTGGTACCAGGAAAAGAAATGGGAGATATTGCAGGGTCTTCTTTCAGGTAACTTTTGCTATTGTTTGAGAAGAAATATTTGTTGCTTTTGCTGTGCAATTACAACATCGATTTTATGGCTCAGTTGCAGGTAAGGAAAACCTAGATGAGGAAAACTAGACTGATTAAGTGGAGGAGTTTAGTTAGAGTTGTTCTTAATTTTGAAAAAGTGAATTAATTTGCTGCTTAGTGGGTGTGTGTTTGTGATATCAGTGAGCAGCTAGAGCTGATTCTTTGTATTTCAGCTTGTTACTTGCCAGCATGTGCTATTCATGATACAGGGATTTAGTCTTAGTGTAATCTTATAATTATTTGGCAGGTTTCCTCAGTCTAATAACACATCCAACCTCACAGTGAAAAGCAGGAGGAAGCTGCTGCTATCTGAACCTGGATGAAGCCATGGCTGAGAGTTTGACTTCTATTTTGAACAACGGGAAGAATTTCTTCATTGAAGGGGGGTGTTCAGGCATTGGAACAAGCTGCGCAGGGAGGTGTTGGGAGTCCACATCCCCAGAAACATTCAAGAAATGTCTGGACATGACATTTAGTGCTATATGGTTTAGTTGATATGGTGGTGATGTTTAGTCAAAGACTGGACTTGATCTTGAGCTCTTTACCAACCTTAATGATTCTGTGATTCTAAGTGTGTATTTAATCTCTCTCATCCAGTTGGTCTGCAATATCCTGTGTTCCTTCTCTCACCTGCTGTTTTCTCTGGAGGCCCTCCACAAGTTCTGCTGTGATTCCAGCTTCTTCATGGTCTCTGATTTATCATATATATTATGTAGACAACGACTCCAGTCTTGCGTCAAGTCTCTTAACAACTGCATCAACCCCATCTGTCACAGCCCTATGTTCCCTGCTGTTTTCTGGTTCCAGCCCACAGGAGCTGGGCTGGCTTCTGCAGCTGGCCTCTCCCGAATTCCCCGGCTGCGCTGGGCAAAGAGCCACCTGCAGCCCTCAGCACTTCCCTGCAGTTCTTGAGCCCCTCGGCGGCTGGGGGTTGCGGTTCGGGCAGGCCCGGGGATCCCTTGGGTTCGGAACCTGCGGCTTTCGCCTCCTTGAGCCGCCCGGCGCCGTGTGTGCAGCCCCGCGCGCCGCCTGCAGGGGGCGCGGCCGCCCCGGGAACGGCCGGCGCGAGCCGCGATCCCGCGGGAATGCCGTGGCTCGTGCGGCCCCGCCGGCCGCAGCCGAGGCTCCGGAGCTTGTCAGCGCCTCGTTTGTCATGTCCCTGCTTGATTCGGTGTTTGGAAATACCAGCCCTGCCAGCTGGGCCTTCCGTAGAGAGCAACGAGACTGGGGGAGAAAGGATTTCTCCCTTCTTTACCTCCCTCGTAGTGCAAAAAAACAAAACGCAAAGCTGTTTTGGTTTTCCTTTCTTTTTCCTTTTCCGTTTTTTTTTTTTTTTTTTTGCTGAAGTGCTAAAGGAATAGCTTTCATTAAAAAGAAGTGCCTCTTGGTGCTCCAGTGGAAATTGTTTGATTTGGTGTAGTTAATTGAACAGGTTGAAAGTCTGACAGGGTCCAGGGCAGTGCACCTGACCTCAGGCTTTGTCCTTGTTATAGCAGAATGCTCAGTGCAGGGAGGTTGCACATACCTGGCTCTTCAGCAAACATGTAAGGACCCAGCTCCAGAATTTTCCTGTGGCTTCTATGAAAGGAGCTCTTGGAATGAACAAAATATTAAAAAAGGCTGGATTCTGTCCAAGCCCTTACTGCATTGAAGAATTGATTTTCATCCCTTCACCCAGCAAGGATCTGCACATCCTGAGAAGTATTTGTTTGATTCCTCAGATCTAGTGGTGACCAGCACTGAGCTGATGCAGAAGAAGGCTTCCTGTCCTTCTCTGGCCATCCAGACAAAGGCTTGGTGCTCAGAAAGAAGAATCAACTGTTAGAAACTTGTATATTTTAATTGATTCTGTTACCTGTGAATCAAAACCCGACTTTTTACAAATGGGAGTCTACTGACACAAAACCTTCGGATTGGTCTGAATGTGTGGATTTATCTTTAACCTTTTTAAGGTGGACTAAAGACATGGCTCCTTAAAAAAATGCTATGCCAGAATACAGTTTTCCCTCCCCTGAGGTTTCATTAATGTTGCTGAGCCCCAAAGTACTTATTATAGGCAAATTCATTATAGGCAAATTCTTGTTTTTCAGCAATCAACACTAAGTGTTTGGCCTCAGATAAGACTTGGGGGACTCCTATTCTGATGGCTTCTTGTTAACTACAGCTACTCTCTAACTTAATCCAATATATGAGTGCTTATATTTGATAGTTGTGTTGCTGCTGAAAATCAGGCACTCTGTTCTTCAGTGGCTGCAGTCTGCTGTGGATTTTAATCTTTCTTTAGTCCTGTTTGTAGTCTTTTTATCCTGTGGAAAAAATGGGGGAAAAAAACACAAACAAACCCAAATTTAAAAAAAAAAAAAAAAAACAACAACCAAAAACCAAACAAACTAAAGAAACCAAAAAAATTCTATCAAAAGATGAGCTGTCCCACAGAAATTTTCAGAATCTCAAGAGCTTCCAACTCATCAGGCTTTGCAGACTTTACCCTGCTTCCCAGTATTTTTGCTTGAAGCATGAGGAATTTCTGTCTGCCAGGTTGGTAAGAGATGCCTCCAAGTTCCCCAGTCTAAAGTATTGCTTCCTAACCCCTGAATAAAAAACCCAAATGCTCTCCCAAGGGAAATTTGAGGTTTTGTTCTGTTATGTGAAATGCCGAAAAATTATGCCCTTGAGGAAATGTGTATCTTTTGTCAGTGTGCCATGTGTACGAGACAAGCTGTCAATGTAATCCCAGTTCTGTCAGCTGTATTGACAGGGCATCTGCATTGCACAGGGCCTGGTGACATTGTGCTGTGATTACAGGGAGATCTTTTACTTAAATGTTTGATCCTCAAAACAAGTTTATGTTTATAAACTCCAGTCAGTCTCTCTGCAGGTTCTGTTGGCTGCAGGGAGTTGCTGAATTGAGGTTATTTACTTGTTTGCAGGTCAAAATTACCAGATCCTGTAACTATTTTGGTTAGAAGTGTCCTTTTGAAACCATCTAGTCCCCTTGCTCAAGCAGGTCTAACTAGAACGAATTGTCCAGGAGTGTGTCCGGTTGGGTTTTGGATGCCAGCACAGTTGTTCTGTTTAATCAAGGTTTTTCTTGACTAGACCTTTGAAGGTATACTTTTTAATGTTTGTTTTGCATAGGTTATGTAGATTTTATCTTACAGTACTTGCTCTTGATCTAAATATAACATCTCAGAACCTGAAGATGGATTAATAAGGTTATTCAAAAAACACTGCCAAATGTGGAATGATCCCAAATGGCCTATAAGGAAATGTTTGTTGCATGTTCCAAATTTTTGTTGCTGTTTTAAGGTATAAACACTGTCTGGAGAAATGCCAGGAATGTGACAATCTGTAATGAACGTATCAAACCAATGAGGTACTGCAATCCAATCCACTGTCAAACTCTAGTTGAATTGCCATGTGAAATTGCTCGTGTCCATTGGTTTATGGATGCTCTACGCATATAGAGAAACCTTGTAATATATTGGCTTATCAAAAACAAACAAAAGACAGCTTGATTGTGATGAATGTCACCTGTAACCATTACCCTAGGCTAATCTACTGCTGAATTTGCCATCCACAGATGTGTGCAGCCCTTTTTTATGTCCCATTAAGCCATATGCGGACCCTCATCACAGTGACTCATTCCAAGTCTGTCTCATGGAGAAAGTATCTTTCTGTTAGTAAATGATGGTCTGTGATTTTTTTATTACTCTCAACACAAGGAGCTACAGACCTGTTAGCCTCTTGCCAGTTTTGCCAAAAGAATGGAACCGTTAATTTGGGCTTCTGTCAACAAAGAATTGCATTGTATAGGTAATACCAGTTATCTTGGTGCTCAGCCTGTCAAACTAACCCTGTACGTTTTTCTTTCTTTTGATTTTTTTTTTTTTTTTTTTCCCCGACTGGCAAGGGGACAAGTTTAGCATTTAACAGCTACAATGCAGAATACATGCCTTTTTTTTTGCCCCGAAAGCATGCAGCTTAGGATCACATGACATCTTAATTAAAGATTTGCCTTTTAATTCCATATACCACATGCTGGAGTGAGCCTGGTTCATTGACAGATGCCTGTATGCAGTAGGGAGACACTAATGAAAAGGGCCTTTATTGCTGTCCCCTGGTTTAGCTGGTTGTGCAGCATCGTTCAGCCTTTCTGTGTTTGTTGCCTACGTGTGGCAGTTGATGTGGTAGCAAACAATCAGCAGGGTGTGTTAATGGTATAGGTATGGTATAAATAATCCAGCTAAATGGTTATGAGAAAATTTGTTTTATTAAGCCAAATGTAGCATGGTATATGAGAAACCCCTTTATCCTGTGGGTACAGCCTCTTCTCCCTTGGAAAGCAGGCTGTATGAGTTGGGAGTTAGTGCAGGTAGACACATTACATGTACTCTAAATGAAAAGCTAATGGGACTAATGTAATTTCTTGTTATAAAAGTTGAATTGAATAGCAGGGATTGTTGTAATGCACACAGGTCAGGCTGCTTAAATCTAGAAGGAAGCTATGTCCAGCTGTGATGTTTTAATTCTAACAGTAGCATAGAAGTAGATAGAAAGCAGAGCACAGCCTTTTCCCAAGCCTGGAAGGTGAGCCTTGTGTTGTCATGTTACACGAGATGAAGCTGCTGAAAGGAAGGTTGATGGGTGACTTGATAACTGGATATAGGGACTTAGCAGGACAACAGTGTGTGTTCAAAAGCTGAAATTGGAAGCTTGAGTAATTCAGTAATCGGAAAATGAATCCTGGCCTTGCAGGTCATTCTGCAGTGGAAGTACTTACTAGGAAAAAGGGTAGAGTTTGACAAATTAGAGTTTTCAAAAGGTGGGAAAGGTGGGTGGAAAAATACATGGTAAGCATGTGTACGTGCAGTACCCAGGCTGCATGGTCACAGGGATCCTTCAGCAGAAGTATCAGCAATCTCTAGATTCCAGTACACTTTGCAACCTCATTTTGTGAATTTAGGTAGGGGATGATTTGTATTTGCAGTTTTATTTTTCTGTTTCTTGAGTGCCTATGCCTTTAGAAGCAAAAACCCCCTCAGAAGCTCACACAAGCCTTGAATTAGGCATCCAACATAGCAGAAGAAACTAGTTAGCAAAATTACAGTTAAAATGATCTACCAATTGTTCTTTCTGTGCTCCACACGTATTTTTTCCTAATTGTTCAATCAGCATGTCAGACTAGGTCTAGGGTAAAACTGATATGCAGGCATTTGCACTTCAGGCTGAATGTAAGCAGTCCTGCATACTCCTGGATATAGCCCTGTTGGAACCATCACATTTGGAGTAAGTACTTGTACTTAGGGAACTCTGTGGTATTTTCCCAACAGCTCTCTCCTATTGTTCAAATATCTTATATTTTCCTGTGTTTGACCAGAGAGCAAGCTAGGCTAGACACACATGCTATGGAAAATAGAAATCTGAGATTTTAAGTTCCTGTCTCTCTTCTCTTTGAACTCCCCTGTGACTTGCATTTTGCAAATATATCAAATGTGATGTGCAAAGATGATGTCTGTAAACAATCTATTACACATTTCTTAGGAACCCAGCTGGATGCTGATGCATGCTCACATACCTGCCATTCCTTTAGTTCTCTATTTAGCATCATTTCTGTACAAGCCTGTTAATACCATCTGTTTTCTATGTCTATGTGTATATTATTCTTAGAGCAGATAAGCATTTGTTGCTGAAGCTGCATGTGATGATCTTTTGCTAGGACAGGTACCAGAAGTTGCAGTCTGGTAGGAGACTGACTTCTCGAGCTGTCACCTGGGAATTGCATTCCCATTTCCATTTCCATGTACATTTGTCACTTTAGAAGTGGATCTTGCATTGTTCTAAAAGTTATAATGAGAAATAACTACTGAAGACTATTTCTTCTGAAAGTACAACCCTTTGAGTATGTTTTCCGATTTAGAAATATATGGCCATCAACTGATGTAGCCTGGATCAGATCAACAGAAGGATTTTAGCCATGGAGCTATCTTTGGCCTCCATATGCTACATGCAATATTGCCATAAGGTTTGCTGATCTAACTGTGTTGCCTGAATGGGACTTAGAGCTGCAAAGTGCAGACATCAAATCAATTTGACAGAAAGCAAGGCTAGCACTGGCTGTGTTTGTTACATTTTTAGGCAACAGTATATTCTACTTGTGCAAATGCCCTTGCTTTGTTTTCCCTGGGTTTATGGCTTCTTTGGGTTTAAACAGACTACATAATCTCAGGGTTTGAGATTTTGCAAAAGCTCTTGAGGGATTCAGATTGTGAAGTTCAGGTGTTCTCTGATGTTCAGTTCAGACTGATGATGACTCGGCTTCCAGGAGATTTTACTTTGGTGCGGGAATTTTCTTTAACAAAACCAGAAACAGTTACCTACTCATGTCAGAGAATATCATCCATTAAACTGTCCAAAATTTTTTCTTGGGTTTCTTTTATTTCTTTTTTTTCTTGATAAGGCTGAATCTTCATGAATCGTTCAGAGAAACTGAATCATCTGAGAGTCTGATTTCCTAGACCTTGTAATTTTTACATCTGCACTACTGCATCATGGCACAACTTTGCCTGAGCACAGCTCTCAGGCTAGTGAAGGATCACATAGAGTATTCATGAGCAGGCTTCTCTCTGGGCCATGAGTGAGGTGGAACTTTGAGGCAATGGTCTGTGATGCTGCAGTGGCGGAATACATTCTTTGATACATGCGCACCTGCAGACTGCAGCTTCAACTCAAAATGTTGAACTGCATCGATTCCTACATTGCTCATTGTCAGAGCTGAATTCAGTGAAGCTGTCCCTGACTGCTTACAGTGATAACAGTTGTAGGTGATGGTTTCCAGTCTTCTACAGGGACCAGTCACTGGAGGACAATGAGGGCTTTATTTTGCCAATTAATTTCACAGCAACTGGCTGACAGTAGAGGAATTATTGAGAATATTCTGTTTCAGATGCCAATTAATGTCCATTCAAAGCACTGCAAATTCAGGACCTAACTGGGACCTTCCATTGATTTTTTTGTCCTAGACTTAGGGGTCTTTTTCTTATGTTTTGAGACTTTTTGTCCTTCTGTTGAACAATTTTCCTTTCCAGTAGTGGAAACTTTTAGAAATACAGGCACAACAGTTCTCTCATTGTATACAGCTCCACAAAAGGCACTACCTGGCTTAGATGACTCTGTCCCTAAACCTGGTGTTGGAGCATGCACAGTGTCTTGAAATGAATCTCTGAGTGGGTCTGTGGAGTGGTTGCAGACTGAAATGCTTTGAAGGTTCTAACATAAGCAAATTTACATTGATCGTCATGAACAATAATTAAGCAAAAAAAATCAGTCTGATACAAATAATTGACGTGGAAATTTTCAGCCTCAGTGGTTGAAGTTCAGCAGCACTTGATGATTATAAAAGGTGTCAAGCAGCTATAATCATAGTCATTGACCCCTGTGCTGTATGTGTGTACCAAAACATGTATTTGGTCTCCTTTGTAAGGAATATAAGCAATGGCTTATTGTTACAAGTCTTTCTGTTTGGCTGCATTGCCTATTTATGTCTGTAAATGGAGTGTGTGTTTAGAGGGACTGTTGATATTCTGTGGATCAATTGTATACTTCTGTGGAAGCTTTCATTTTCTTCTCATATTGCTTTATTTAATAATGAATTTTTCAAACTAGAAATGCACTATCATTCCTTATGTAGAAAATAATTAGCAGTAAATTGTATTTCTTATGCATAATATGTTGTATATGCAGTTTCTGTAATGGTTTTGACGGATTCTCTCTCAAAACTAAGTATACAGGTTTTCAGATCTGTTCCATATGCATCTTTAAAGCAGTGACATAACTGTAGTTATGAGTGTGCTACATTAGGCTGAAGATGCATAGCAGAGAATCCTCTGTCCAAAGGTAATGCTTAGGAAGGAGTGTGATTATGGGAACAGATTTCCTCCTCCTGCCTTCCAACAGCTTGAACACACTATTATTTGAACCTATAGCCCAAATCTCTGTGGCAATATGTATAAGTAAAGGACATGGAACCTGAAAGCTGACATTTCTTGATTTCTGAGACCTGAGCAGTGCAGCTTTAACATTGACTTTGCATGTGCTGGTGGTGGTGTGTTTTGTACCAGAAGAGAGGAATAGTTAAAGATGCAAGGGATGCAAGTAATAAGAGTACTAAAAAAATTTAGACAAAACACAAAAACCAAACAAAAACCCACCAGGCTGATGAATTAGAAAACTCTGTGCCCCTTAAGTTTGTTGTTTTTATTGCTATTTAGTTAGTGGTTTAGTTTAAAAATTTATTTTCTGGATTGGTTGATGATACATATACTGTTATATGCAGAAAATTCCCTAAATGAGCAGAAAATGCAACCAAAATGCTCCTGTGAGTCTCTTTCACTTTTTGTACATGATCCAAGTTTGTGGTGCTTGATTCATACAATAGTTTTGGTTGTAAGAGTCCCTTAAAGGTCATCCCATAAGGATCCCAAAAGTCCAACCTCCTTTCCCAAGGCCAGGGACCTTCAACTAAATCAGATTGCTAAAAGCCCTGTCCAACCTTGACCTTGAATGTTTCCAGGGATTGGTCATCTACAGCCTCTCTGGGCCTCCTGTTCCACTGTTTCACCACCCTCACTGAAAAAACATCTTCCTTATATCTAGTCTGAATCTGTCCTCCTTTAGGTTAAAAAATAGGCCTTACTAAAAAGTGTGACCCCTTCTTTCTTATAGGCTCTCTTTAAGTACTGAAAGGCCTTAAAGGTCTCCCTGCATCCTTTTCTTCTATAGGCTGAAAAACCACAGATTGAGATATTTCTGTCAATATTGATGGAAGTTAGCTTTGAGGAACTTGCAGTATTTACTTACAGATCCCTACTGCTGCAATACAGTTCTGACCTTCAGAGACACCACTTCTAAAGAGCTCACAGAGCCTTTTTATTTTGTTGAATTTGATGAATGATATCTGACTTTCATTTCCTTGACAGACTGTTTATTTTCACCAGGTGTGCTTCAGGGCTGACTCTCTGTTTGTTTGTTTGTTTTTCTCCTTTATTAGAGGGATAGTTAGTTGTCAGTAAAATAACAATTACAGTACCTGAGCATTTACTGCTTGTTCTGGAATGCCAGATGTCAGAATACATTTTACAGAAAAAAGATGGAAACTTTATCTCTTTTTAGTCATAGTAGTCTTGAAAATATAAGACAAAGTAGAATATGGGTTTTTTGCATTCCATCTGAGTGAATCCTTCAGTAGTAAGCAACTATTTGCATACTCTTTATGTAAGCAAGCTCTAGCTAAACAGCATCCACTAAATCTTGTGCCGTCTATTGCTGACTTGCAAGAATTGCTGGGAACTGTTACACCAATATGATCATCCATCTGGCAGAAAAACGCTGTAAGCTGCAGTGCCATTAACACTTTTGTGTAGCAAAAGCTTTGATGTGCTGGATCCATTCTGTACCTCAATGAATTACCCACAGTAAAAGAGTAGTATAAACAACTGTAGTCTGAAACACTCTCTTGTACAAACCTGCAGTTATAATTGGTAGTGAGAGACTGTGGGAAGCAGTATCATTTGATACCATCTTTCAAAAATATATCAAAATGATTGAATAGATTTCCCAAAGAATTTGAGGACTTGATAATATTAGACTGATATGTGATTTAAAAAAAAAAAAAACAAACAACAAAGCAACAACCATGAAACTTGCTGGTTTTCAATATTTGATGACAGAAAATGAAGTTGCCAGATTCGACTTTGGACCAAAATCATAGCTGGAATATTGAACTTACTCTGTTTTATGTAAACCACAGTGACGAGTCATGTACTTGTCATCTGTAGGAGGTTATTGAGAAGTCCTTAAACTGATTGCAACTGCAGTGGCCCAACATGGACAGCAAATTAGTTTAACTCAACTTCAAATTGTTTTGCACTATCAAGCCCTGTGACTGAAATCTGTGTGTCATCTGGTTGTCAAACCACATTGTGAGTGGATTAACTTCGGCATGGGTTAGATTTGCCCTCCACAAAGTAAGTGTGGATACCCTTGTGTACTCTTGCAACTCTTGCAAGCATACTAAGTGTTCTAAGTAGCTCCTTATAATTCATACAGCCAGTAATGCAGTAGCTCAGTGCAGACTGATGTGTTCTCTCCTGTTCCAGAGGCATCCAGGCAGGATTTCATCTCCAGTTTTAAATGTTGGTGTGCAACTGTGACCATCCCATGTAATTCAAGTTTGTGGGGAGATCACATATCTTTGTGCTGATTGGTCCCCAGTCGTGCCTCAGGCAACTGTACTGTGGTCATGTACTGGAAATGCTCAATGTAATTGACCCCTGGAGAGGGGAGCTTTATCTTTGCCAGCTGTCAGGCAGAAGTTTAACAGAGCTATAAAGTCAGGAGTCAGGCAGGTTCCGAGCAAGGAGGCAGCCAGAGCTCTCTGCCTTTGTAAAATGGAATAGCTGTGGTCACACTGTATTGACTACTCAGTGCCTCTCAACAATACAATGAGAGGTGTGATACTCTAACTTAAAAATCTTCTGCATCTCTTGTTAGAGGTGCCATGTTACTTTCAAACCTTGTGGTGGTGTGAGTTATGTAACTCTTATCCAAATACATGTGCTGCTGAAGCATATGGAGTCATAGAAATCTTTAGTGAGCCCAAGTTTGAACAAGAAAAACCTGGACTGTAGCTCTCTACCTCAACCAATAACATTTTCAATTCCTGTAAGTATCTAAGACTATGTAGAAATAGAACTTAATGGAAGGAGAAATTATGTACTTAGAGTCTTCCTGCCACACCACTGCTGCACTGAATGTAGCATTTAAAGGTGATGCAGATTCATTATTCATCTTTGAGGGTGATAAGAAAGCTGAGAAAAGTTACACTTGTCTTTCCACTGTGTGGAGTTTTACCACAATCCAAATATAATAATAAAGGATAAAAAATAAGAGTATCACCAGATTGAAAGATTCTTAAGAAAGGTACTGAGACAGCTCATGTGGTTTTTTCATTGTAGAATCAGTGTGAGAAGATAGAAATGTAACTGATAGAGAAATAATTTAGCCTGCTTAAGCAAATACTGTTCTAGCTTTGGACAGCCTTAGGACTCTTAATAAAAACGATTTAATGTGAACAACTATTGAGGTTTTATTATTAAAAATAATAAATAAATCCTGACATATCATTGTATTTGTCATTTGATGGTTTTACACTCCTCTCTTCCTGTTTTGAAGCACAACTGTCATAATATCCAAGCAGGCCCTGTAACAAACAGAGAAGAAGAATTAAAATAACTTTGTACATAACAGTTCATTAAAATTGAAGCTGTACACTATGAATGGGAGCGTGAATGCCCCAGTATGAGTAACACTTCATATGAGTTCACACTCGGGTTAGGTAAGTCCTGGTTTTGGCTGGAATAAAGTTAATTTTCTTTTTAGTCACTGGTACATTGCTATGATTTGGTTTCAGTGTGAGGGTAATGTTGGTAACACACTGATGTTTTGATTGTTGCTTAGCAATGCTTGCCCAGAGTCAAGGACTTTTGTGTGTCTCAAGCTCTGCCCCTGAGGATTTGCACAAGAAGATGGGAGGGAGCATGGCCAGGACAACCATGAAATGACCTAAGGGATATTCCATGCCATAGAACATCTTGCCCAGTATATAAACTGGGGAAATTGGCCAGGAGTGGCCAATTGCTGCTGGGGAATGGGGTGGATGTCCGTCAGCGAGTGGTGAGCAACTGAGCATCACCTGTTTTCTTGGGTTTTATTTTTTCCTGTTACAGTTATTGTCATCAGTAGTCGTAGGAGTATATTTTACTATCATTAGTATTGTTATGTTTTACTTTGTTACAATTATTAAACCCTTCTTGTGTTAACCTACCAGGCTTTTTCCATCCCTCGTTCTCCTTGCCATCCCACAGCTGTGTGCTGCTGAGCTGCCAGCTGGGGTTAAGCCATGACAGTGTATATGGAGCAACATTTTTCTTTATCACACAAGTAAAATTTCTTATCTAAGAACATGGATTTCTCATTAACCCCTCCTGGATTTGAAATAGCAGTCTCTCTCTCTTTTTAAAAATCACTTAATTTCATAGTGACTGTTTCATGTAACTGAGATGATCTGATACTGCATGTTGAAGTGCAGGTCTCTCCTGCTTTCAGAAAATTCTTGATTGCATTGCAGAAGTCAGTCATAGTAAGAAACATTTCTATGTTAAGAGCTTGGTTAGCTGCTCTCCAAAAAGCCATTTTCCTTGATTGTTCTGGGACTTCTTAAGGCAGACTTGAATTGATTCTCTTCAGTGGGTAAGGGTTCAGTAGAAGGTTTTGCAAACTTGGGGAATGCATTGAATGCGTGGCAGTCCCAAAATGCTGCAAGTGCAGACTGATTTCAGGAGATTCTCCTCTCTGTAGATGCAAATGTTCTTGTCAGCATGTCTGTGTGTGTAAGTCAGGACCTTTATAAAAGTCTCAGCATTGTGGTATTTTTTAACCTCTTTCATCACCTCTACAGATGATCAGTGGTGCTTTAAAGCTTAACGAAAATATCTGTGGTGAATCTAAAAACTTAGAGTGGGAAATGGCAATGTTTCTTATTAACAGCTTTGTACCATTCATTTGTTTCTTATTAACAGCTTTGTATTGACCACTTTTGTGATAGCAGAGTAGTTTTCTTGTCTCTTACAGCAGTCCTGTAGCAGCCACTACAGTGCTGTTACCCAGCCACTCTGTAACAGGAGGAGGCTCTTGGCTAGCAGAAAGGAGGTACTTTCCAGTACTGGGGAAGTTACTTTGCAGAAGGTGTTCAGTCTGTGGAGTTATAGGAAGATGATTTACTTTGATTACATCGTGTTTATCCCAAGTCTGGAATGATATCCCACTAATTACTGTGCTTAGGCAAAGACCAAAACCTGGTGACTGTCTCTAGAAGTAACAGATTTTTTGTCAGTCTTCCTTTCCTAGATCTTTTATTGCCCTTGCTGTAAAGCTGTTCCTGTGGAGACTGTGTCAGTGGTCTGATTGTACTCATGGGTGGGAGGAAACCAATGGCATTTTTTCCATGTGTTCTGACAGTGCTTGAGCAGCAGTACTGGCTTAGAGGTCAGGATTGCAGAAGACATTAAAGGTGTTCCAAGAATTACAAATGAACTGAAATAGGCATACCCTTCAACTATAATTTATAGTCTCTGTGAATCAGGCAGAATATATGTGTAAAAATCCTTGACAGCTCTTCTGACTTGTGCAATGTGATATGCAGCATGTTGCCCTTCAGAAGTAATCCAAAATTGGACTTGACATCACTGCTTTTTGGGTTCTTTTTCACACATTGCATCTTACAGGACTTCACAGAAGTAGCATTCCTTGAAGAAATGTGTTGGCTTCCTCAAACACAGTGTCCCTGTCACTTACACCTCTTCTCTTTCTCCTTCTCATTTCCGGTGTTTGAAAATGTTGGAACAACTTTCTCATAAGTAAGACCTGATACAAGGCCTAAAGCCAGCAGAATCCTTAAAATGCCTAGAAGTGAAAATCTAATCTAAATAAAATTGCCACAGTCATTAAAAACTTAACCAGACATCTCATTTCTATTGCTTTTCATCATTTTCACTGATGAGACAACCAAGTCATTTTAAAGTTTAGAACAGGTGAAAAACAGCAGAGGAAATCCTTTCCAGCTGCTCTGGCTTATGCCAATGGACACAGAATTCACAGGGAAGGAGGTAATTTTGCTCTCCTCTGACCTCTTAACTTCTGAGAAACCAGCCTATATTTTTACTTTGCAGGAAGAGTGAATGAATCCTGGAAGTCTTGTCTTTTAAGATTGAACAAACCTTTATGCAGCCGATGTCCTGTGTTAGTAGAGCTGGTTGGGTTTTGACAGAACCTCTGGCTCTGTAATGTTGCCATGTTGATGTCAGTGATGTTTCTCAAACATTATTTGATACTGAGGCTATTTAGTAAGCAATTGCAACAACTTGTGCCCATGCTGCTAGGGTTCTTACTCATTAGGACAGAATGGCTGTATTATGCCATCTGTGGGAAATAGCCCCCAGTCTCTGCTCATTCCTGAGATGTACCTGCAAGTTTCTGAAGAACTGTTAAGTGTCCCAGATCAGTACGACTGAATTCCAGTGGCTGGACCTTGATGGCAGTGGTTAACTTAATGGAGTGGAGAGCAGTGGAGAATGGATGTTCTTGGAACCCAGTGTAGTCCTCTTTTCAGAATGGGTGACATCTGGTGAGCTTCAAAGGCCTGAAAAATCCCCCTTATTTTACAAGCCTAATAGGCCCCATCCTTCTGCCCTTCTAACCTTGCTACTTACAGCATTTTCTTTAGAGAAATCCAATGTCTGGATACTGCAGGTGGTGTACACTTGCATCTAAACAATTTTGAGGGAAGTTTCATGTAGGTAGGTATTTTTCACCTGACTCCTTGGTTTGCACATTTCAATGGAGTACATCAATATACAAATCATGTAAGACTCTCATATTCAGTACTTGCTAGCTATGACCTTGCTAACTCTGTTGAAGTTCAGGCCGCCTGTTCTGCTGCTCTGTACCTTCATGGAATAGAATCAGAGTCAGTGGTTAGAAGGGACCTCTGAATGTCATTTTGTCCAACCTCCTGCTCAAAGCAGGGCCCACTAGAGCAGATTGTCCAGGGCTGTGTCCTGTCAGTTGCATCTTCAAAAATGGAAACTCAGCAACTTTTCTGAACATTTGTTCCAGTGTTCAAGCACACTCCAAAAAGGTTCTTTACATTTAAATGGAATTTCCTTTATTTTTGTTTGTGGCCATTTCTCTTTATTCCTTCTGTCAGGTGCTTACAGATGTTGGAAAGCTCCCCCTGAGCCTTCTCCTCTTCTCCTGGCTGAGCAATCTCAACTCTCTCAGCCTTTCCTTGCCTTACAAATTCCCCAGTCTATTAATCATCTTTGTGGTCTTCTGTTGGACTTGCTCCAACATGTCTATGTCTCTCTTGTACTGGGAATTCCAGAACAGGACAAAGTATTCCAGATGTGGCCTCACCAGGGTCAAGTAGAATTTTTTACACCATTATGAATGTATCTCATGTGATCTCATCCTTATCATTTAAGTAGAACATGACTGCTGAGAGCAGATACAAGGTCCTGAGGCCATGATTGGGAGTACCCATGTCTTGCTGTATGTTGCAGAAAGACTCTTGGCTTGCCTGTCCTCAAAGGTCATCAGAAAATTGCTTGTGAGCAGACTGGAAATAACCTGATTTAGATCAGGTTCTTACACAACTGTGCCAAAGGATTTGTAATTGATACTTCAATCTATAGACAGCTGTGATCCTACATACCATCCAGCTGATTTAATTCAGGGGTATTGACAGGAACTCGTACTGTCAGTGCTCATATATGGCTTAACCAGGGAAGCTTTGCAATCTGAGAAAACAGCAGAAAAGAACTTGTTCCAGTGGTAAGAAAACAGAAAAAAGCCAGTGAAGGAAAACCAAGCAAAATGTATATTACAAAGATGACTCAAAGGAGAACATTACAAAGAAATGTAAGTGAATTGAGTGAAGAGTGTTTACATATTTGGATATTTGATTTAGAATTTTAATTATACACTGGGAGAGGAAGTAAATAATTTCATAGTATCTGTTGTCACTTTTTTTGGTTTATATTGCTGCTATTCAGCTCTTTATACGTGAATATTGTTACTTGCTGGAGTTTCACAAGACATGTGTCTACAACCCAGGAAAGGAAGTTAAGCCTTAATGTTTATTTATAACATAGAAACAAGGAATTGTCTTTTGTGCATAACCAAAATCACATTTGAAACTAACCCTAAAATGATTTGGCTTTTGTATTGAAGCCTGAGTGCAAGCTAATGAATGGAGATGAAGATAAACAATTTAGTACTTGACTGAGTATTCAATTTGTGGTTCAGTACTCAGAAAACATTCTCTAGACTCTTGTGGTTTAGGAAAGTTTTGCCAGGCTGAAAATTATGTTTTCCTTCTCTGTTTTCTTTGTACGTGTGTGTGTAAACCAGTGGAAAAATTATTTTGCATATTGGTGTCTGAGCACTGATCTGAGTGACAGCACCTTCATTCAGCCTGTCAGAATAGTCCCTCTCTGCATCAGTGAAGTATCTCGCCCTGCACTTAACCAGTGTGTCACTGGTTCCTAATGCATATTCTGTGAGTAAAAGCACTGTGCTTAAACAGCGTGACATCTGCTCACTGGGTGAGAGTTAGTCTGCAGTATTACTGTAGGAAATTTCCGTGATGATAGTTTTCAGTCTTTTCCTCTATAAAAATTACTATAGGCAAATTGTTGATAAGGGTTGTAATATGTTCACTAGCCACAGTTGTTGCTTTCTGTGTAGTCTAAATAGATTTTATTGGTTGATTAGTGTTTCTTCAACTCAGTGCCTCTTTTAAAAAAGACTTAAAGGTGGATCATGCCATGCAGTCAAATGTGTTCTCTCCATATATCCTTTCTTAAAAACAAGGTGTAACTGGAGATTCATACATAATACAGTGATTTAATGTTTGCTGCTCTCTCTGAAAGGAAAAAATTTAATTTATAGTAGAAAAGAAACCCACTGAAGTTATAAGAAAGGCAATATAATATAAAGCAAAAAAACTGCCCATATTACCTGAGGTTTGGGAGTTTACTGGTACTTGTTTGATTTATATAAATTTTCTTTTCTTCCTTTTACTCTTTCCCATGCTTCTTTCCCAAGGCCTTTTCTAATGTTAGATTTCATGCAGAGATAAAGAGCCCTCCAGTCCTGCTGCCTCCCTCTTGTACAGACCCCAATAACCTGAGCTCCTCTGAACAGTCTCTTCTGAAACCTCTATTTCAAGACCACAAGGACCTGAGAACTACCCATTTCACTGCTAGGTGGCTCTGATTGTGGATTAGCTTCATCATTTAACTAGTGTTTCATTTTAATTAGTTTGAGTTTACCTTGCAGCACTTTTTTCTTGTTTTGCCCCTTCCTGCTAAATCAAATTGTATTGGAAATGGTGGAATTATTCTGCCATTTTAAAATGTTGGTGAGATTCCTCTCACGAGCAGCTCTAAGTATTGCTATTGTCACTGGAAGCCATCCACTGACCTTAGGCTCAGCTGTACCTAAAATTAGCCAGCTCTGTTTTTGTTAATTAGTTGCTAAATTACAAGCTTTTGGAGAATGAGAGAGTATTTTGTCCCAAGCTCTTTTTTGGACATCTGCTGCTGAACAGCCAGAGTGAGTGTCACACACAGATCCCATTATGCCTAACTCAGGTCCTAGGTGTGATGCTCTGAATTGAAAAGTGAACTCCTAAATTATCATCCAGGATAGTTCCTTTTGTGGTTTCTGAAAAAGTCTGGAGGCACCTGAATATCTTATTTCTCTTTTTATTTTGGCCATGAATTTACCTCAGTGCCTGCAGTTGATTCTTTATGCATGCCCAAAATTGTCCTATCTGAACAGAAAAGCAGAAGGGAAAATAAGTCTGGCTTCCCCTTCAGACTGAGGGCTTTCAAATCCTGCCTCCAAACTATCCACCTGCTGGGGCAGTTGGCCCTTTCTCTAGCATGTAGGAAAGGGAGGGCTGGAGTGCATTCTCTGTGTCTGGTCTTGGAAAGAGGCTGGGAGTTGACAGAGGTTGGAACCCTTGTACCCTGCACAGAGATTCCCAAGTCCATCAGAGTGAGGTCAGTGCAGCCTCACCTCAGCAGGACTGGGGCCGGCCCCATGGCCTGGAGCAGAAGCTGGGCCTCTGCACATCCCACTATGAGTTTGAAGATGAGCTGTCTCCATCTTTTTGGAAGAGCTCCTTTGCTCCTAGCCATAGCAGTTATTTTTACAAAAATGGTCACACAACATTTTCCTGCACTTTGCAGTGGAAAACTAGCTTTTATTTTTGCTTGTGAGAATAAGACCCAAAGTTGGAGCTGGGGGCTGGACTTCCTGTTCCATTTGAGCCACATTGTTGGGCTGCAGCCTCTGGCAAGGTGCCTGTACATTAGTGATGCCATTATTATTAATATTGTTGAGCCAAATGCTTGAGGTACAGAATACAGAGTTTTAAAAATAAGGTCTGGATTCTGTTACAGGGATGTGTTGCTTAAAAACGAGCTACAACAATTTGTTTCTTAGATATCTGGGTTTTTTCTTACCCAAAATGGCTGTCTCTCACAGTGTTTTACAGGTCAAGTGTAACTATTAAATAGGAGGAATAGACCAGCCAAATAAAACCCTTATGTCCTGATTCTCCTTACAGCTACAGTAATAAAAGCTGGAAGAAATGCAAAGGAGTTCTGTAAAGTTTGGTGTACTACTGAGCGAGCAGTGCAGCAACAGAATAGTGCCCGTGTCTGTAAGACTGTGCATATAATTGAGTAGAGGTAATTTTTACAAGAGGAAAATTATCTTTCCTGAAGTTATGAAATGGGCAGCATAGACAGTTAGTTCAAGGCATTTCAGAGGTGATGTTTGCCACTTGGCAGGTGCCAGACTTCTAATTAAAGCCCCCAAAGAGAAATACTAGAGCAAAACATGCATCTGGAGAGATGTGGACGGTTCCTCCTTCAGGTTAGGAGAGTTGAAGTAGTCTACAGTGCTTAACCTATGAGCATGTTGCTTTTTATTTTCCATTTTTATTAGTATGAATTATTAACCTCATGAATATTAACAGAAGTCCTTTCTCAGTTTCATTTTTTTATTAAAAAAATGAAGGATTAAGCTGGTATGGGTGTGGAAGAAAGCAACACTGCAAGCTGCTTGGAGATAACTATGTGGAACAGGAGAAAGCTAGGGATACAGACTGGGAAGTGTTTTAATACTGTATGTATCTCAGCACTGGGATATGAAACCTTATTTTAATATTTAATAAAATTTTAATTATTCTCTTTTAAACATAGCAGTGATTGGAAAATCTTATTAGAAAATGTAAGTTCTCAAATTCTGGTGTGCTGGAGCTTTGATGGCCCACAGACCTTCTGCAATGCAGTACAGTAAGCTGTCTGCTCACATTATGTCGGTCCTCCTTGCTTCCCACAAGTTCGGCATTAAAAGAAACTCAGAAAATGAATTAAACATGTTTCGAATACTTATTCTTTGTGTAGGTTTTTGCCTAAATGCTGTGTGGCAGTTAGAGTATCAGGAGGAAGAAGGGATGGCTTTCCCCAGCAGAATGAGTCAGATGGCCCCAAGATCTCCTTCCGAGGCGTGACTGTGGTGGGTTGATCTTCACTTGACACCAGGTGCCCCCAAGTCTCTCTATCACTCCTCTCCTCAGCAAGGCGGGGGAAGAAAATAAGATGGAAAAAACCTCGTAGGCTGAGATGCAGGCAGTTTACTAAAATAAAACATGACACTCAAGCAAAGTAAAAACTCCACAGATTTTATTCTCTACATCCCATCAGGAAGTAATGTCTGGTGGCTTCCTGGGAAGCAAGACTTTAGCACATGTAGTGGCTGCTCTGGAAGACTAACACTAAAACAATGAATGTCCTTCCTTCCTCTTCCTATTTCTTAGCTTTTATATCTGAGCATGTGTCGTGTGGTATGGAATATCACTTTGCTCAATTTGTGTCAGCTGTCCTGGTTATGTCCTTTCCCAAGATTTTGCCCATCCCAAGCCTGGTGGTGTGGTGGGAAATGTTGGAAAGACAGCCTGGATGCTGTGGGAGCACTGCTCAGCAGTAGCCAAAATACTGTATTCTCAGTGGCTTCCCAGCTACTGCTACAAAGCACAGGCTCTTGAAGGCTGCAGAGGGGAAAATGAGCTCTGCCTCAGCCAGACCCAACGCTTGAAAACAATGAAAGATTTTATAAATGGATTGTCTTCTGTGTGATTTCAGGGATTTCCCAGTTCCACTTGGGTTGGTCACTTCAAGAATGACTGTTGGGGTCTTTTGGTGTTCATGTCTGTATGGGTATTTTTCTTGTGATAACAAAAGATCCCTTTTTTCTCCAAGAAATCTGATTTTTGTAAGGTCCACCATTAGGAGTCACAGAAAAAGTTCTTTGAGTTTGCTTTAAAGACTTCAGTCAATTCTTATGCTTTCCAAATTGTCTTTCCCTTTCCTAATCTGTTTGGTGTAGAAGCTGTACATTGTGATATATGAATGTATGCTTATTCCTGAATAAATTAACAAGACTTTTACCAGCAAGAATGATCTAATGTGATTTTTAAAAAATTAATAAAGAAATTGTATATATAGTGCATAATGTGTTGCACAGGGAGCATCATTATATTAACTAGGAATTGAAGAACTGCATGACCTGCTGATGGTGAATAAAATCAAACGTGTTGACAGATTCACTCACTCCAACATGAGCAGGAAAGAGCTTGAGGATGTTTATTTGAATAGGGGGACCATAAATCTAGCACACAGGTACCAACAAACAATAGTCCTAGGGCTTTTTCTTAAAAAATATGATGTGCTATATAATAAAAGCTCATTATTATATGTCTGTATTGTCTTTATATATAGCTATAGATAATATATAATTTTGTATGTCCAGGAAGTAGATTGGCAGATGTATATACAACAAAAAATATGGATTTATAGGCTGCCTGCTAAAGGTTTACATTTATCCTTAATTTACTTCGTGGGTCTTATTGGGTCCTTCCTGAGAGCACTAAAAATGGTTGTCTCACATTTTACAGTACACTTGAAAAGTGCTGTAATATGATTTGTGCCTGAATTTATGTTTCAGAAGGGAATTCGAGTTATTACTATTTCCTCCTATTAAAATCATCAGGTGCTGAACATGTTCATCTGAAAAACAGGACCATCTAAGTCTTTTACTCAAGACTTGTAAGAAATCAATATAGTTCCCATCAGTACAGTAAATTACCAACTGAACCACTTCCAGTAATCATGATGCAGTCTCTCATTAACCCCTTCTCTTCTCTGTATTGAGATTTGTATTCTAATATTGTCTTAGAATAAAGAATAAAACTATTTTAGAATAAAGATACTTTTGAATATATCTGTAAATCATTAGACACTTGAGTAATTAATTCAAAATTTTATAACTAAGGCTCTTATGTATCTGTAGCAGTTCTGTTTAAGACCTTTATTGATGATCTGGACAAAAGGATTGAGGGCACTCTTATAAGTTTGCAGACAACACCAAGTTGGGTGGGAGTGTTGATCTGCTGGAGGGCTGGAAGGCTCTACAAAGCCAGTCTGGATTGATGGTCCCAGCCCAAAGGTATGGTTCAACAAGGTGAAATGCCAGGTCCTGCGCATGGGTTACTACAACAACACTACCAGCAAAGTTTTCATTGGATACCAAAAAAAAATTCTTTCCAAGAACGTTTGTCAAGCACTGGAATAGGCTGCCTAGGAAAGTGATGGGGTCACCATCCCTGGGGGTATTTAAAAGGCATGTAGCTGTGCCTCTTAGGGCATAGTTTAGTGGTGATCTTGACAGTGCTGGGTTAATGGCTGGTGTCCCAGCCTAAACAGTTCTGTGTTATAAACATATGTGATGCTCCAACACAAAGTACGCAAATACTTCCTTGGAAATGTGTGGGTAAGTCAAGGAGCAGGAAGTGCTTGCTTATTTATGGGAGGAGTTGGGAGTCAGAAGAATTTCACTTCTGGAGAGGGATTTTCATCTTCAGCATTAATTTTCAAGGTACCTGGATTCTTTTGAGCTACTTGGCTGGAAGTATCTACCAGGGACAAATAAGCATATTTTTAAATTGCATTTCCTAAATTGAGTATTCCAGATCCGTGCTCTGTTAACTCACTGTCTTTCAGTATTTTTACATGACTTCACCATTACCACAGTTTTTTTGGTTTTGTTCAACAGCATAAATCCAACATGGTTGTGACTGAGCTGATGGACATGCTTGAGTCTGTGTCAGGAGCATAGGAGTCTGGAAGAGAGTGCCCTGGGGAGATGCAGCTGTGGGTAGCTAGCTGGGAGACATCCTTGGAAAGAGGCAAGGAAAACTGAGTGTCAGAAAGATATCTCCTAACTTGAATTTCAAAAACCATCATTGAACAGGAGATACATAGCTCAAAGGACTGTATCATAATTAAGAGAATAGAAAATGACAGTGGTATATAATGGAATATAGAGGGAATTAGGAAAGGCAGCACTAAAGTGAGAGGAAGTTACATCAAACTAAGTAATGTGAGTTAAATAGCTGCACAGATGCAACACTGACATCTTAGTAAGTTTGTCAGAAAAAAATTTAGAGACAAAACCATGTTTTGGTCGTTGCTAGTTTTATATTTGATAATGCAGCTAAGTTAAAGATTCTGTTGAGTTACTTCTCTTTCATACTGTTCAGGCTTGTGGTTCAGAAGCGTGGAGGAAGGATGGGATGGTGGAAGAAAACTGAGAGGGGCTTTATGGAAATAAACTTGTTTTATTGTAGATTTATTGGCAGAAGTAAAAATAGTTTTAGCTTCCTGTTGTCAGAATTATAAACAAACATGATGTTGAAACAAGGAATGCAGATAATATTCAGAAAGTGCCTTTGTTTACATAGCTGGTTCTCTGAGTTTGATCAGACGTTTATTGACCAGTATGACAGTGTTTTCTTTGAGAAACTCTATTATAGAGCAGGTGTCATCCAGATCCAGAAAATAACGAGTGAGAAAGAGACAGAGAATCATCTTTGATGGTGCTAACAAAAAAAAAAGCATGTCCAAAGCTAGTTTGATACATGAGCATATTAATACGTGAGCCTTCCTGTGCTTTCCTGTGCTTCCACTGGAGACATACTGGAGTCACAGGCTTCCATTCATGTGTCTTACCAGGAGGTAATTCCTATGGCCTTGTTGGAGGTTTACTAATTTTGTTAACAGGATGAGAAAGTACAAGAATGCTAGCTCAGATTTTGGAGAACTTCCTCAGCTGGATATTTTTAATATTCTTTAAGGTTAAATAGTCTTCTCTGCTCCTCCTGGTCCCTGTCACTAGAAACTATTGTTCCTTCTTCTTTGTTTCTGTAGCAGTATCCCTTGTGTCTCCTGTCTGTTTAAGCTGGTCCTCAGCTGAGATTTTTTCATCACATCAGAAGTGCCAGACAGGTCCCAATAGCAATTTTGGGAGCTAATCTCCTTTGCCTAGGCTGGCAGCTGCCTTTATGTTAACAGGTAGATCAATAAGGTGTTTGCTGCTATGCTAGTCTGATGAAAAATGAATGCATTCTTGCTTTTAAAGAAAGTAAGTCTTCCCTAATTAGTGACATTAGATATCCAAAGGGAGACAAAGAGGATGGTAATGCAAGCTGCAGTTTACCAAGAGTCTGCATTAGTCTTAGGGCTAAAATGATTAGTAAGACAAATCAGATCTAGCTGCTTTTGCAAGAAGAGCTGTAGATTTGCCACAAGGCATTGATGACAAAGTGGCTGATGTGTCTGGTTAACTAGTGATGAGACAGGCATGAGGAGAGACGGGCTCTTAAATTCTCATAGGAAATGCAGAAAATGTAGGACTGTAGAAGATCTGATAGGTTATCCAGAAAAGTATCATGTCATAGCAAGTTTGCTCTGAAAATTGGATTGATTTCTGGTTTGTGCTGTTTCTTTTAAAGGATATTTCTGAAATCAGCATCCTCAATTGTATTCATATCCATTTGTTCTCTTTTCAAGCAGTTCCCTAATTTAGTAGGTCTTCTCTGTTCCCAGTGTTCATCTCCCCCCACTGCCATGTGAGGTTATTCACATTCTACAGGTGTCTATTCTTTCTCATGCCTCCTCTCATAACTTTGCTGTTCCTCACTATGAAATCATAGCCTCTTTCTCTGCCCATTCTTGTTTGCATTCTTTCCTATATGGAGTGTATGATGAGAGTTTTATACTTGTGTCTCACCAGCACCTGAACAATTACATTTATGCCTGTGTCTCTGTCATGGAAATTTTTTACATGATATGTCCAAGGAGGCTTGTTTTTAAGCACTGCAATCAAGAGAAGCCAACAATCAGCCTGTTTAAGCAAGAGGAAAGCTGTGATCAGACTATTTAACGTAAACACAAAAGCAGCACGTTTGAAAAACTAGACAAGCACACTTTTATCTATTAACTAAGAATAAAACTGCATTCGCAGCATTTAAGTATAAACTTGAAAAATTTTTCATCTTGCATAATTTAGGGGCTTAGTGAATCTTGTTTTCCTGTTTTTTCAGGTTTTGCAGGTAAGTAAACTGAACACTTTGTCTTGATAATCAGGTATACCTTTCATATTGTACTCAGAAGACAAGGTCACCTGATTTGGCCTTATATCACACTATCATTTGTTCCCACTAGTGGTTTGTCATTTTCATCAGCTTTAAATTACGCATAGTTTTCTTCAGGGTTTTGTGTCAGATCAGCCTCTTACTGGCTATCTGCTCTTGTTTCCCTGTATTTCTTCAGTTCTTTCTACATGTTAAATAAGCCCTTTCTTACCTGTCCCTTTACCTGCATCACAAGTGTTCTTTCTAGGCTTCTTGCAAGGTGTCCCTGTGTGTCTGTGAGCTGGCAGCTGGGGGAAGAGCAGTAGGATATACCAGTGCACGGAGCTCTGAGAATTTCTGATTAGGTGCAGCAATCTGTGCTGCCTTCCTTGCTCAAGGGCCAATGCCAGCCTCATCGGACCCATGCTTATACTCATGCTAATGTTCTGTGGCATGCAATGTTTCTCCCTCCGTTCAGATTTTCATCTAATCCCAGCTTGATTCAATGAGATCTGCAGCAGCTAAGTCATATTAGAAAAAATTAGGCCATCAATCTATTATTAAGATGGAAAGTGTTTTATATTTTGTGTTTGCCCTCAGGGTGTCTCAGAACATTCCATGGCTGATGTGCCCTGAGTATGAGAGGGCTGGGGTTTAGGTGCTAAAAGATGTGTACAGATACTGAGGGAGTTGTGGAGTTTTGTTTAAAACATTTGGTTTCCAGCTTTGCAGCTAGCCAGAACCAAGGCCTAGGTGTTAGTCACTGGGAACTTTATGGTTCTCTTTGTTTATGTGCTTTTGAAAGAAATGTCCTGCTTTCTTCTAGGCAGATAGCTCCTACATCTCAAAGGTAGTGTCTGTTCTTTAGTGTTGGGAAATTTTCCTGCAGTGGTAGTTAAGTTCATTCTACTTGTGTCTGAGCAAAGATCAGCATACTCTTAGAAAATATTACTTTTGTCACATGTTCTACTTTTGATAATGTATTATATCTGGACTTTCTGAAAATTAAAAAACTACCCCCAATTCTTACTATATAACTGTCTCTCTGTTTAACTGTGTTGCTTGATAAAATGACCATCTTTTGTGTATTCCTACTAATTCTTGTATATAGTTTAATCTTAGCTTTTTAAAAGAAAATAGATCTTTAGGTCAAGATTCTTCATGCAGGTTATATCACAGAACAGATGATGTTGGAAGGCACCTCTGGCAATCATCTACTCAAAGCAGGGACAAGTGCAGCTCAGGACCTTGTCAAACAGGTTTTGAATGCTTCCAAAGACAGAGACTCTGCAAATTCTCTGGACAGCTGGTTTTGATGTTCAATAACATAGAGTTCTTAGCACAAAATAATTACTCTTTCAGATATGCATAATACAGGAAGTAAGACAGGGAAGCATCCCAAATCATTAGCTGATTGTCAGGATCTTGGTCTTAGTGACTAATTGGCTTTAGTGACTGGTCCAGGCACTAAAAATATCTTTGCAAAGGCATGGTTTAGTATCAGAATGAAAATTACTCCAGTTGTGGTTTGGATGTTGTTGTTCTAAGTGTTGAGGGGGAAGAAGGTATGGGGAGGATTGAATTTTCACATTCAGAACCCTTAGTGCATTCTTGTAATGCCACATTTGGATGTTTGCTTTCTCACCTCATCACTGCCTCAACATGTCACTTTGGATTTGGTGCAAGAAAGTGTTAATTTAAGGCAATTTGTGCAAGCTGCTACAGAGAGTATGAGTCAAAGCATCGTGCTTTGAGCCTAAGCCGCAGAGGAGCTGACATGCTCCTCTTTGAGTTGAAAAGAGACATCTCTGGTTTGTGCACACTCAACTTCCAAAGGCAGTGGCTGGGGTAGAAAAAAGATTGGAATATGAACTAAAGAATTGCCCAGTGGAAGGAAAGAGTAATGACTATATCCATGGCCGAAAAGAGGTGGAGGGCACTGGATGAGATGCATGGCCTCTCTCTGTCCTTTCATATTACTGTAGCAGATTCCCTGCTCTAAGATGACATGTGTGTTGGCACTCTTTTAAACTGGTGTCTTGGTTTTTTATTCTCTTTCAGTTGCTAATTTGGCATTACAGACCATACTCATGAACTGTTGTACATCCTTTATAAATTTTAAGATAAAACTTTTAAGGTGTTTTAGTGTGATAAGACAATATAAAAATGGAAGTCACTATTGCTGCCTTTATCACCGGGGGAATTGGACAGCTGGCATTGATCTGCAAGAGACTTAATTTTCATAGTTTGTTATTACATTAACCCTTAAAATTCTTCTTGTTTGTGATTTCAAAGAAAGGTTTCCTAACCAAAAGGTCATCCTTTGTAGCGTGCAGTGTTTGAGAGACACAGAAGGGCAGAAAATCTATGAATGCTGTCATTTTTATCTGATCAACATCTTGCTTTATTAATAGTAATATCCCAGTATTTTAGATTATGTCATATCAAGATCCTACAAAACTGCTTGTGGGTGAAATCTAGCAGTTTGTGAATGGCATGCTGCTAACTGCTTGGTTTGGGGTAGATATTCTGTGCCTCTTTAAATTTTTGGCATTTATCTTAAATTTTTTAAATAAAATAATCATAAAAGTTCTCCACTCCTTGCTATTTGGTAAGGAAAGAGGTTGAATAAGCTTATATTGCTGTGTTGAGTAACACTTTCTAATGAGCTAAATTGCATCATTCATGCAAAAGCCACAGTGATGGTAGCACAGAGGCTGCTGTGTTGCAGAGGAAGTAACTTGCTCTTTGCTATATCTTCTTTTGGTTTCAGAGTAAGGCCTGTGAAGACAAAAAAGGGATTTCTGATAATTAAAAAACAGAGGAGGTAAAAAGTTGAACCTGTTTAAAAAAGTAAACCAAACACGTAATTTTCAGGGTAGTATCAATGTAGCTGCAGTTTGATTTGTTTTTATTGGCCAGGGCACCTTTAGATAGCAAATGTTATATAGTGGGAATCTAGAGTCAGTAGAGGGCTGCACAACACTCCTCCCTGTACTACCTCACAGCAGTGGTGAAGACCAAAGAAAGTAAATTTCAGATTTCTTCCTAGGGTAAAATTCTGCTTGGTGCTTTGGTTCTCTGCTTGGTTCAAATACTTCCTTTACTTTTGGCTCAGCCAGTGTACAGCCTTGCTCCTGTTTATTTATAGCATAGCCATGCCCAAAAGATGGAGTCAGAGTTCCACTAGCAAAATCAGGAGAATGTAGATTGTTTGATTCTTTTTAACATCTACAATCTGCCTGGGACTGTGTTTCAATATTAACCTAAATAATACATAACATAATACTAAAGATAAGTCACAAACAGGGAGTGAGTGCCTGCAAAGACCATAGGCTCCTTATACTTGGACAGATGACTTTTTATAGTTGGACAAAATATTTTTCAGGAATGATTTAAATATAATTGATAGAAATCTCTGGTTTTTTTTTTTTCCCAATTTTGCTGTGATAGTTTGCTGTTAAGAGGGATTTGGAAAGCTGAACCATGAAGTACAGAACCATTCTGGGAAATGGTGCTGCTAAACTATAGACATATCTGAATTGCAACAATATTCATTCTTGGTATGTCTTAAATTGATTGAATTTGTAAAACCCACTGTTGTTGGTTTTCACTCATTTGTTGACATGATGTTTGAAAATAGGTGAGAGTCTATTTAGGCACCTCTGTCAGTTGTAGACTAAAAGGGGCTGTCCTAGCCATGGGAGACCAGCTGGCCCTTAAGAACAGCAATTGGTTGTCTAAAATGGCACAAGATACCTGTTTTACATGCCTGTATCTCACAAAGCACCAAAACAATACAGAAAAAGAATAGAGAAGGGGGGAGTGGCACCTGAATCTCTAACAACCTATCTCTAAGGGCGTACCTAACAGATGGAACAGTATCCTCTCAGAATGAGGTATTTCAGGGCTGAGAATGTCTTCTGTAGCAAATTATCATTGTTGATGATATAATAGTGAGCCTATTGCACTAATGGAAATCCTTGAGTGGTTTTTCTTTTTGGCTTTTACTTCTAGGCCGTGCTTTGCTGAGACTTACTGACAAAAAGCTTGAACGAATGGGCATTGCCCAGGAAAGCCTGCGACAGCACATTCTGCAGCAAGTCCTTCAGCTGAAGGTGAGAGAAGAAGTCCGAAACCTCCAGCTGCTTACACAAGGTATGAAAAATAATTTTGATATGGACAGTTACTGAGATCAGATAGGAGAAGTTTGCCTGAGGGCATTAAAGGTGACTTGATGTTCTTCTGCAACAAATGATGTGTGAAAATGTCTCATAGATTCCACATGCTTTTCAAGGGGGGAACAGCAGGTAAAATAATGCATAAATAAACAGAGATGTTCAGCTGCCTGTTTTGTGTGATGAATAGGCTCCATCTACAATTTGATGGTGGTCTTTCTTAAGCGTCTGCTTACTAAGATGAAAATAATTATGTATAAAGGGCACAGATGGAGGACTACTGTCTTCAGGAGCATTGTCCCTTTTGCATTAATTGTTTACTTTCAGTGTTAGATAAAACAATGCAGGTTTTGTAACTTGTTTTATGGTAAGAGCTGTCAGTGGAAGATTGCCTGTTAGACTGTTTTTTGCAGATAGCTGATTCCTTCTTCATGTTGTAATAATTTTACTGACTTGAATAGATTTGCTTTTAATTTTTGCTGCTAAAAAATAAAAAATTGGGCTCAATATGAAGTCTAAATTAGAAGACAGAGAAGAAGGAGTAACAAAAAACATTATATATATTTTCCAAATGAGGTTTAGATGTTTTATGATGACTTTTGTTGCTAGCTCTCTAGTAATGGCTGCGGTAACATGGAAGAAAGCAGTCATTGTGGCAATACTGTAAAGGAACACTTAGACATCCTCTACTATATATCTGCAATACTTTCTCAATGTTCAGTGTTGTTTGGTAGTCCAGTGAGGTAGCATAAACCACATACTTCTGTGGTGTTTTGGTTCAGTGCCTGTTGTATGTCACACTGTATGAAAAAAATAGAGTTCTGCAGTACATGCAGTGTATTTTTAACAAAATGTCCTTCACACATTACATTATGTTCCTAATTAAGCCCTACTCACTGTGTTTAGGGAAAAAGTCTGATTAGTTGAGTAAGCTGCATTTTATCTGAAAAAGCTGATGTCTCAACTGAATTGCTTCTTCAGGCTTGGCGTCTTGTGGATTGTGATGAGGGGTTTTAGGGTTCCTTTGTTTTGCCGTGAGCTGTAAATACAAAGTCACCTCATCTTGTGTCATGTCAAAGGTAGTGCATATGCTGAAGTATGAATGTCTTCCCCAGATGTTTAGAACTCTTCTTTTTCACTTTATCCATTCATACATTATTCCGACATCCTTGTCTTCAGTGTTGGCCAGATTCTCTCTTCCACTACATCTGGAATGTTACTTGAGAGTTTGATGGGCTGTGAAGTTCTGGTCATCTATCCTCACTGTTATAGGCCTCCTTATGAAAGTTGGGATTTGATTGATATTGGACAATGAAGACACATTAGCTGTAAATTTGGATCAGTTGATCGCTGCTGTCCAGACAGATTCCTGCACAGGCTTGTATTCGGCATTGAGAACTATGTATTTCCTGTATTCTCTATTGTTTCTCTCTGATTCCCCTCTGGACACATCAACTGGTGTATGACTTATGCTCAGTCAGGCAGCAGTGACAGCCATTTCAAGGAATTCAGGGCAGCATCCATTGAGATCTATTCTTTGCCTATGCTGTTGAGGATACAAGTTTGGACTTTGGTAAGAGTAAACTCATGCTGGGCTCCAATATATCCTTGGAGAAATGGCTCAGTCTGAGAACTTCTGTCAAAGAATTTATTCCTTGCTTTACTGGGGTCTTTTACAGTGTAACCTTGTGAGCCCCTACCCACCACTGGTAGCAGAGTGGGTCTGCTCAGAGAGACAAAACACGCTGCATTCAAAGTTACGGTTTTCAGGGTTGGCCATTGGTCACCCAAGAGCTTGTGGTTGCCCTGTGTTCCAGAGCTCAGCTGGGAGTGGCTGTGGGGGGGAGCAAGAGCTCTCTGTCCTTGCAGGAAAGAAAACAGTGGCACTAATCCAAACTCATATCAATAAAACAATACAAATATCATTTCAATAAACAAATCCATGAATGGACCTGATGGACTGTATAACCTCTTGTCTGAAAACCAATAATCTTCATGTGCTATTGGTTCACCAAGGTAGTATGAGAGCAGGCATCTCCCAGGTGAATAAAAACAGAGTGCTTAAACAGACTCTTGCGTTCAGAAGGCTAGAGGAACCAAGACTGTTTACTTTCATCTTCATAAATAGAGCTGAAGTAAAGGGCAAGACAACAGTTTATAAGAACATTCCCCTGTGCAGCAAAGCTGTGTTAATTGCGTGATTCCAGGGTGCAGGGACAGTGAGTGACAGGATGACAGCAGTACTCCTGTCCCTTATCACCTCATTTACACCAAGCTGGAGTGTGTGATCATTGAAAGGTGCTTGATGGAAGTACTAAGGTTAGGATATTATTTCTCAAACACTGTACAACTTGTAAAGCTCTTTGTATGTCAGTTGTTCTCCAAAACTGGTTCTGTCCCCTTTCCCAGTTTCTCCAAACTCTGTCCACTCATATTCTTGTTATGATTTATATATTCCTGATCCAGGTTGTTTCTGTAACTGGTTTTTGGTTTTGTTTTGGAGAACATTTTTTCTCTGAAAAGCTGTTTCTGCCTGTGGGAAATTCCACTTGTGAAGTCCAGGTCACACTGTAGCTATTGCTATGCTGTGCCTTGCTATCCTCCAAAAAGAGGGAGAAAAAAGCTCTGTCTCTCAGTGCACAGCTCAGGAGACTGTTAGGTGAAAGAAGCTGTTAAAATTCATTTCTGGATTAATGTAGCACACAAGCTGGGTTGCAAGCAATGAGGTCCTAATTCAGAACCCATTGATATCAGCAAAAAGACTTCCACTGACTTTAGTACATACCCCAGTTGAAGCTGGATCGAACAGGGAAAGTTTTAAAAAAGCATTATATAATAGTTACCAGATATTTTAAATGGATTTGTGTTCTGTTGTCTGCAGAGAAAGTTAACCTCATTTTTAAAACTCAATAGCATTCTTTTCTACTCCTGCTTCAGAAAATGACTTAAAACCATTTCATTCTTCTTCATTCAAGACACACCATCCAGTCTCTTAAAGCCAGAATAGTACGTGATTGTGTAATTGAAGTCTTGTCTTGAGTTCTAGGAAGACTTTTATT
This sequence comes from Certhia americana, assembly GCA_018697195.1. NCBI lineage: Eukaryota > Metazoa > Chordata > Aves > Passeriformes > Certhiidae > Certhia > Certhia americana. Next base: position 139,980,279 of record CM031858.1, on the reverse strand, counting down.
TCGTGCAAGAACTGCCTGATTGAGGCTATTATTGGTAGAAACACTATTCCAGCCTCCACTAGGATAGAAGGGCACAGGCCCAACTACAGATCTGTGCTTTTTTCCCAGACTTAGTGATGTTAAGGAACTAATTTAACAAAATATCTTCCAAAGTCTCTTGGGGAGAGCTGCACACTGTTGGAAGCACCATTATTATATTGTTATCACTGTAAGCCTGAGTTGAAAGATTTTTTTTTTATAAAAAGCCTTACATAACTACACAGAGAAGGAAGAAGTTATTCCGAGATATTTGAATGTGAGTCCTGCTTTGGGCTAGAATAGAAGAGACTGTCCTCAAAGTGGTAGAACAGTGTTGTGTGTGTTTCTGAGCAAAGTATCCACAGACAGCAATCTGCTCATAGATTTTCATGCTTGAAAAGCATTTTTGGATTTGCATTAAATGATAACCTGCATTTAGTATGATGTTAGACCCCCTTCTAAGTTCCTCTGTGAGTTTCATATATGGCTACTTGGTATACTGCCAGGACAGTATTTCTCCTCCTAGCAAAACATGTTATAATAAAACTTTGTACATCATTGAAAATCATCTCAGCGGTTGATACCTGTTGAAATTATTTATTCACTAAGTTTTCTGCTCATCCTGCACTGATGCTCAGTTACTGAAATACATATGTGCCCAATGAGAGTCACAGTAAGACTGATTCCTTCCCTCCCTCCCATTTCCAACATAGTCCCATTGAAAACCTCTTAAGGTACCCTAGCACTGTATTCTTCCAGGAGGGAAATTAGAGGGTCTTCAAAGCTGCATCTCATCCTCATCTAAATTCAGGAGTGATGCATCCAAACAATAAAGAAATAAGGCAAAAACTGCCATAAGGTCTGTGTTGATAAATGAGAAGCTCCTGGGAAGACTCAAACACTAAAAGGAAGCTTTACAGAGAGTGGAAGCAAGGTCAGGTGTCCTGGGAGAAATGCAGAGAAAGTGAGAGGCAGGAATCAGGTTAGGAAAACTAAAGCTCTGATAGAATTAAAGTTGGTCAGAGATGTCAGCAACAACAGGAAAAACTTCTATAGGTACACCAGTATTAAAAGGAGGACTAGGGTGAATGTGAGTCTTCTCTGGAAGAAAATAGAAAATGTGGTTACCCAGGACATGGACAAAGCTGAGGTCCTCTGTCGAGTTTTTCATGGGTCTGGGTCTTCAAAGAGATGAGAGCAGTTGTTGGTTGCTGTAAAGCTGTTTATCGTGTGGATGCATCAGTCTCGAAGGCAGAGTTCAGAGTATTAAAAGTCTGTGTTAAAGCTTTTTGGCGTAAAGTTCTGAGCAGAAGCAAAAGCAACAGCAGCTCCCACACCTTTCTTCTTCTTTTCTTCTTCATCTTCTTCTTAATCTGTGTGTCCTCTTCCTTTCTTCCTGTGAGTGTGTGTGTGTGTGGGTGTGTGTGTGTGTGTCTGGAGAGAGAGAGAGAGGATTTGCACCCAAATACAGGGGATTTTTATGCGTAAATCATCCAATCAACTGATTCTAGAGCATTCTTTCTACACCTATTAGAACTTATACAAAAGTAATGTCAGTTCTTACACATAATTTACACATGTAGTTCTTTCTATTCATGTAAATGGTTCTATCTGTTTTATCTAGGAATGCAAGCAATGTTCTAATATGTTTTTGTTATGTCTGGAGCTAAGTTACTGAACTTTAAACTAGGCTTTTAGGCTTAAGTGTCTCTTAAGACACTTAAAATATATTTCTACTTACTTAAAGTTAACTTTCGCTTACTTAAAACTGAAACTTACACTTCTGCTTCATGTCTGTGTAGTTTAATGTATTTTAATTTCTCTAAAGGCTTTAATTCAATCCCTGCATTCTCTTCTCTCTCTGAGGGACTCAGAGAGGCTTCTATTTCATGAACTTCAACTTGCCTCAATTTTCACTGGCAAGTTCTTCAGCCACAGAAGCCAAAGGCAGGAGCTGGGAGAATGATCAGGATCAAGTACCTCTAAGCAAACTGAAAGTGCACAAGTCTATGGGATCTGATGAAGTGTATCCACAGGTCCCGAGGGACAGATGAAGTCCTATAGCTATGCCACTATCCATCATATTTGAGAAGTTGTGGCAGTCCAATCAAGTTCCAGTGATAGGAACCCTAATTTTTTAAAATGTAATAAAGGAAGACCAGGGAGACTACTGGCTGGTCATTCTCACCTCTGTGCCCAGCAAGATCCATGATCAGATGTTACAGAAACTTTTTTGTCTGACCATTCTCAGGCAGTTACACTCTTTCTACCAGAGATTCCAGTGCTAGAAGCAAAGCCCCTCCACAGTGGGTGGCTCGAGCCTGATGTGTGCACAGCTTAACTCTCTACACACAAACACACACACACACCCCACTCTCACAGGCAAACCAGGTTTCCTTACCAGCTCAGCCCAGGGTACCGCCTTAGCAGTCTCAGACCTCTGAATTCTTTAAATAGCTTTATCAGGATACAGCAACAAAATAACAGCTCAGGCTGCTGCTTCAGAACAAAGGAAACCCTGGCTTTTGTATCCTTATGGTCTAAACCCTGGAAAGTCTGGGCTCTTCCTGCTGAGTCATTGTCTCCTGCTGTGTCTCTGCCTGTCTGATAACCTGGCTGGTGCCACAGGTCCCTAGACCCTTTGCTCCTGCCACCCAAAGCTCAATCTACAGCTGCTCACCTGTACTGTCTGTATTCCTTAACACAGATCCTCCTGGAAACTATGCTAAGGCACGTGGGAAGTAAGGAAGTGATTTGTGTCAGCCAACATGGCATCATTAAGGGCAAATTGTTCCTGACAGATTTGGTGGCCTTTTATGATGGGGTTGCAGGGCTGATGGGTCAGGTATGACTGGTATGATCTAACTGGACTTGTGCAAAGCATTTGAGGCTGTTCCACATAACATCCTTTTCTTGGATGAGAAATGGTTTTGGAGAGACATGGTTTTGATGGATCCACTCAGTGGATAAGGAATTGGCTGGATGATCACACTGAAAGAGATGTTGTCAATGGCTCGCTGTCCCAGTGGCAAATGTCATTCCTGAGGGGCTGGAACTGGGACTGGCAGTGTTTGGCATCTTTGTCAGTGACATGGACAGTGGGATCCAGTGCAGCCTCAGCAGGTTTGCCACGAACACCAAGCTGTGTGGTGCTGTTGACACTCTGGAGGGAAGGGATGCCATCCAGAGAGGCCTGGTCAGGGTAGAAAGGTGGGCTCATGCAATCCTCATGATGTTCAACAATGCCGAGTGCGAGGTCCTGCACCTGGGTTGGGACAATCCAAAGCATAAATACAGGTTGGGTGGAGCATGGATTGAAAGCAACCCTGGGGAAAAGGGCTTGGAGTGTTGGATAATGAGATGCCAAACTTGAGCTAGTAATGTGCACTTGTGGCGCAGAAAGCCAAACATGTCCTGCTGCATAAAAAACAGTGTGGCCAGCAAGTCAAGGAAGGTGATTCTGTCCTCTGCTTTGCTCTCATGAGACCTGACGTGGAGTGCTGCATCCAGCTCTGGGACCCCAAAGGAGAAGGACACGGGCCTGTTGGAGTGAGTACAGATGACTATGAAGATGATCAGAGGGATGGAGGAGGAGCTCTTCTGTAGAGACAGGCTGTGAGAGTTGGGATTGCTCAGCCTGGAAAAGGCTTTGGAGAGACAAGACCTTACAGCAGCCTTCTGTAGTACCTAAAGGACCTTCAAGGAGCTGGATACAACAAGGAGTAGTGGCTTCAAACTGAAAGACGGTAGGTTTAGATAGGATATAAGAAAGAAATTTTTTACTGTGTAAGTGGTGAGGCACTGGTACAGGTTGCCCTGAGAAGCTGTGGCTACCTCGACCCTGGAAGCGTTCAATGCCAGATTAGAACCTGGTCTAGTGCAAGTTGTCCCTGCCTATGTCTGGGGTGTTGGAACTAGATGACCTTTAAAGTTACTTCTAACCCAAAATATTCTATGATTCTATGACTGAGCAAAGAGCAAGTGAGAGCCTTGGTCTGGTGATGGATCATTCACTGGGTTTTAGAGGAACTTTGTAACAGAAACATTGCCTTCAGGGTATGTGTGATAAGTAAGTCAAGACCATGAAACCCTCCTGAGCAGAAGTGTTTTACAAGCATTTTGGTAGCATTATCAGCCTGTTATTATTAAAGGCAGCCTTGATGAAAATTTGGCATGGAATCTTCCCAGTCAGTCTATCAAAAACATGATGCTACTTCCTGTTCTCCCTATCTGCTTTGTCCATGTGGATATGAAAGCTATGAGGAACATGAGACCTTCGTACCAGGTTTCATCACTACATGTGAGATTTGTTGTCATTTTCCATAATCAAAACTTTAACGTACTAGATTCAGTCCCATCTTCTGATTTCCCACATAATAAGACCTTTCCTGCTGTGGTGGCTCCAGTACACAGCATGAATGATTTGGAGTTACACACCTGGCTGAAAAGGGACTCGAGTGGTCAGAAATTTTGTGAACACAGGAACTTGACAAGGACAGGACTGGAAAGTCAAGGAGTTAAGAGAAAGCAAATGCAGCTTGCTGTCCCCCTGTTGTAGACTTTATGGATCCTGTGGTGCCTGAACTGTTATTGCCCACTGTCCTTCAAGTTCCTTGAAGAAATGTTGCTTGAGATCAGCGCATTTCTTTGTCACCCCTGCAAAGAAGTACATTCTGCGAACATTCTGGATTCAAGGTTTTGGCATCCAAGGAATCTTAGTTTCATATACCTGTGGTGTTTCAAGGCCTGCAGCATTTGAAATCTTGACTGTCTTCTTACCAGACATCACTTCTTTTGTTTTCATTTTTTTGACCTTACCTTTTTCTTTCACCTCACCCTGAAGCTTCCAGCTAGTCAGGAAGGGCCTTTCTTCCCAAAACACAGAGTACTATGCAACTGTTCCTCACATATGTTGTATACGTGGTACCTATCCAAGGCAGAGAAAAAAATACTTGCTCTTTCAGAAGAGCTCCAGAAAGCATAATTCCCAGCTGGCTTCCTTTGCTCTGTGCTCCTGTTATGCTCCAAAATGTCTGAGAGACCTTGTGAGTTGAACACAAAGTGTATCATAAAAGCACTGTCAGAAATTACCCAATAACAGTAGTTTATCCCTTATCATAGCATGAAAACTGTGTTCCAGAACTCAGAATGCTAAATTGCCTGATTACAGGTAAAGAAATCCTAACCTTCTTCTCAATATGGGTTTATTTTCACTAAACGTCCATATCCCTTTTACTCCTTTCTATTGTATGTCCTTTTTTCCTGTACAACTGCAGGAATCATTGCACTTGTTCTTAACACCGCTCTTCAAGACTGTAAAACAACTTTGCTACCACCCATTAGACTACAAAAGAGCAGTCTTTGTTGTATTTTTTCCATTCCAGTCAAGGACAGTTTCAGCACTTAACAGAGGATGTAGCTCTGGAATCAGAAGCTGTATTTGTGAGAGGCTTTTCAGACTTTAGGCACTGTTAAGATGTCTGAAAATATTTTTTTCAGGTTACAAGCATGCACTGAGGGATTCTGTATGGTTTTCATTTGTCTTAGCTGAAACACAGTATTGTATGTGGAGTGTGTATCTGAGCAAAGATAAAATACCTAATATACATGCATCAGTGATGATAAATATCAAATTCCATCTATGGCTTCAGTTATTTGAATTTCATGTGTCTGGTTTCTAGCCTGAGGAATATACTTTGCAATGCAGTCAATGGTCCCTGGCAGACCATTGCGTTGCTGTGGGACTGTTAGTTACCTTTAAGGTATTGTTGTGATGCTAATACATATTCATATCAAATAACCAAGCGATTCAGCTGACTGGTAAAATAAGTTCCAATACACTGGACAATACATTGTAATGCACTCTGGATAGGTTTAGCACAGAATTGTCCTTCAATTTGTGTAGTATATTAGTTTGGAATATGAATAAGGAAACATAGGACCTATGAAATTTGTATTGATGAACTTCTCTGGCAAGATTTTACCTGTTTAATATCATGACGTGCTTGCATTTGTATGTGTTTCTATAAATAGTATTGCAACTCCAGTAGGCTTACTGGTAATGTACTATTAGCTGTTTTGTATGACTGCAAGATCATGATTGCAGTTGTCTGGATTTGTTATTATTTTATTAATGTTGGTTTGCTGGGTTTTTTTCATTCCTCAGCCTACTGGTCAGTTTGATCTGGAATGTTTAGTTCTTCGGAACTAATACATACATACATATATGTATGTATATATATGTATATATATATATATATGTATATATATATATATATATATATATATATATATGTGATTGTGTGTGGGTATTTTCTCACTCATGTGTAAACTGGAATTTTTCTCAAAGTTTAATTAAAAAAAAGTAAACTACTGCTGTTTGTGCTGCAACCAGTCATAAAAGACCTTTAGCTAAATAGAAAAGCTTTCAGCAGTCAGGCTGTTATTTAACAACAGCTGTTTGTGATCAGTGCCAGTGGAAATCACTTGTTTTCACCCATTCACAAAGAACAGTCTGGTAAAAGGGATTCCAGGAATAGGTACAGTCTTTCACATAGAGTTTAAATAATATTGTAAGATGGTGCCATTTACAATGTAACATAGTTGGGATTTCTAATGAGATTTTTTCAGAAATCAGACAAGGATAAAATTAGGATTGATCATAGAATAATCTGGGTTGGAAGGGACTTTAAGATCATCTAGATCCAACCCTCCTGCCATACAAGCACACCCAGCCACCTTCCACTAGCCCAGGTTTTTCAAAGCCCCATCTGATGTGGCCTTGAATAATTCCAGGGATGAGACATTCACACCTTCTCTGAGCAACGTGTTCCAGTGCCTCACCACCCTCACAGTAAGGATTTTCTTCTGTATGTTCGATCTAAAGCTACCCTCTTTCAGTCTGAAGCCACTACCCCTTGTCCTGTTGCTACATGTCTTTGATAGTTGTTTTATAAAAGAACTGAGGAAATCAGAGCCCTAACTATACTTCTGATCCCTTAGAAAGTACATGGAAATTTTCACTGCTGTGCTTCTGTTTCAGTCCTGACTGTCATCATCAACTAACACTTTTTTTTTGTCAAAAGTATTTTATGAGTGTATAGCATTGGAAATAAGAAGACAAGAAGAACCATTCTCAGTTAGATGCAATATCCCTCTGTCCTACTACTCTAACAGTAGCAGATCATGTTTAGGCAGATCCCTGGATCCTGTTCCCTCTCTGTGGTCCCATTCCTTTGGGCTCTCCATTCCGAATTGATGCATTTGGAAGGGTATTGCCCTGCCAAATTTTTTAGTATCCATTGAGAATCTGTCTCACAGTCTTCAGAAACAAGTTGTTCACAAGAACAACTTCAGTTTTTACAAACTAAAGTATCATCACTGGCAGCCTCAGTGGTTACAAAAGTGCCAAAGCCTTACTTGGCATGCCTTCAAGCTGGTACTTCTGCCTTCCACAGAGGCTCTAAGCAATCCTACTAGCATGTGCATGCAGTAGTAGCTGCACATCCTCTGTATTTCAGATCCAGCAGTCACACCTCAGACGCATCAGATGAATTATACCTGTTGCTCTCCATCGATTATTACAGACACTTGGAATGGCTGGCAGATGTATTTGTCTACACGGTGGATGACTAAATGTGGATCAGATAAATTCCCACATGCTAAGCCTAGATGTAAACTCCTACACTAAAAAAAATTGGTCTGAAAGCTGGATGAATTGCTCTCTTCACTCAGATAAGTTTTGTTAACATCATCTTGCTGATTTTATGAAACTGGTATTGCTGTGCCTACATGAATGTGTCCTGTTTGTAAAGTGTTTCACGATATTGGCAGTTCTAACAAACAAGAAAGTCACTTAAAGCTTTTTTGAAAATGTAGAATAAAGTATTGCTGGTTTGAATCCCTGAAGATGAATGTTGCCAAAGAGTTCAAAAGCATTTTTCTTCCTGTTGTTACTAGTGTTTATGGCCTGTGCAATAAAAATTTCTAATTACTGGAAAGATTCAAGGGAGGCAGGAAAAACTCTCTCCTTTTTATGCCTTTGTGAAGTTACTTTTCTGTGTTGTGTAAAAAGAACCTGTTTTATGTAAAGGCTTCTCTTTCTCTTCATTCACATTCTTTAAAGCTTTTCTGTAATGTAATTTTAAAAATGAATGTGGTTCTATTCAAATAAAAGTTTACTCTTAATGGCATTTATGCTTCATATGATAGAGCACCTTCATTTACTTAGTTATACATGGGCAGTCAGCAGTGTTATGAACTGTTTCTTTTTTACTAAGCAGTATGCAGACCTCTGGCATATTCCACAAAGGAAAGGGTGGGTTATTTTAAAGCCTGTATTTGACTTGATCATAAAGCATGGGTACTAGCCTAGTGTTTCATGACATGCTCAAGTATGATTAATAATTTTAACTGTGCTGGTTCCCCCATAAGATCAATATTATAGAATTTTTCCAGTCACTATTTCAATGTATTTTAATTGAAATTGATTTCCTATAAAATAATAAATTGAAGTATATTAACAATGGTCTTGTGATCCTTGACATTCAAGTTCTGACTTCTAACAAAATTCTGAACAGTTTTCAAAACATACGTGATTTACCTCTGTACAGCAGAAGTACTCATGAAGCACCTGTAGGGGTTTTTTTTGTTTATTCCAGTAGATGACAACTTCAATACAGCAGCCTTAATTTGAAACAGGAATATGAATGAAAATGTAGCAGAGAATTGTTGTTTTTAAAACAAGTTGTTTCTCTGTTGACAGTTCAGCTACAGCTCTATTGTATGATCTTAAAATTAAAAAATATTTTTATCAGTTAAAGCGCATGCCAGTCACATGAATTATTAGAAGTCAACTGTACAAAGAAAAGATACATTGAGAAAATCTGCAGTAAGCAGCTCTGTAAAAGCTTAAGTTTTTCTGAAGGTATCATCTGAAGGGCATTGAGTCAATCTTTGACTGTTTTTCTCAGGGTCAGAGTGATAAGCTGAGTTTTAGGCATTTTGTATTTGGCAATACCATAGTTCTGAAGCTCCTCAATCCTACTAAGTTTTTGTCCACATCTTAGAGTTTATTCTCTGTTAAATTTACCCACAGTGTCGGAATAATTTGTTTACATTTGGCTTAATCAGTGGCTTTCATCTGAAGACAACCTGATTAGAAAATAACCAGGCTCAGGAATGGCATATTGTGTTATATTCAGCCAGCCTGGATATGTCAGGACTCTGACTTGGCATACTTGTTCAGCTACACAGGAGTTCTGGATCTCTTTCTTCAGGAACTGTAAAGATAAGGGACTTGTATGTGAGCAAAAAGGCATGTCAAGGTTCCCTTGCAAGCTTGAGCACAGTCTGAAGGCATGTACATTGACATGGTCTTGGAGTTTTGAGTCCTCTCAACTAGAAAGAGGACTCACATCTTTCCAGTTCATTTGTCCGGCACACCCAGCTGCCATCAGCTGGCAATTCATAAAATGAGGTAGAGTTGAAGCAACTCCAGCACCTGGGCCTGGAAACAAGTAATTTTGTCATATTCTTTCTTTTGTGAGACCAGTTAAGAGGTTTATTTTTGGTAGCCTCAGTTAGCAGATTCTCATCTTTTCCACGTTGAAAGAGCACTGTTGTGGATGCCTTTCAGGAGATGGATTTTGAGAGAAATAGCTTAAAGAAAAAAAGGTCTTTCACAGCAAAAGAAGGAGATTCTTACTCACTGATTTTGCTTTCTTCAGTGATGCAAAGCTTCTGTTCTTGAAGTTTACTTTTCAAAGTCCTCTAAGTCCTCCAAAGCTGGTTTTTGTTTGTTTTCTTTCCACTTTGGCATATGTCACAGATAGAGATGGAGAGAGAATGGTGATCACATTTCCTTTATTCTTTAAAGTATTACATTATTCCAGTCTTCCTATGAATAAAGAGGAAGGCCTTCTTTCTTACTCTGTTTCTTTTGGGTTTTATTCCTTTAAGAAGTCCTGAGGAACTGAGGATTGTAGTTAAAGTTGGACCAAGAAATAGTATCTCCTGCTCTAGTTTTATTCTATTTATTTCCCTGTAGTTTAAATGTTTAGAGGGCTGATTAGACTACAGTTGTGTGCTGAAGAATTTATTTACTTTGTTCCAGAGTGTAGCTATGTGAAACATTTTTCCATGTAATTTTCTGTCATAAGTTGCCAAGATGGCCCAGAGTATTTAAAGCATGTTGGATGGTGGAAGGAGCAATCATCTTAGACAATGGACCAGCTTTTAAAAGCATCAGGAAGTATCAGGCAATTAAGCATGCAGGTAAACCTTTGAAAATTCCCTACACTGATCACTCCCAGTATCACAACAGTTAAACTTCTCAGTCTAAACTTGAAAGACTTTGAAACAAATCAACTGTATTTCAGATGAAAGAGATAGGAATGAGGAAGGGAAGGATACTCCTGCCTGTAAAGCTCCACTGATAAATCAGTTATCGACTAGGTAGGTTCTGAACAGATGTTTCTCTAGATTCCAGAGTTGCTTTAATGCCCATCTGCGTGGCTACCATCCATTCTGTTACAGCAGCTAACTGACACTAACCACTGATATTGTTGACTTTTCTGTGTCTCTGCTTAAACCTGGAAGATTCTGAGGGTCATCAAAAGGCAGTCATCCCTTACAGCCAATAGAGGTAATGAATGTCTTTTTGCTGGGAGGTATCTTCATACATTGAGACAACTATTGAGCTTTTTTGTCTTTTTCTAGAAATGTTTCCTTTAGGTGTGGAGGTTTATCTCAGATAGCATAATGAAAATTGTGGTTTATTTTCTTCTAATCCTAATAAGTTCTTTCCCAGTGAATTATTATTTTTTACTGATGCTTGCTATATTTGTTTGTTGATAAGTTTTATTTCTCTCTTCTTAAATATCAGCTGCTGTGATAAGCACTAAAATGTGTGACCGTTGCTTTGTCAGCAACTCACGTTTTCCTTTATTATACTGTTACTGCTGTTCTTGACAACTTTTCGGTTCTCTCTAGTAATGGAAATGTCACTGTGGGAATTTTACTTTACTTCTACATTGCTTAGCTAATCGCAGGATAATTCTGGTATGAGAATACATGTTTTACTGATTTCTTTACCATTTTCTTTTGATCCAGATGATCAGAACCCAGGCTGTTTAAGTGAGGCATGCAAATAGATGATGGGACAAGAAAAAACCTTCTTTTATCAAGAATGTCTCTAGAAATTAGGAGCACCTAAAGATAGTATCTTCCTTAAGTTTCTGGCACTTATAATTAATTTGGCTAGTGTCTTTGGGAAAGTCTTTAGCTGACTTAAAACTGGTCCTTACTCTTCATGCATGCATTCTGTACCAGTTCTAGCTCAGTAAACAAAAAGCAAGAGTAGCTCCTCTTCTAAGAAGAATCTAAATTTATGTCTACCACCAGCTGTGATTTGGTTTTATCCCAATTGTCACAATTTGAAAATTGGAGACCTCAACTTTGCTCTTGGTTCTGTGTAAGCAAATGAAAGAGTAATTTCTTGCAGAGAAATTGAAACTAGTGAAAATGAGAACAGTATCAACGCCATTTTTCCTCTTCAGCATGAGACTATAAAGCCCATTCAAATCAATGAAGGGTACCAATGACTTTGTTGACCTTAGGATCAAATCCATAAACATTTTTATAATTTAAAACCACAAATACAGAAACATAAGGGTTCTGTTCTCTAACCCAGCATAGGTCTTTGTCAAATTGAGAAATACGATCTCTTGCTAATTTTATTGTATCAAAAATGCAATTTTGATATTTATTTTTTGTTATATCTTTAAGCTTTTTCTTAACTATATAAGACCTATTTTTCATGTAGTCTCAAAATCTCCTTTGATGATGTGCACTGTCTGTCTAAATCAAATTAGATTTGCAATCCTAATTTCATAATCACTGCTGGAAATGAAAGTAAAAGCTGCACTTTCATCTTATTCTTTATAGTCATGCGCTGTACTAAAATGGCATAATCAAAGATAAAAACAATTATACTGCCTTCTAGCTTAAGCAGTTTGAAGAGTCTTTGTTTCATCTTGCCTTATCCAGCTAAAACTTTGGTTTCCAATTGGACTCATTGTTCACATTCCTCAAATAATCAACAAAGTACAAAACCCACCTCCAGAGATCATCTGTGCCCTTCTAAAACAGGTGCCTGTGATAGGTGCAATAATATTGCCCTTTGGAACTTCCTGCCTCTGTGAGCTGGAGTACTTGCCATTTAATTGGGGACACCTAAATTTAACAGAGGAAAAGTAGGCAGTAGCTTTTCCTACATTTTGCTTTTCAGCATCAAGTGTGTAAGAAGGGATGTTACCTACTGCTAATTTGGTGGCAAACTTGCACTGCCTTAGCATAGTAATTTTATTTTTTTATCTGTATCTGTTAGCAAAATCTGGTTATGTTATGCCTTTAAATTGCACTTTTTTTCTGCAAGTGATAACATCTATAATAGAATAATATTCTATTACTTTTTATTAACTTTTTTTTAATTGAGCCTAATTACTACTCACTGATAGTAGAATTAAAGCAACATTTAGGTGTTCATTTAAGGAGTTGCATTTTCTGGGTTAAAGGTTTTGGGGTTGTTTTCTTAGTTGTAATTTAAATAATCCTTTAATCTGAAGCAGACATGGATGTGTTTTATATATTGTCTTGGAATAGGTTTATAATTTACCTTCACTTCTGCAATTTTTCTCAGACATGAATGCTTTAATAACTGCAGTTAGACAGATCTTAGTCCTCTGAGTTCTTCTTTTATCTGGATATGGTTGAGCCTGATACAAATATTAATTTTTTTTTTTTTTTTCATGATTGCGGATTTGTTGTCTCTGTGTAGCAGGATCTAGTCTTAGACAGGAAGGCCAGGACTAGACCAAGAGGCCCAGATGGAATGCCCACTAAGAACTGAACTTTTACATTATAATTCAGAAAACTCACTGAAAATGCCTTCTTTTTCATATAATTAATTAGCGCATAGTTTCAATTAAATAGAAGAGCCAGTAGAACTGTCAAAAATAGAATACTGATACAGAAGGGTGACTGAAAAAAACCAAGCTTCTTCATATGTCTTTTGTTTAGGCTTTCTGTGTCTCCTTTAAAGCTCTCTTGCATTCTCATGCAGCTCATTCTTTTTATTGAATACTAAAGCCTTCACCATCTGCCAAAAGGTTTTATTTTGGGGTTTCCTCTTATGTGGGAGGGTGATTTCCTCCTTCCCTTCATGCTAGTTTCATTGCTATCTTTAGGACTCGGAGCCTACTGGAGACCTTCCTGTCTCCTTTTTATTACACAGTCTTCTCCTTCCGTGCTGCAAGTTCCTGCTCCCAGGGGCAAAGAAGAAAACAAGAGCTGAAGCTGTCTTTTTGAGCTGCCTAGCTGATGCCAACAGCTTTTGTTTTAAACACAGGAGTCCAGTTCCTGGAGCGCAGGGCTGTATGGACTCCTTACCAACATTCTCAGGGTGGTGTTTTTAGGAACAGTTCCTGTGCAAAGGCTGTGTGCAACCTCCCTGTGCTTTGGCTGCAGAGTGCAGTGGCTTCTGAAAAAGGGTGCTGTAATCTGTAACATTTACTCTAAAAGCAGTTTATCCCTCTCTATTTGTTAGTCTTTTACCTCAGCACATTAGTCCAACCTGTTATGCCATTGTTAAGACATCTATAGCCATAACCTTGTAGTTTCTTCCTCTTATGGGAACTTTAGATGTTTATTTTTTTCTATGAATATATTGATTTCCTATCTTTACCTTCCTTGTACTGCAGAGAAAAAGAAGTGAAATTGAAGGTACTGAATTTGCAGAGAGATAGAATTGTATCTTTTTTTTTTTAATTCCTGAGAGCAAAATAAAGGAGATGGCAGTCCAGGTTTCTCAGTATAGCTCTCAAGGCTGCAGGGAATACAGCTGTAGTGGGATGTGAGAATTCAGGTGTCGAACCATGAACACAGCAGGAGAAGGCTGTGGGGCCTGGTTATGTACCTCTATTTAAACCTTTGCTGTGGAGCTCTTAGGGTACCTGTCATCCTCTCTCCCTGAAGTAGATGCTACATAGGAGAAACAAAGGCTCCTGCCGTTTCTCTTCAGCCTCTGCCTGCTGGGAGTGAGAGCAGTCGCTGTCTGAGGGTTGTGCAGTCCTGTTGCTGCCTGTCCTAATTTGCTGTACAGCTGAGCCTGTGACCGGAGGCAGTGTGAATGTGGAAGGCACAGGGAGTTGTGCTGGGTGTCAGATCACCTCCTGAGGGCTCTGCCAGGATCCATATCAACCAAATTATGCCTCTGTTGAGTGCATTTCTGGCACTCCTTTTTTGGTATTTTAATTAATCACTGGCAGTACACCAAACAGCATGTCAGGTAGTAATAGGAATGTAATATTATTTTATTTGTGATTAGCTCATCTCTCGGGGTCTGAGGTGGTCTAATCTCTGTCCTTCCATCATCGCCCAGGTTTCTTTGGAGCTCTATCATTTGGTTTATTTACTCTCCCTCTGTAATTGAAAATTTTACTGTTGATCACCATGAAAAATTTTCTGTGCTTAAAAATAAATGGTCCATTTTCCATCCCTTCGGTGCATCTAGTTTTTATGACTACAGGAATCTAATATAAGGTTGAAATGCGGATGAGGAGGATGAGGGTGACCCAGGGTGTTATCTAAATGCCTGATCTACAGATAAAAAGCAATGCTGAGATTTCTGTTCAAGAAAGTGCCAGAAAAACTGCCTAGTTCTTAGCACTGCCTATTTTAATGACATTCAGTTCCAAACTCCAGCTACAGCATTGCACAGAGAGGTCAGTGGTGCCCATTTCTAGCAGCAGAATGGTGCAACGTAACAGCCTGAGATAACATTCTCCTGGAAAATAAGAGGGCTATGTGAAAAAAATTCAAGCAGGAGACACATGTATCTGGTCATTTAGAGAGAAAGGCTTTGTGCTTCTGATTAAATGTGGATTCCATGTTCTCCCTGTCACAGATGCACACACATGCACATACTCTAATTGGATAAAACTGTAAACAGTAAATTAAGGATATGATTAAAAATTAAACAGCCACTGCAGAAACCATCAGTAGTAAATGCTTATTAACTTACACATAACAGCATGCTGGTGTGATAACTTCAAATTGCCTGCTGAAACTGCTTTGCAGCAAATAAGGCCAGCTTTCTAAAAGGATATTTCTGGGTTTCAGTAATCAGACCCTCAGCTCTGATTGCTTGGTTTTTTTCTTCACAATTTTTTCCAGCCTTTTTTAAGTAACTGATAATGTGCATGACTTTCTTTAACTACGGTGGGTGATGTACTTAATCCTTTGCTTCTGCTGCTTGGTGGAATGAGTCAGTATGGGTCTGATCCAGCTTTCTCCTCTCTCATGCATTGCAAGACTTCTGTGGTTTGCCTGTGTTTTTGCAGGGCTTCACCAAAGCCTCTGTCCATTCTGGGTCCCACCTTGTTGGTTGTTTATGTACATGCTGCATGATAAGCTGGAGGGCAAAGCTGACTTATACAAATTCACTTGCCCTTCTGAACTAGTTCGAAGACAAACCAGTGGGAGATTCCAAGTCAGAACTATAATTAAATAGGAAAATTAAAATAAAGGCAGAAAACACTGGCTTAGACTGACAGATTCAGGTCACTCTGTTCATCAGGGTGGTGGTAGCTGTCCAGTTAAATGATGGCTACAGTCCTGTTGAAGTGATAGATGTGCTTCTGTTGTAGCAGAAGGGTCCTGTAGAAGAGTCTGGTCTTCCTCTGAAGGTCCCATGGTAGTTACGTAGCTCTTGTCTTCTGGAAATCCAGTAGGTAAGGATGCTCGTGGTGTTCCAAACCTCAGGTTTGAGGTTTAACCATCAGGTAGGAATGCTTGGTTCCTCCCCTGTGCAGAGCATCTCACAATGGGATGATGTAATTTTGTGAGTCATGCAGAGAGACCTGATGCCCATTAGCAGAAGATGCCCCCATGAGGGAGTTGTCAGGCATGGGTAATGGAAGAGATAAAGAACACTGCCCCACCTGGTTTTCATGGCTTATGAAGATGGTGATAGAACACACATCTTACATTGTAAGACACCATCCAAATTACACATCCACGCATGCACACTTGGGATCTCCAGACCAGCTCCACCTTGCAATGTATGGCAGAAGCTGCAGTTTCTGGAAAGGGCATCCTTCCAACTCCATGTGCCCTTTCCATCTCATCTCATCTCATAACATCTATGCTCCACTCTTATGTGTCCTGCGCATGGAGTCCAGTGTGTTGGACAATAGGTTGTTTGGCCATCCTGCTGTGAGAGGCCATCCTGCATCCTCATTCCTGTGAGAATTAGCATGTTTACAGCAGAGCAAGGGATTCTCACAAGAACTTTTACAGCCTTCATTGAACACCAGCAGCTTAATGCTAGCTTTAAGTGTTAGGGGACACTTGAAGCAAGGTTTAAAAACCTCTCAAAACTGGGAATAATCTAGAGGGCAGAGCAAAGGAGAATCTTTTCTAGTGAGCTGTGACTTCTTCTATATGTGTCTTTCAGGTGGGTACTGTAATATAGCTATTTTACCAGTATATGGTATAAAGGAGCCTTTGTATACCTAGTTTTTGCATTCATATGGCCAAAACTGAGGGCTGCTCTCTCCAGAAAGCAGCTGAACTTTTTGCATTTTATCTAGGGCTCCTGTGTTCATTTAGGCTGGAGACCTCCTTACGTCTTTTCTCCTGCCTGTCAAAATCAATAAATGAATGGGGTTTCTTGAGTGAAAAATAATTATAGTCTGCCCAGTATCAGAGGGTTGTATATATCCTGTAAATAAATCTTTAATTCTACCTTCCTGTGAGAAAGTAGCACATCCCCTGAATCCCTGCTAAACCTCTTGAATGTGGCTGCAGGTGGCTGAAACTTCACTTTTGTTAAAGCACTGCTGGAAGATGATTTCTGTCATTAATACCTTGGCCCTCTCAGCTGTTTCTGTGCTTCTTCTGCTCCAGCTGGTGTGGTCCATATTGGAGCCATGCAGTGTGTGGCTCTTTGGTAGCTGCCAGTGTTGTAGCTCAGCATTGGCTGCAGCCACACTCAGGTGAGCTGGGCAAATGGTGGCACACATCCTGGAGCAGCTGTTGTCTGCCCAGGGTCGCCTTTGGTTGTTTAGACCACTGACTATGTTTTGGGGGTGACACACGCCCTGATGGGTGTGTCTACAGTGTGAGTTTCTGCAAGTAAAAGGGGAATAGTGTGAGAAGGGATGCTGTGGCTCTGAAAAAGGGGAGGACACAAAGGGTGCAAACCAGGTCTGAGATGCAGAGTGAGTTGCCTGCAACTGCTGAGAGCCACAATAGAAGCCAGGATCCTGGGTGAGGTAGATCCAGTATTGGCTTCACTCTCATTTTCTGAGTTTTGTTTCTTGACTTTGCAAGGCCTTTCCTGTCCCAGCAACCAATTCTCAGGAGGGAGAGAAAGCTACAGGTACACAACATGCCCAGGTGGAGCACATTGGAAGGGAGCAAGGTTGGAAACCCACTGGATTAGGCTGGTAGAGCTGAATTGCTGTCAACAGCAGAGGGAAACCTCTCCAGAGTGGTCTCAAGTGTACAGAATACCACAGGGAGCCATGCTTTTTCTTCTCAATGTCCTGAAGAGCAGATGGATCTGACATGTTTATTGCCATAAGCTGTCTTGTTTTATCAGCACATCAGATATAGGTACTTGACAGATGTTCCAAATAGAAAATAAAATCCATCCATGCCCAGAGTTACGTATTTTAGCATCTGTGTTTTCTATTTTGAGCTATTCTCTTTATTGTGCAACTTAGCCTGTGCAAAATTAGGAGGAACTTTTATTTATAATTAAGGGACGATAGAGACAAATAAACTATTACAAGTGCACGCCCATTTGTAAGTTTTAAAAGCATTATTTGACACATTAGCTTTTTGGTTCAGAGCTGTGTCTGAGATAGCAAAAATACCAGATTTGATTCAGAGGCCAGGTTGAACCATACTGGCAATAGTGAAGCAAGATGTATATGTTACAGATTGAATAGCTTGATATTTTAAAACCTGTGTAACAATTGCAAGACATGAAATAAAAGCTTTTTGAAGCCAGCAACATGTTTGCTCAGAAGTTATTTCAACACAGTTCTGAATATTGAAAGATGATTTTATTCACAACTACCCTATTAGTGTTTCTCACCCTCAGCATGCACTTGGGTTCTTTGGGGCATGAGGCAGCAAGTGCTTCTCTGTCTTTTTTCACAGGAAGTTTTCTGTCATGGGTTAGTTTTTTTCTTCCTCTTTAAGGAAAAAAAAAAGAAAAAAAAAAAGAAAAGACTAAGAATTATATTAACATACTGTGGTATTTCTAATAGTTGCAAACTATGCAGTGCAAAGTGAGTATGGAATATTTAATGTGATTTTAAATTAAAACTGTACTACATATTTACTTTTTAAAGGAAAAGTACATTGGATTTATTTGAACTTCAGATAACAGAGTAAAGTTAGATCATACAGGTTCTTGTAATTACTTAAATTTCTATTTATCCATGTATAGCAGTGACAGCTGCTGAAATACAGCGGAAGTCAGACAACAGACTTGGTGAAAGTCACTGGTCAAACACCTGTTGTTGAAGAACCAAACATTTTCTACTTCTGCAGGTGCAGAGATAATATCTTTTTCATGTTTGTTCAGCTATTTCAGTTCAGTAACTGGTTCATTCAAAAATAAAAAACCACTTGGGAGGCTAAAAAAAAGCTGAAAAGCTTGTTTTCCTCTTTGAATTTATAAACAAAATCTCTGTGGTAGAGGATGAGATCTGCCAGTTCTACACTTTTGAGAAATATGGCAACCAGAACTGACATGCAGCTCACCAAGGTAATGCTTCCTTGCTTAATGAGACTGCTTACTTAAAAGTTTGATGATAAGCTTATTGTTGCCTTAATTTTGTAGCTTATTTGGAAAATAGTGTTCTTCAGCATTTTTATTGCATTTCACTTTTATACTAACATCTACTTTATAACTTGAACTTAACATGAATCCCAGGAATAAAAAAAATTACCTAGAATAATTTATCATTATCCATGTCCAAATTTAATGAAACTGTAAGGAATGGAAATCAATCAAGAGTAGTGTGTGAAAGTGCAAATCATGTAAATAAATATGTGTAGGTTGTAGTAAGTGAATAAGAAATGCCATACTTATTTATTCATGCTGTCTTTAAGTTTATATCATCAAGCTGAAACATTCACTAACATTTGTTTTCTACTGCCCACAAGCTTGGGACAAATCAGTCACAGTCAGCATGGCTTCATGAGAGGAAAGTCCTGCTTGCCAAACCTGGTTTCCTTCTAGGGCCCGGTAATCCACCTAGCTGATCTAGGAAAGCCAGTTAAACATATTTAAAAAAAAAAAAAAAAGACAAAGCTTTTGGATACTGTCTCTCACAAGATGTTTTTAGACAAAATGTCCAGCTCACATCAGAACAATTGTGTTAATTTGATGAGTGGGCAACTGGCTCATGGGTCCGGCACAAAGGGTTACAAAGGAATGGATGGGGTCACATCAGACTGGCAACCTGTCTGGTTGGGGAACCCTAGTGGGGTTCCATGGGGCTCTTCCTTGGCCCTGTACTCTTCAACATCTTCATTAATGACCTGGAAGCAGGACTGGAAGGAATACTAAGTAAGTTTATTGAAAATACTGAATTGGGAGGAGCTGTTGACTCTCTCAAGGTCAGAGAGGCCCTGCAAAGAGACCTCGACAAATCAGAGGGCTGGGCAGTCACCAGCTGTGAAGTTTAACAAGGGCAAGTGCTGGATTCTGCACCTGGGATGGGGCAGCCCTGGCTGTGTGTATGGACTGGGGAATGAGAGGCTGGAGAACAGTGCCACAGAAAGGGACCTGGGGGTCCTGGTTGATGGAAGGATGAACATGAGTCAGCAGTGCCCTGGCAGCCAGGAGAGCCAGTGCTGTCCTGGAGGAAGGACTTCAGGCACAGCATTGCCAGCCAGGCAAGGGGGGGGATTGTCCTGCTCTGCTCTGCACTGGTGTGGCCTCACCTTGAGTTCTGGGGGCAGTTTTGGTCACCACAATATGAAAAAGGCATTAAGCTATTGGGTAATGCTTTGCTGAAAAATACCTTGGGGTCTTGATGAACAACAATTTAAATGCAAACAAGCAGTGTCCTCACTGCAAAGGGGAACAAGAACATCCTGGGCTGTACAAGCAGCATGATAGTCAGCAGGTCAGGGGAACTGATCCTCCCCTTCTGTTTGGCACTAATGTAATGACATCTTGAGCAGTCTGTGCAGTTCTGTGCTCAGCATAGGAAAGGCAATGACCAACTGAAATGGGTCCATGGAATAGGTCCCCAAGGCAGTCAGGGTCTGGAGCACATGATGAAGGAAGAGGGTGAGGGTTGGATTTGTTCAGTCTGAAGACAAGGTTCTGGAAGGTCTTACTTCTGTAGCAGTCTGTTGGGAGAGTGGAGAAAAGGCAGAACCAGACTCTTCCCAGATGCATACAAGACGTAATGGACCCAACTTGTAATGCAGAAAATTCTAGCTAAATATAAGGTGGGGAGAAAGAGTGATGAAACAGTGGAATGGGCCATGGGAAGATGTTGCTCTCCATCCTTATAGATGTTCCAAACTTGACTTGACAAAGCCCAAGTACAACCTGCTCTAGCATTACTCCTGCTCTCAGGAAATTGGACTGGAGACCTCCTGAATTCCCTTCCATCCAGCACAGTTCTGTGATTGATAGGTGCCAGTGTGTGAGCTAACTGCCCACTTTGTGTCTCTAGGGAAAAATATGAACCATTCGAGATGTTTCATATGATTTTCTTTAGGCATTTACTACATTGTAAATGGTCAAGTGAATCTTGTCCAGGCTCTCTGGAAGAGTTAAAATCTAAAGAGGGTTACTTTTGTTTCTGAGGGCAAAGGAAATTAGTGAAAGAATTTACTTTATGCTTTATTCTGAGTCATAAGAAGAAAGTGGCTGAAAATTTGAAGACAGAAGACAGAATGTGAGTGAAAACGGTCATAAGAGTTTCTGATCTGGAGGAAAGAAAGGAATGAGTAAAAGCTGCTGAATAATGTCAAAGGATTTTAAAAGAGCTTGTTTCTTTGAACCTTGGAATTGATAGGTAAGGGCTAGGAAGGGACAGAAAAGAAAGTTCAAGGTAACTGGCAGGTTTTTAGAAGGCAAGATTATACAGACATGGCAGCAGACTGTTCCATTGAAGAAGGAAAACACAAAATATCACAAGTACTTCAGGCCCTCTGCAGTTTCTTGAAAATCAGGAATTCTGTAACTGATGACAACAGGATAATGCACTGGTAAAGGAAAAGTTTTTAAAGTGTGACAAACAGCTAGTTCAATGAGTGACAACTACAATGGATATTAAAATTCAGGGTTTTCAGTGCTGTAGAAATAAGGAAAAGATGTAGGAAGTTAGAGTGCTGTTACTTTGTGGACAACAAGAGGAAAGCTGGTCACAACAAAGACGGTGAACACCAGCCTTTCTTGGAGTCAGTTTTCCCAAACTGGCTAATTGTGATGGGGTGCTTGGAGCAGCTTAGGTTAACTCACACTGAAGGAAAAGAACCCAAACTAGAATGGGGGACAGAGATGAAATAATGGAGGGAAGGAAGCTTGACACAGTCAAATCACTACAGTCTATTGAAAATTTCCCTTGTGTGCCTCAGGTGAGACCATCCCTGAACTTTAGCTTTTAAGAACTTGTGAAAGCAGGAGGAAATTTAAACATGAAAATGAGGAAGCCTGTCAGCTTAACTTTGATACATGATGATATGCTCCTGAAAATTATTAATCAGTTTGTAAACACCTAGAGGGTAATAGGCTGATGAAAAATTAGTCAGTATGGATTTATTAGGAAGAAAAATCTGTCAAACCTTTCTAATTTTTTTTTAGTAGAATAAGAGGTACAGGAGATAGAAATAGTAGGTATGTCTTTTGTACAGCTTTTGATAGCGTTGTGGAAAGCTATGTAGCCTTCTTAAAAGTAAACAGATTTTAAAAATTATCTAGGTGAAATTATTGTGAGGCAGCTGAAGGACTCCTTGAAGTACTGTGTCCAAGGAACAGTTATGGTTCACTTGGCAGATGGAGAGGCAGCCTAACGTGCAGTGCTGCTGTTGTTACATTCTGCCCCAGGTTGGTGCTGCTCATGGTTTTCATTAGTGTCTTGAACAGTGGGCTGGAGAGAGCAGTGTGCAAGGGACTAAAAGCTCCTGTAGGCTTTGGATTTTGTGGAGGTCAGTTTTAGAGTCCTGAGTGGTCTTCGTAGAATGCAGAAATAGTTAAAATTAGTAAGATGGGAATTCAGCAAATATGAGTAAGGCCTTCAGTGAAGTGTTTTCCACAGGAAGGGAAAACAAATGTGTGTATGCAGACAAGGGATATCTGAGTAAGTAACATTGAGAGAGCATGTGATGTTGGGAATATCACAAGCTGATTATGAGTCATGCTATGATATGGCTGGCAGAGAAAATGGGGAAGAAACCAGACTCTAATCTAAGACAGAGTTTTGAGTGTAAGCCGTAGGACGTCCTTCAGTCTTTTCTGGTGGTTGGCTGGCTTCGCTTTGTTGGCATAGTGTCCAGAGCTGGCTTCACACCATGGAACAGTATAGACAAACTGGAGAATGCCAGAAAGAGTAGTAGGAGTGAGCAGAGATTTAGAAAAGAACTGTGAGAAAATATTGGAAGAGTTGGGTCCAGGATTTACGGACAAAGGTGGAAAGACAGACTATCTTGAAGTATATTAAAGGTTTATTAATATTAAATTATATGGTATTTTGCCATACTATCTCCAGCTAACCAAAGGTAAGAGGAAAAGGAATTAGTTCAGTTTTCACCTAAGTTTAGTTTGGGTATTAGAAATGTAGCATAAACATATTATAATGGATTAATTGGGGGAACTGGAGTAGAGTGGTAGATGTGAGGAATAACTAAGAGTCCCTGTGTGGATACTTGTCTTTGCCACGAGTGAAGGGGTAGACTAGATGACTTTTTTGAAGTGCATTTCAGTTCTCTCTTGTGGTTCACTCCACCAAAGGAATATACAGATTAAAAATTTGAAACAAGAATAAAACTGATTTAAACCAAGGGTTCCTTTGTGTTAATTTAAACTGTGATTATATTGAGCATTTTAAACATTCTTGGTTTAAATTAATCCTTTATGTTGCAGTATTAGTATCACCTTTTTATGGAGGTATTTTACAATGCCGTTTTATTTAATAAAAAAATTACTCTCTGGTGTGATAATCTCTTTGAAGATGAGTTACACAAGTAATGATGAAGAGACTACAATGTTCTTAAAATTGTTCTCAGATATTTGGTGAATCCCCTAGTACTTCAGTAAATTGGCTGAATCCATACTGTAAAAACTAGACATCTTGTGAGGCAATATGTACAAATAAATGCCAATTTCTTAAACATGTAACACTTGTGTAAAGAAGTATCTGCCCTCTAAAAATGGGCTGCTCTTCCAACACACAGCTCATCCAGACAGTAGCCTTGTAAATCTTACTTTATCCAGTGTTGTACTGGTGACATTAATTCAATGAGAAGACCAAAATGGAAGCACGATAGTTATTTTTCATGTTTGATTTTCTTCTCTATGAATTTAATATAAAGATGTTTATGTTAAGCTAATTATGCCTTGGCTTTTTGTTTTCTGTTGCTGGGTGAAATCATGTAGAAGGATTATTTTTTTCCTCTTTTCCCTGAAGAATGGTACATTCAACCACAGATGCTATTTTTTACAATAGATAGAGTACCTTGCTGTCTATTACTGCAAGTGATTTATTGATACATAGGTCACTGAGGAACAGTGACTAGCCAACAGGACACAGAAATCACACCATACAGTGCCTGCAGAACCAAATTATGTTTGATGTTTAATATTACCCAAACTGTAAAATAAGACTTAAACAAACAAAAATCCTCAAAAAAAGAAAGGCCTGAAAGAAAACAGAAACCTGAGAATTTCTGGGATAAATTTTCTTCTTGCAGGAAATCTATGCTGAGCAGAGTGTGCAAAGCAAGGGAAGAACTGCTTTTTGCCCTTCTGCATTCTGCTGCGCCCAGCTGTCCTGCTTCCTCAGGCTCTCTCTTCTCTCTCTCTCTCTACACATATGTGCCACCCACCTAAGGAAACAAATAGAAATGACTGGTCCCAGTGTGGCAATTCAGTCCTTCAAGTTGATTCTGGCCAGGAAGATTTCTTGAGTAGAATAATAGTTTATTCACACCCCCAAAACCTGTGCTTCTCTCAGTGTGGGGGGCACATGCTCACCTGCTGGCACAGGAGCCCTGTCATCCACTGAGCTCCATTTAGCCAGATGCCATGCACCTTTCATCTGGGAAAAAAGGATCCTTAACAGCCACAGCTAAGGATGTTACTGACTCAGATAATGTATTAACAGCAGGGATGAAAGAGTTAATTCATTTTTTCATCCATAATTTTTTTTTTTGTGGAACTGATTTGACACAGTCTAGCGGGGTGCTGTTACTGAAAAATTGAAGCACCAGGTGTGATTAAATAAGACCACACGTTTCATTCCCTCTTTAATTTCACATCATCCTTCAGCAGCTGTACCCTTTGCTTTCTGATAGTTAGAGAGCACATTGCTTTTACAGTAGGCAGCTTCCTGCATTGGTAGCATGCACCATTGGGCTGTTGTGAATCAAATCTATTTATGTGCACAAATTATTTATTGTTTGATGGACCAAACTTACTGATCTGTTTATTACTCAAGTAGAAAATACAGAGTGCATTTGAGTAATGGACACAAACCTAGCTTGGCTCCTTGGTATTTCCTGAGGTTCATCCATGCAGCAGAACATGTGTCATTCCAATATGTAGAGAGTAAAAAGGTAAAGTGTAAAGACAGTGGTGGACTTGAGATCTTTCTTCTGTTCCTACAAATCATAGCTCTAGGATCTGATGAAGTCACCTGCTTTGCTGGGATTCTGTGGCCTGCCATTAACACAAGGAGACTGAATCACTGCTATCCTGGCCACTGCAGGGCAGTGGTACTGGCACAGTGCAGAGATTGTACCTTTGTCCCTTTGCTGCTGTATCAGAAAGGTGGTGCTGAGGCCACAGTGGCTATTAGTGGTTAGAACATGATGCCACAAAAAGAAAACAATCATGTTTTGAACTGTCCTTTGCTTTAGAATAGTATTCCTGTGTAAAACTGAATTGGATCCTTGAATATTGCTGGTAGTTATTCCAGGCAGTGTTTCCGCTTACAAACTTTGGCTGGCCTTGCTTGTCAGCCAGGAGTAGCCCAAAACAAAAACATGTATCTTAATATTTTTCATTCCTCAAAGGAATAGGGATACTGTTGCCTGCAGTAAAAAAAAAAAAGGTGTGCAGAAGTGACAGTGGCTTGGTCTGAGATGTTCTACTGTATCTCTGCCATAACTAATCCAACAAACAGAAGTCTGTGCTCTGTTGTGCATCAGTTGAATCTGATATATTGTTGTCCTGTGGTGTCAGCTCCAAGGCATACAAGTCACGGGAGCACAGGTTTGGGTGTTTTTGAAAAGGTTTGGTGCTGTAGCTTTGGCTCTGTGTTCTCCTGCATCTCTGGGGCTACAATCCATTTATTTCCTGCTGTAATCAGTGGTGATATTTATACAGCTATGCAACTGTGGTGTTCCTGATACAATGTGCTGACCCTTCTCAGCAATTTTGAGCAGCATTTGGCTGTTGCCTATTTATAAATGCGACTATGCAGCAGTCTTGCCTGTCCTCCAGCACCCTTAGCCCCCTGTGTAAACCAGCCAGTTTTGCTTTCTGAGCACTTGTCAAAAATGCATCCATCAAAATTAAGCAGATTAATTAAACAAGTAAAAGTGTACCTGAATACTATAGCTCTTTTATTCCCAAATAAACAGGGTTTTGTATGCTGTAGCATTATTCCAACATGAAATAAAAAAGATACCAGGGGACAGCGATGGAAGTTTGGAGGTTCTAGTGATGCATCTGGATCTGTGTTTCAGTATAAATAATGCCTGTGAACACCTGTCCCTTCTTAAACTTGATCTTGGAAGCAGCATTGGGACCAGCTCATTTGATGTCCCCTTTTTTTAAACTGAGCTCTGCAGATAAAACTGTCTGCCTGTAAATGCAAAGGTGTCCTTAAAAATGAGCTGGCATTTATGGATGGAAAAGTGGATTGACTTAAGTCATGCAGAAGATATGCTTTAATCTGTGAGAGAACAAAAATTAAAAATCCATTGAACTCCAAAGGAAGTTTTTTTTTTTTCTTTTCATTAGTAGACCAGTCTTCATGGAGACGGAGAAAGCTGCTCTGACTGTTCTTCCCCTTTGTGATAGAGCATCACTGTTTTATCCTAAGTTTGAATTGTCTAAGACTTACTGGTGTTAACACAAACATTATTATTTCTTCACTGTAGATATATTTGCATATATGCAAAGGAAATTATATTTAAGTAATTGTTTCTTGTTATGTTGAGGAATGCTTAAAATTATTTTTTGAGCTGACAATGAGGGGCTTAGGGAACCTTTCAGATTGTGAAAGTTACCCAGTAATGTCAACCTAAGGTATTTAAAAATACAGTGTTGACTCCCTTCAGAAATAATGAGATTTGAAAGGAACCTACAGTTTGCGCTGGATGTTTTGGGAGGTGGAGTCTATAGCCTATTCTTGTTTTGAGGCTGAAGCATTAAACCTTTTATAGACCCAAAGTAAGCACTTTCATGCCATTCCCTGTTTAGCAGAGCTGTTGCTTTAAGAGAGATGCTAGATTAATACTGGGAAAGTCAGCAGTAGCCCTTGCTCCTCCTGCCAGTGCAAAGCAAAATGTTACTTTCCTTACTGCTTTCCCTATATCTCTTCTTTTCTTTAAGGGAATGAACTTCTTTCTCTACCTCAAAAAAAAAAAAAAAGGCGTTTGCCATCAGTGCTGCTTTTCCATCAAAGTCCTTTAATGCAGCTCTTTTCCTCTCCACACGCAAAGCAGCTTTCACTCACACCTGCTCTGTGATAGGATCCTTCTCCCTGAGGAGAGCACAACATCTGTTCTGTTTCCTCCATGGAGAAAGAGAGACACTCACAAGAAATTCTTCTCCTTTCCTGCTTGCTAACGACAAAAAGGATTTTTAAAGCATTTGGTGTTTGTGGAAAGAGGAAAAGCCAGTATAGTACTAGACAGGAAAAAACAGCCATGGAAAAATAAATTGAACATAATCTGAGCTACAATTGAAGGTCTTAAAAAGAGGTCAGACTTCCAAGATGGAAAGAAAAATGTGCATCTTGAAATAAAGTACCTTTATGGAAGAATGTGCTTGGGAGTATAGTGTAGGAATGCTGTTTGGGACGTCTTGGCTCTAAACCTGCTCTGAGCTTCTTGGGTAATTCCAGACCAGAAGCTTAACCCTTATTCGCTTTGATGGTCCATATGTAAAATGTGGTGGTGGTGTGAGTTTTGGTGTTTTGTAGTGCTTGAAAGCACAAGGAAATGAAGTTTCCTAAATAGAAGCAGCTGTGCCATTGCAGTGATGGCAGTTTTTTGTATATGGCACTAAAAAGAGTTTATATGCTTTAAAGTATGGGAAGCATTGTGAAACAGTGTATAAATGCATCCCTGGGGAATCAGGTTGTTGTTAGCATAGTGGAACCTGCAGTTTCAGTAAGGGGCCTACTTGAGAATGAGTTAAAATGTGTAAAGTGAAAGAGAGCTTCATAGAGCGACCCTGTGCTCTGCCTGCTGACACTGTCCGTGCACATTACACAGATTTTGAAAGCAGCAGGTATTGTGGCATACAATCACTTGCTAGTTAGATGCCAACCTGAAACCAAAGGCTCTGAGCTGAGCTGTTTGTGGTCTGGATGGGGGAAGATTTCACATCTCTGCAAGTGCTTCTTCTGTGGCATGTAATAAGAAGCTGTGATCAGTGGGAGATAGGGCACTCTGGCTGCTGCCTGGAAAATCCACATGTGAAGCTTTAAGCTACTAAGTAAGCATTGCAACCTACCAAAGCTCCCATTTATGATATGGTTAGAGCTGGTGCATACAGATGACTACTTCCATCATTCATAAATTCTTAAATCCATACGAATAAGTTCAAAGATTTTTATCTTTTAAAGCTGACGCACAACTCCTTAAAGTCTTTTTTATGTTTATTTTTTAATATTTCAGCCACTGACATTACCAACTCAAACCCAGCACATCTGGATTTTTAAAGACTAATGAAAAGTCTGTAACGTGCTGCAACTTCCTGCTGCAGTACCAATCAAAATAAACCAAAGATACTCTGTTTTTACTACTGATATAAAAACTGGCTTCAAATCAGTATGGAAATGTTTTTGGAGGAAAAGTAAGATGTGTATTTCAGTGGCATCTTGGTTTAATCTTTTTATAGCTACATAAGCAAAAATGCCCATTCTTTGGTCGTTATTGTGTGTTTGAAGGGCCAGTACAAATAACAGTTTCAGAGGTGTCAAATTAGGATATGGTAGTATTTCAGGACCCTCGTAATTCACCAAACATATTCTTTGTACATGTTTCTGCAGATTAGAATAGTTTTCTGTGTTTAAAAATTCACTATCAATATCACAATTTAGAAGCAATCTTGCAATATGGTATTTGTCCTAATCTGATGAATTTGGGACGCATGCTGTGGTTTAAAATAGTCAGGCTTTTGGGTCCATTTGCTGTAATATTTCCATGGAGTAACATTTGGGCCACTGGTGGCAGCTCTGTCCTCTCTCCAGTCGTCATTGTGATGGCTGCATACATTTCCCAAACCTGCCATTCACTTCCATTGTTAGTTGTGTTTGTTACTAGAGGAAGCCACCAGATTTTTATCATCACCATCTACATGTCCATCACTGAGGACAGTATAGCTTGTAGATAAGCAACAAAGAAAAGGGGAGCAGAAACACTTGAAAAAAAGAAAGAAAGTAACAAGCAAAGAAACTCCTGGAAAGAGAAGATTGGTTGAGTTGTAGCAGAAGTGATGAAGTGTGAAATGTGCTATTCCCAACCAGTATGCCATGCTGCTTTAATTTACAGAATATATAATTATACAACATTAACATTCTGGTACATCAGTCTTTGACAAAAATTGAAATGGAAACAGCAAAATGAATGAGTCTATTTTACTGGTGGATCAGACTACAAACTTAAATAATTTTCCTGATTTTAAGATTCTGTCTTTAAGGTTCTTTGATTTTGTGCTCTGATAAATCTTTGCATACTGTTGCAAAACTACTTAGTTTAGTAAACCTGAATATTTGTGGAAATCCTTCCAGCACACATTGAACCCCCACCCCCTCCCCCCAAGAAGATGTGTTTTAAAATCAGATTAACTTTTATCTTTTTAGTACTCAATAATGATTTATACTAAGCCCATAGACAACCTAGAGGGTACAGAGTGCATATGCACAGACCTGGTTGGGTCAAGAGATGACCTTTCTGAGTTTCTCTCTCCAGAGGAAGGAGCATTGTTTAGTCACTGAGATGCTAACAAGGCAGTGCTGAGAGACAAACTAATTTTGGTAGCTTCATGCAGAAAAAAAAGCCCCTCTGAAACTTAATGACCTTCTGTAGGGGAAAAAGGCTTTAGGCATGAAGATACAAGCAGAAATCAACAAGGCTGTCATCTGGGAAAGAATGCAGAAAAAAGAAACAACAACTGAAGTACACTGTATGTTCTAGTTAACTAAAAGTTATTATTTTGACATAGGAGCCCAGCTGACAGAGTAGGTAAGGTACAAAAACATCACTGTATTTAAAACACAGTTCTTGATCCTTCACAAGGAGTAAAGTAGGGGTTTTATTAACAAATGCCTAATGTCTAGATTTGTTGCATGCACATCATCCAAGGCATTCAATCAATGCAGCACTAAATTCTCAGAATCATGAAACAGTATATTATATGCAGGAGGAACGTGGGGAGCATAGTTAGAGGTTGTACTGAATTTGGGGGAGAGGAATAAATTTCTGACAGAAACAACAATAAACTCCTGCTATTGAGTTTATTTTGAGTCAGATAGCCAGACTTCTGTGGTTTTGGGGATATAATACTCAAAGAGACAGATTGTTTAGAACAGCTGTTTTAAAACTGTTTAGAATATTTTTATGAAGAAATAGCTTTCTTACATGTTCAGGTGATGTCAGCACTCATAGAAGAGTGGATGGCAGCATGGCATGGGGATGTTTCTTAGGAAAAAACATCTAGAAAACAGATATCCAGGTTTTATGGATCATGTAGTCCATCCCTTTGTACTGAAACAAAATCAGTGCATAGAATTTGTAATTCTGTCTGGAAAATGGATAGAATTACTTTTAGTTGGCAATATTATTAATGGTTTGGTAACATCACAAATGTCAGTTATACAATTACAATACTACGTGGTCATGTCATGTAACAACCATACAGTTGTTGAAGGACATGGTAATGGGATGGTAGCTTACTCAAATTAATTTGTAGGTCACCAGCCCCTGGGCACGCACTCTGGTGGTGACCAAGAGAAATAAGTTCATTCTTACAGCAACGACAATACTGCAGATCTTCAAGAATACCAGCCTTTTGTGCTGATCCTGAGTATATGACTCAATGACATCTTTTCTATGCCACTGGGGGGATTCTGATACTGGAAGGTGTCTTAATACAGAGATTGGGATATTGTGCCAAAGCTGTGACTCAGAGAATGAGTTGCTGTGGGACTTCTCTAGCTGGTATTCCACATTAGACAGGTGATATTGGTCTCGCTGAAACTCCCACTGTGCAAAAGTCTGACAAATGCTTTGGACTGACACAACAATAATACTAACTTTTTGTGGTACATGTACCAGAGGAATTCAACGTTTCCCTGAACTAGCTAAAGTTGTTCTATGTTCTATTTAAGGAATATTGACAAAGCGGGCCACATGATCACTCAAGTGATTAATATGTAAGCTATAAAAGGACCTGGACAAAAAGAATAAATAAACGAAAAACTCTAAACCAAACCTATTTTCTGCTCCTATGCTCCTACTGCTGGTTATGCAGAAGCAGTAAACAAGCCCTATTCCCAAAGCTGTGCTGACAGCAGTGATGATGGTGGTGCACAAATTAGGAGGTAAACAAAAAGCCGTGTTAATTTCAAGCTCCATTAGAAACACAGGCGGTAAAAAAAATCAATGTCTCCCAAACAGAAAAGGTCAAAATTGGTAGGGAAAGAAAGCTGTTTTTCTGGTAGGTGTAAGACTTTTTAATTATTATTATTATTTATTTTAAATTGTGTGTAAGCAAGAAGAAGCTACTGGTCAGTGTCACAATAGTGGCTAAAACACTGAAAATAAACAACTAGCAAATTTTTTTTTTTTTTTTTTTTTTTTTTTTAAGAAAAATATACTCGTCTTTGGCTCAGGTTGAAATTCTTGTATTTAAAGGCTGGTTTCTATTTTAAATTTTGCCTGTAGGTTCTGTGGATATTCAGTTACATTTATAATCTTGGCATGACACATTTGAGGGATCATTCTTTTGAAAACTGTAATCATCAGATTTCACTGTTTTCTCTTGGCATAGTATATTCTTGGATCCAAATCCTTAGGGCTTGTTAATTTAAATTTTAGGTTTTGTTGCGCATCCGGATTAAGTCTGGAAATACATGTGTGTCATTTTGTTATCAACTTGTCTAGCAGAGGATGACAGGAAGAACAAATACATCTTTGTATGTTTTTGCTTTTTGGTAGTGTGTCACCTTCAACTCCACTCACATTAAATCTTTATCAATATGATCTTTGCTTTGCATATTAAACTAAGCTTCATATGGCCATGTTAAATTATATATGGAGATGGAGTTCTGTGGTATGGTGTTGGGAACCATTTCTTCAAATACCAATGCATATGTACAGACCTTGGAATGTTAACACGACAGAGTTTGACCTTACAGAGCCAAGTTACTCACTAAGTGTTTGAGGAACTGGTGGCCTTACCATGGCCACAGATTTTCTGAAAATTATTAGTCTTGCACTTAAAACTTACAGAACTGCTATAGTTACATGTATTTAGTGTAACCTCTTGATTAGAAGGAATGCTGTGAACAAGGCTCCTAATGCTTCATCCTTCTGCATTACCAACTAGTCAAGCATTTTCCTAACACGAATGTTCCTGTGTAAGTGGGCAATAATCTGCTCTACAGAATAGGATCAAGATGCAGTGACTTCAAAGACCATGTTTTACGTACAAAAATGTATTCATGTGATAGATATTAAGATTTGTTTTAAAATGTTGTCCACTAAGTACAGCCAACATTTTTGTAGTACAGTCAGGATCTCTGTGGTAGAGAACAAAGGTTAGATTCCAACTCAACACAGTTTCCTTCCAAACAGCTGCATCTCCTCATTGTCTTTTCAGCTCATCCTTAAGATACAGCTTGCTCTTCTAATTTTCATTCCCTTCAGTGAACATTAGCATACTTGTTAAATTCACCATTTGTGTCCCAGAAATCCTCTTCCTGTCCGGTGACTCACTCAGACCTGGGGAAGCATGGAAAAAGTAATCTCAGTGCTTTCAGCTCCAGGTCCTAAAATTGTTCATCATCCAATTCAGTCCTCCCTTACTGCTTCACTAACTGTATTGCTTCACTTACTGTCATTGTTAGGAGGCTTTTAAAGAGGGAGAAGTCTGAAAGGATGTGATCTCTCCTATGGATTGTTTCAACATCTTCTTTGGGGATTTCTGTTTTTACAAGTTACCACGTGCCTTCTGACTCCCTGGCTGTGATGTCATGCCAACCTTACCTGCCTACCTCATGTTTCTTAACATATTCACCACCAAAAGAGACCTGCTCTGTCTGGTGGTGTTGCAATTAAGGCATGAAGGTAGCATACAGAAGTCAGTTTGCCCATCCATGGTTGCACGGGGAATATATCAGTCAACTCTTGTTTGGCCAGGAAAGGAAGCAGTAGTGATTTGATGCTGTGTAGAAAGCTGGTATGTTCAGTGCCAGCTTTTAAAAGTTGCCCTGATCTGTTTATTTTCATGTTCATTTCAGCTCCTCAAGTTAATGATCCTTCATTTTGAGAACACGACATTTGTATTTGTTTCAGAAAATAATGCATTTGTTTTTCTAGAGATAGTGTTGTTGTCCATCAAAACTGTAGTTACACACAGCCTCCCATCCACATGTCTGAGGCCAAATACTGGCCCTTGAAATCATCAGAAGCTAATGTCAAGGGGTGAGTCTTGGGGTTGCAGCCTGATTTTTGTTTCTGTCTGAAAATAAATTAACATCATGTTGAAGACTTTGTGAAACTATCCTTCATGACATCTAAGAAGTAATGACTTCAGTGGAGCTTGAGGGCAAAGTGCTCACCATTTACTACTGCAGTAATTCTTTCACGAGGCTTTCCTCTCTTGCAGCACAATTAATTTTACATTTCATTTACTGACATTGGCATGCACTTATCTTTATAATATTAGTTAAAATTGGTTTATGATGTCAGTTTTATTTTTAGCACATAGAAAGCAGGGGAATAATTGAGAGTTTGCTATTGTACAATTTAGGGTTTGTGTTGGACTTGGAGAGATCAGGACTGCCATTCCTGTGTCAACTGACCTAGAGGGAATAACTCTTCTCTTTAACATTTCATTGTGATCTTCCTGATCATACCTCAAAATGTCAGCTTGTGCCTCATAGCTTAAGTTAAGGTCCCAAAATAATTTCTGATGGACCTCAGAAGTTTAAAAATTAAGTCTGTGATGCACACCAATAATATTTTAATATGAAAGGGAGTTAAAGTTCAGTATATAATTTATTTTGGTTTAGTTCTTTTTTTCAGTTCAAAGTTGTCTCTTGGAACTTACACTATAAGTTGTCTTCTGTATGTTAATACCAACGAGTTGGCTTTATGGTCTGTCACAGGATACTCTGCTGGTCAAGCTAAAAAGCTCTACCAGACTGTATTCTGATGCAGTCTTAGTAACTTTCTGGGATGGAAGGGAATTAAGACGTATTTGGAGTTTTTTCCTTGCTTTACAGCATAGTGCTTTGGTTCTAAAATGCCAGTTTTTCTAGGTCAAGCAATTTTAAGCTTTCCTATAAAGAAAATACTGCATTTAGAAAGTCTATCAAGTACTGATTAATATCTGGTTTGGGGCTTGCATTGACTTCTACAACCTTCCTTAATTCTTGACCTGGAAAATGGGACATTCATAAATGTTTCCTATATGGAGTGATGTTTCATCAGGAGTTTGAAGGAGGAAGAACACTCTGAGACATCTCCACATGAGTGGCATCATACTTGAGTTGCCTTCAGGGAAAATAATGTGTATAGATCATAAGGTTGGTCCTGTCTTTGTAGTTTATGGAATATTTGCCACTGTATTTGCTTTTCCCTTTGAGATAAAGTAACCACTGGAAAGCATTGGAACTCAGTGTGTTAGAATGCACAACACACAGAGCTCAAAGAACAGCAAGACCTTCATCAGCCGAGCATGTGCCAGCCTGACCTCACTCCCACTTTTTCTGTTAGGAGAGTGGGTTATTTGCCAGTCATTCTGAACTCTCACTATGAAACATAGTTTTTCTGCTGTGCTCGTATCTAAAAGCTATCACTTTTATTGCTGTCCCCATCAGAAATATTTCAAGCTAATGAAACAATGTGATTGTTTTTATCTCCAAAGTACTTCATTTCTATTGACGAATGTCATACACAAGAACTCAAATCTAAATCTGAGTGGTTATCTCTGCTAAGCTGCTTTTAAAAAATTAATTAGCTTAGTAAAAAGCTGGCAAGTACCTGCCAAATGTTTTGTGAGGATTGCTGATGGTGAAGTTTTGTTAAACTGCGCTTTTTCCAGGCATGTACAAAAATAGCAACTTTGGAAAACATGAAGCTGTGTCTTTTACACAGCTGATGCTATTATGAGAGAGGTAGCATTCTTTTTTCCTCTTTTCCCCTTTGAAAGCTGAACATCCTCTTGGAAGTGTGAGAGAGAAGTAAGGTTGATAGTTAATGTGATTGACTGCTCAAGAAATAGGTACTATTTTCTATTTTAAGCATTAGCCAGCAATTAGGATCTGTAGCACTGAGCCTCATTCTCTTGTCATTAATGAGGTCATTAACAAAGATATGATAGTCTTTTCCTCCTGTTAGCCATATAATTGAAATAAGTGAAAACTTCAAATATTTTGAGGCCAGTGTTACACTTTTTATGAACCTGTTTCTGTGATGCCTGTCAGCACAAGCAAAGTGAACTTCTGCAATCTTTGGGAAACTGTCCCCCAGAGTCATTGGGAATCCTTTTCACAGCTGACTCGAGTACATATTAAACACAAGATGCTTCTCTTTTATTCCAGCCCTTCTTGGTCTCCCTCTCTCCCTAGCAGCTTTATGGATTAGTGAGGTCATTCCCCGTTGCTACAATGCCACTTTCCCCCGGCCTTGTCTAAGTGATGGTATCACCTATGCTCTTGCTTGGGAAGAACTCTCTACCACAAAGTCACCCCATGCTCTCCTCACACCCTACCTGTTGACTGTTTCTTGCTGGCTGAAAGTTGGCCAGCATTTGGAATACTAAAGTGTGCTGGGAACTTGCTGCCTTGCCGACCTGTGGCTCCTTGTTTCCTTGTGCCTCTGCATCTGCTGTTTGTTTTGTCTTTGGGTATGTCTGTACTGCCTTCTGCAGTATGTCATGAAGAAACATTACCCAGCCAGGCAGCTTGGAGGAGCCTTCAGGAGGAAAAGCTTTGTGCTCTGCCTTTGTAGCTCCTTTTCTTGAGCCAGCTCATTTAGATTTGCATCACACTACTGTACATGAAACTTGTGCACAGACTCTCTGTTTTGCATTGGGAATGTACTTGACATAAGGAGTAGGGGTGTAGTTTCATTATTAATAGATAAGTATGTTTTCACATGAATTGGACAAGCAATGTATTTCTATAAATTACAGATATGTGCTATAATGACAGGAAAAAACAGAGTCAAGAATAACAGGTTGGAAGATACCTCAAGGACCATCTGGTCTAACCTTTCTTGGCAAAAGCATGGTCTAGACGAAATGACCCAGTAGCCTGCTCAGCTGAGTCTTAAAAGTGTCTGATGTTGCAGAATTCTCCATTTCCCTGGAGAGATTTTTTGAACAGCTGATTGTTCTCACTGTGAAATATTTTCCTTTTGTGTCCAGTTGGAATGTCCCCAGGACTAACATGTATCCTTTACTTCTCCTCTTTTCTCTGTGACTCCTTGTAAAAAGGTAGTCTCCATCTTCTTTATAGCCATCCTTTAAATACTGAGACACAGTATTAAGGTTTCCACTAAACCTTCTTATCTCAAGGCTGAACAAACACTTATCTCAGCCTTTACTCTTTTGTGCCCCTTCTCTGGACCCTCTCCAGCCTGTCCACATCTTTCTTGTATAGCAGGGACTGAAAGTGAAAGCAGTATTCCAGGCATGGCCTGAAAAGCACTGAGTAGGGCAGGATAATGACTTCTTCATATCTCTACTGGGGATGCATGTGTTGCTGCAGGCCAGCATTCTGTGGGCTTTCTTTGCCACACTGTTCACTCATATTGAGCTTGCTGTCCACCAGGACCCCAAGTCGCTTTCCACAGAGCTGTTCTCCAGACAAACCTGTCCTTGTTTAATTTCATAAGGTTCTTGTTAGCCCACTATTCCAGCCTATCCAGTCTTCCTGCAGGGTGGCTTTCCCTTTCAAAGTGTCCACCTCCCACTCAGTTTGGTATCATCAGCAAACTCCATTGGGGCACAATTTCTCCCATCATCCAGATCTCTTATGAAGATATTAAACATTGAAATGCCTTTTTTTTTTTCTCCCCCACTGGTGTGCTTCTTGTTCCTCATCTGATTTGCCTTGCAAGCCTTCAGGACACACATTGTGTATTGTAAGTGTATTGTATAGTGTATTGTAAGTGTAGCTTTCTGTCACCCTTGCATATCTTACAATAATACAGTTACTAAGAGTATGATGTAAGAATTTTAATTTCTTATGTTGTTGCCCAAAGACCATTGCACAATGAGCATTTAAGGAAATGGCTGGTTTGATGGTTCCCTGTCTCTTCTTTTAATAAATGTGTTATTTTAGAGTACATTTCCATTTTTTTTCTCCTTGATGTTGTTCACGTTGGACCTAAGAAATTCCAAACTGCTCTGCAAACGTTGTTTTTTCTTACTAGCTGGCTAGAAAAGCGAGGGGGAGGGACTCAATAGACAGAATACAAAAACTTGACATTTGAAGGTAGTTTCCAGCTCTTTTAGCTATTATTTGATATTGCTGTTATACGTGCCAGCCCCTGGTGAGAATATGCATGGTAGAAGGTAGTGGCTGTCCTGCAGAGCTTGCCTACTAACCAGGGCAAATGGTAGGAAGTGTCACCTGAGGGTTGCTCTGTAGTTGATGAGGCATTGAGGCACCAAACCAAAGACTTTAGGTGCTGGAACCAGAACAGAGTGGCAGCTCAAGGTTCCTCCAATCTCCCTTCCTGAGGAAAAATCCTCCCCTTGATGGTTTTCAAATCCCCATCAGCAAAACCAATTCTCTGAGAATCCATATGGGCAAAAGTAAAAGCAGTACAAAGCCCAGTGGCTCCCTTCTTACCTCTGCACCACCTGCAGGAGCCCTAATGAGACCTACCAGCCTTTTTCATCCAACCTATCTGCTGAAGACTGGAGGAAGATGTGATTTATTAGCTAGGACCAGGATGGATAGCATCATAAATCTCCTCTAGACAGCAACAATTAAAGTTGCCAGGGCTCTCTGTGTTGCCACGTGGAGTCCAGGCAACTCTGACCAGATTTGACTGGCTTATTTTGCTAAATGAGGGAGTTGAAATGACCATCTGGATTTTATTAATAAGTATATAAATCTGAATTGTAAGGGGAAAGAAGATGAACTGGCGCTAGTATATCTGTGACATATACTTAATAATAAAACTTAAATTCTTATACAGTCTGATACAAATTACTTGCTCTACTGCGCCAGTTCTGCCACAGCTACACATTTCATTTTTGTGATATGCTCTGCGACTGCTCCACTAGTAAGTGCTGAGAAGGGAGAGAAATAGATAGATAGATGCATCTGGTATTTATAGAGGACTGTTTTAATGGTGCTAAAAAACTGATGTGCTCAGCGTTCCTTGCAGCTGCAGTTGTGTTCGTGTCAGTAATCCTATCAGGAGGGTTGCTGGTTTCCAGAGTAATTAGAACCCTGAAGCAAATAATCAGCAAATGAATTCTCTTCTTTTGAAGTTATCTTCTTTTTTCCCCTCTTTTAAATAGCCCTTCTCTGGTATAATTATGTACCAGTCATTATAACATTAAAAATAATTTTAAGTGAATGAATGCTATTTTTATTGTTGTTGTTCATTGCTAATTATTATGAACTAATTGTAATAGGATAGTCTTCTAAAAATCTCATTTCATTAGAGAATGGCTAGTGACTTGAGTTGTTTCCTGCCTTGGTCCCAGGGAGAGGCAGGAGCTCCAAGCTGGATTCATCTAAGCTGTGCTGGTGGCTTGCAGCATGTGTGGGTAGAACACAAGTTGTTGCTCAAAGCCTTTTTGATAAACTTCTGCTCTTGTAGCGCTTAAGCCATAGGTTAAATATAAATTCAGAATACTGTATGCTTGCCACCAGGGAAGTGATGACAGAGATACTACTTGATAATATAGGGAGGTAATAGCCTTCCTATCTGGCTTTTTGTGACTTTGTCTGGGATAATACATTGTGCCCCGAGCGCACGTTCCTGAAAAGATACTGGCAGGAGTTCAGAGGACACTAACAACCCATGCAGTTATCTAGGGAGGGTTTGACTCTAAACAGTGGTATCTTCACTGTTTATCTGGGTTATTAATTTTGCAACATTTGTGGCTTTAGTCAGATGTTTTCGATTTGTGCTCACGTATGCTGAGTTACGGAGTATGGGCACTGGGTCATCGTTGTGTAAACTCTGTAGTTTGGTTTGCATTTTTTGGCTCTTGATTTCTAACCAATTTCAAGATTAAAAAACAGAATAATAAGGATTACTTACAGCTGCATAAGCAAGTATATATTAATTGATGTTTCCTGGTAATGAGGTATGAGAATGAAAAGCCCACCCCACCTCTCAGATCCCAGCTTGAGTTTTTAAGTTTGGCTGTTAGAAGAAAAATGTCTTTGTACTCACAAATTGCACATACTCAGCCCAGAGTTACTAGCACATAATAAACATGGAAACATCTAGTGACGCTTTCTTTAATGGACTCATTCTTTAGACTAGAACCACAGCTTTTATAACTCAGATTCTTAGAATGCCTTTTATAATGTTGTTTCTTAAATAGCCTTAGCTTCTGTTGTTCTGTAATGACAATTCTTTCCTACCAAGAGGACTAAGACAGCACTGCGCTCTGGCTATAATCTGGCACGTTCACAGAAATACCTGAGAAAGATGATGTGGAGACTAAAGATTCAGGGTGTTCAAATATCTCTAAACTTCAGTCCTAAGTGGAGTTCAGGAGATATTTCTGTAGCATTGACTGTGCTTTGGACTTCCCTCCTTTCCTCACCCTTCCTGCTGTTATATTTGGGTGAGAGATTTATAGCAACAGAACAAATTGCCATGTTAAATCTGAGCTCAACTTTCAAATCAGTCGTCACTGAGCAGGACCACGTATACCCAAATACATAGGGGAAAGATAAGCCAAATCTGCTAATGTTTTAAGTCGATGCTTCTGTGATGGAGCTCATAAAATTCACTAAGGGGAATTACGATGTTGAGAGTTACGACTACTTTATGCTTGAATGAAAGCATCCCCTTGTCGGTTTGAGGGACACAACCTCCTACACAGTGACTTCATTCTTTAGGCTGATTTATCTTAGTTTTCCTCAGTGTTTCCATATTTTGAATTGGAATTCATGTATGCTGAATTATAGTGGATAGACCTCAGGTCATCTTTTTCTGAACCCTATATTTTATCATGCCTTTTTTACCTCTTGGCTTTTTAAAGGCATTGCCATAGGAAAGAATGCAGTTTTGTGTTTGTGATAAATCTCAGAGGCTATTTAGATAATGGTTTCTTGACAAGGAGATGCTTATGGGGTTTTTTTTGCTGTCTTTTTATTCCAGTTGTGATAGATTTGGGATGTATAACAGTGAAAATAAACCCCCCTAGTTCCTTTTGAAATGACCTTAGGAGTGTGCCATCCAAATGCCTCATGCTGTCAGAGAAATCCTTAACACCTACTGTTGCAGACACTTCTGCTGGTCCAGGAGTTTCTAAGCAAGGAAAGCAAAATTCTTCATAGATGTGTATCAGCCCGAAAAGGAAGAGGGGATACATTAGAAGAGAAAATTTTCTTTCAAGGAAAATATGAAATTACTGCAGAAAGTCATAAAATCTTGTGGTGGTCCTCCAGGCTGCAAATCCCAGAAAGATACCTGATCACAAATGGTACTTTATGTCTGGTACAGGCTTCTGACTGATATTTCAGTCAGCTAGATAGAAGTGAAGAT
The DNA here is from genome assembly GCA_018697195.1 of Certhia americana. Classification (NCBI taxonomy): domain Eukaryota; kingdom Metazoa; phylum Chordata; class Aves; order Passeriformes; family Certhiidae; genus Certhia; species Certhia americana. Next base: position 139,939,782 of record CM031858.1, on the reverse strand, counting down.
AGAAGTGAAGCAGAGGTAAGGAATCTAATCATTCAAAAAACACATGCTCACACAACATTATCTCTCTTCTAAGGAAAAATGAACATAGCAGCTCACTTAAACTCACGTCAGGCATGAGTAAGTAGTTTTCTAGTTCAGAGAAAAGTTAACAATGTAGAAAAACAAACTCTTAATTAATTTTTACTCCTAACAACACATTAGAATTTGAACAATTTAGATGCAATTAATGGGATAAGAAAATAAATGTTAAAAACATAAGCAAGAATGTGATATTGTGCTCCTTGCAATTACTTTTAAACCTAAATAAACACACTGGTGAGAAAATTTTGATTTGTAGTTATTGCACAGTACTAAAAAGAGCAGTGTGATAGCCAGTGCCAGGTAAGCCCTCAGTGAATAAACCAAGTTTTTATTTGTGCAGTGCTACATTGTGCAGTGCTACATTCTGACAGCGTATAAAAGGAGTGAATTTCAGTTGTGATGTAAGTTCAGTAAAAGACAATTATGCCAACCTGTTCTGTACTTGTTTTTGGAAGATGGAGAAAGGGGAGGGGAGGGATAGCAATGTCTGTCACAGAGAAAAAAGGTAATGAAATGGGACTCTTTTTTTTAATTAAAGGGTCCCACAAAGTAATTTCCCCCTTTAACTTGTGATAATATGGTTTTGGCAGGAAGAGTAATGTGAACAAAACACTCTTCTTTATAAGCAAAATCAAGGAGGGCAGACAAATTGTATTCAGCAGCAATTTGTTGGGGAATTTGTCTTTTGTTTTTGAAGAGTGCTTGGAAATGGACAGCAGGAGTGGGTGCTTTACTTGTGCCTTGTGAATGGCAACAGCAGTGGGGTTTGAAAAGCTTTTAGAGGAGTCAGGGGATATTTTCCCATGGGAAATTATAGAAAATACCTGTCAGTTTTAATGGCAACTCATCCTTCCAAAAAGGAGACTAATATGCTCTTTGGAAGGATATTTTATCAGCTCAAAGTCCTTTTTGTGGTAACATAAAATAGGGTAAATATAGTCAAAGCATTGAAATCTTATAAACATCTCTTCAGCTCGGTGAATTTAAAGAAAGAGCTATACAGGTACCCTCTGGATTTTTGAACAGGGTGTAAATAACTACAAAAATTGTCTTTTTTTCCCCCTATTTTTATAATGTCTGAAATATCTATTCCTTATTTTCTGCCCATTTATAACCAGACTGAATCAATATGCTGTATTTCCTATTTCCCAGCCTAACAGTGCTTTCCTTGTTGAAGGACTATTAAGGCCATATGGCCAGAAGAGGTGGGCGCTCTTGCTTTTTCCCCACTGGTTAGTTATCCTTTGGTCTTTATCCTTTCAGAGAAGTGCACCATTCTTTTATATGGGATGTCAGAAAAAATACAGCTGATGTAACTTAATTAGTATATCATGTCTCTCATTGTAGGGTCTGGCCTAAGAAGGGTTTTTATTATGGCGAAATGCAGCGTCTTGTTGAGCAGAGAGGCTGAATGACCCTGAAGTGGGCCTGCAATTAGTGAGCTTTAGACAGGAGAAATTGTGCTGCATCTAACACACAACACAGTGTTTTCCAGCCAGAAGAGACACATGCACAGTGCTAGGGAACAGCTGACAGCAAGCCTTTCTGGAAGAACAAGCTGTAACACAGCAAAACTTAATCAGTGCTGTCCTCCCTCTTTCCTGCTCTGTATGTCTTTATTTCTGCCTTGTGCATCTGCTGCTTCTGTTGAAGACATTATTTTAGACATTAATGTCTAAACCAGGATTCCTGCAGAGGAGTCTTGCAGGGTGATGGGTTTAGGTGGAGGCAGTAGACTTTAGGAAATGGCCAGAGGTTAGAGATGCAATAGTTGTTATTACTGAAAAATCTGTTAAAACCAGAGGAAGTGGAAATGTAAAGACATGAGAAAAGGCTAAGTGCTCATACCAGATTTTACTATCATGGTGATAATGGTAGTGTTAGGTTCAAATAGCCTGCCTTGAAAAAAGTAGCAGCAGAGTTTTTTCCTTTGATCTTTAGAACCATTTTGGCCAATTTTCTTGAGTAATCTCACCATTAAAACAAAAATAAAATATAAGTATCCTGCTCTTAATCTAGCCATTCCAAAGCAGGCAAGTTGCTGTCATTGGGCTTGTCCTGCAGCCACACTCACATGTGAAACGAGGGGCAGAGGAAGGCTGGTTCTGTCAGTAACTACATCATCTTCCTGAGCCATAGCTCCATCAATAGCTAAGCAGTAGATGTGTCCCACAGTAATACCAGCTGAGCTTTTCTCTGGCCCTCTAGACAGATTTTCACTGCAGAGATGCTCTTCTCTGCATAGCTCAAGTGAGAGTGGTCCCTGTGCAGACAAAATCTGAGCTGTTTGTGTCCATATTCTAAATGGGGTCACACAAAAGCATCTTTCATGCTACTTACTGAGTAAACGCTCAGATAACCCTGATGGAAGATGTACAGTGCTGTCTAGTTGTTCTCATGTGACACAAGATTATGGTAGGGATTGTATTACATTTTCAGGGACTGCTGCAGTTCCAGAAGTCTCCAGGGTCTGCCCTTTAGTTTCCAGAGGACACTCAGTCATGCTGCCAGCTGAACTGTGGAAGGGGCACTAATGCAGAGGCTGATGTCCATTTTTAGAGATTCTCCCTCTTCCTGGTCCTCCAAATGCACTTAGTCTGGCAGTGAGGTGGCTGCATATTTGGTGGAGTGTGAACCAACCCTGAAGAGAACCTCTTCAGCAAAAGTTGCTGCTTCTTTCAGTGCTGCCCTGAGCCTGATCCCTTTGAGAATCTTTAATACTGATCCACAGTACTCAGGGTTGTTTGGAGTTTTTTCTGTTGCATCAAGACGTATTCTGACCCTCCTTCCCTTTCAAGGGAGGAGAGGACAAGCAGCAACTATCCCATCTGAACCTTCTTCCCATTTGCTGCCTGTAGCTCTTTCACACTGCTACAGCTGTTGGACTTCTGGCCTGGTGTCTTTGACTTTGTAGTCACCTGACCATCTGAAACTGTTACCTGATTCTAAGTCAGGGTTACCATGTCCATCAGCCAGCATCTCCCACATTTTTTACCATTTTTAAGGATGTTTGGCTTGCATCTGATTTTGTGAAAGGTGTTTCTGTTCTGCCATTTATTCATATTTCAAATGTTCCTGGGACTTTCTCTTCACAATTCCACTGGTTCATTTGACAAGGCCAGAGGCACTTCTGGCCATCTACCAGAAATACCAGAGGAGAAAGGTACACAGTATCTTCTCCACCTGAACATTATCTTGCAAATTGTAAAATTTAATAGCAGGTATTCCTTTACTACTACTACTACTATTATTATTGTTATTATTATTATTATTATTACTATTATTATTACTATTATTATTATTACTATTACTAATGTTTGTTATGGTTATTGTATTTACTTATTTAGTTAGTTATTTTATTTTATGAGTCTCATTACACCTAATTTGTTCCATTTTTTGTGAGCAACCATATGGCATCAGTGGAAACCTGGTGAAAATGTATTTATCATCTCACAAAACATATATAAAGATGTCAAACACATAATTAAATTAGAAGTCATTCTCTTTAAGATACAGTCTTACCAATTAGTCATTGGAAGCTTCTGGACCAAGTCTTATCAGCCGTCTGGCAGAGGATATCGTGAAGATATGTGTCACGAGTCAGGATGAGGTATAAAGGAAGTGTAAAAGTGGTGCTATTTCAGGTATCACAAACCAGTTCTGAGTTCTTGAAGATCTTGAGTGAAGTATTTCATTCTTGCCGCTTAGGAAAAGCTCTCTTGGAGCAGAGGAGAAAATAAAGCACAATGGTGAACTGTTTTCTTGGGGCTGGAATTGCACAGCCCGGGGTTTCCCATCTGCAACTCCAGATGCCTCTGGAGTTGGGAGTCAAGAAACTCCTTTTAATCCACTGAATGGATAGGCTTCCCAGGGCAGTTCACACTTGAGGCAGTATTATTCCTCCAATAAATATAAAGTAATCAGGTTCTAAATTTATGAAGTAATTTATTTAAATTCTTTCAGTTTTGTGGGATGACGCCAGCCTGTGAGATCTATCTCTGCAGCCTGGCTGAATTTGCTTGGACAAGAATTTGGCTTCCAGGGAGTCAAGAGTTCATGGAGAAGCCAGGCAGAGTCCTCTTTCAAAGAGGAGAGCTTGCTCCACAGCTCTCAGTTTATGAGTCTTTGTGGCCACTACTCCTTTGCCTAATATTTAGGTCATTTGTTTCTCTGGTTGAATACCCTTTCTGAAAGTCAATTTCATCATTCATTCTCCATGCATTAAACAGGAAACTAATAGATTTATTTTTTGTTTCCTTTGCTGTAAATGTTACATAACTTCATCTGTGAAGACAGGCTTGGAGTAGGTCTAGTCAGCATTCTACTTTCAAGTGCTGTGCCTCTGCTGCCATGTCTATGGTGGTAGGAAGATCCCCATCAGAACTTTCCATCTAACACAACAATGGGAATATTTAGTAGATTGTTTCAATTTTTGGGAACTTTCTCTAGCAGTTTAATGTCATCTGGTGGATGCTGCTGCAGCTTGTCCATCTCAGCTTCTTGCTTCATTTCTAATTCCTCTTTTGGAACTCAAGCAGCAGTGTGGAGAACTATTAAATGAGTTGATCTAGGCAGAAAATAGTCACTGTAAAGACTAATGGCTGCTAAAGCATTAGGGAGTTTGTGGACTGAAACATTCATCATTAGCAAACTTTGCGTCATGCAGGTGTGTTCTCACTCCTGCATGCATACAGGCTCGTTCATGTTCCATTTGGAGTGTGTGACTGTAGGGTTTCTGGTCCACATTCCCACCTTCCTCTGAGAGACAGTACTGCCAAAAGCAGAAGGACCTATACTTTTTGAAAGGTGGCACCTTTTGTATTTGAGCTTGCAGGAATAGCTGCAAAAATTCCAGTTCTCTTTCCAGACCACCCTGCTGCATGTGCAGTGTATTTAAATGGGAATGGTGCATGCTGGAGTTGGTGTTCTTTGAAAATCTGTGTTGCCGTTGAACGGAACTCATTTTGGATCTGGTGCATCCAGACTCCAGTGGTGGAGTTTCTTACCTCTGTAACAGGAGCAGCACTGTCAATTCAGTTTTCTTCCTGAGGGTCCACAGTATCCTGTTGTTCTGGAGGCAGACAAGGTAGATCAGCTGCAGGTTCTCTCTGTGGTGAAACAGGTGTTGGTCTCTTCCCAGAGGAAGGACGGGCAGTTCAGTGGTTCGGTCCATCCACAGAGGGCTCTGTCAGGTGGTGTGGATGAGAAATGGGCAAGTGGGCAGAAGGAGTGATGGGATAACCCTGGGGCAGGTCACCAGACATCATAGACCTCACCTTGATGTGGGCCTCTCTTTGCACTCAGAAGACAAATAGGCAAAAGTTCTTTCTTTGTATATTTAGCAGGTTTTTTGGTGGTGGTAAGAGGACAGTTTAGAGAGGGGACTGCTTTCCTGTACCCATCCCCCTCATACCAAAGCTCACCCCCATGACTTTAGTAATGGCTATGCACTGCTAGAAAGTGCCTTTTCTCTTTTGTGATGTTATTTAGCACGGGCTTCAATTAAAAGCAGGCCCAGGGAAAATAGGGATGGTTGCCTAGTAACCAATTGCCTTGGGATCTGGAACAATACAGCAGAAATAAGGGTTAATTTTTGCAGGTGAGAGTAGGAATGTCCAGGGACGTGGGTGGTGGAGGTTTTAAAGCTAAAAAGATCTAGAACATGGTTCGGAGAAGCAGAGCTCCCACTGGGTTCTCTCTCCAAATAACAACACAGGATGAATGGTGTTTGTTTAATTAGAATCCACGCTGATGGAAAGTTAGAGAGAGCACAAGATCACTCTTTGAGGATGCTTCCCTGTGTGTTTTATTTACATAATTTGCCACAGTATTACAAGGTTTTCTATCTCTGCATCTCGTTCACAGTTCAAAGCTTGCCCTAAATAAGTAGCTGCAAATGACCACATATCCTACAAAAGAAGTGACTGCTTTTGTACACATGTTCCCTGGGGTAGCCTGGTTTCCTCAAGGTACCCACAGGTGTCATAAAATCAGTGCTAAATACTTTAAGGTTTATTTTGAGGGAGTCAAGGCCTGCAAAGTTTGTGGAGGCATCATACCTCTGAAAATCAAACAGCAGCCATGCTTCTTCAAAGCCTCCTAGTCTGCCTTATGGAGTGCAAATTTTCCCTTCTTTAGTATATTTTAGGTAGTTTGGGAATAGGATAAATAGAGAAGAGAGATTGTTTGTGTGACAGTGCATGCCACACCTTGACCTATGTGTCCAAACAATCTTGAACCAAAGAGCATGAATCCAGATGTGGAGCTGAGTGACCTTTTGGATAGCTGTGTCCCCACCCCCAGTGGAGAGAGCTGCAGTGAAGGAGCTGAAAATGAGGCAAATCAGATGTGAAGGTACCTAACTGTTCTTCAACTTGGACTCTCTTTGATGGTGTGTGAAACATGAAGTGTGAAACTCCTTTGCAGCTATGCAGCTGATGCCCTGTGAAGGTAATCAGGCATCCTATGAAATCCTTTGCACATTAACTGGTACAAATAGTCTGCAATATGCAGTGGTTATTTTGTCTGAATATTAGAGTCCTCTTTTTCTCACTGATGAAAGCAGAGGATAAAGTTCATCCTTTTCACATGCTGTTGTTATTTCCTTGTGCTTATTTATATTATGACAGCATTTCAGAAGCCCTCCTTGTGGGCCCTCCCTGCCCTACTCAGTGCTTTATGAGTATGTACTGCAAAGGATTGCATGCTAACTGTATCAGAAATCAGCAGGTAAATGCAACAAATAGATATGGAACAAAAAAAAGACAGTAGCTCTCTTAAAGTAAGTCATGATCCCAAATCAAATCTGTCAGATTTTTTGTAGATGCCGTGATGAAGGGAAATCTTTCTAGAATTCTTCCAAGATCTTTCAAGAAGACAATAAGCTCTGGTCTCACAAGTGTTATGAACAAACTCTGCCCAGAAGTGGGAGCCTCTCAGAAGAAAATCTCATTGTCTTGTTGATTGAGATTTCTTTGACTAGGTAGCAGAGACAGATATCTCTATCAGAGTTAGGATCAATAGCTTGGTAACAAATAAGAAATTATGGGTAAAGATGGGTTCCACTCAGAGGGACCTTGAGAGTCTTCAGTTATTTCTGAGTCTGCTGTTGCAAATATGAATCCATTATCATCAAAGCAAAGAAACAGAAAATAGTCTTCATGGCAGCATTTTGAATGGAGGGAAAGCAGGACCAGGAGAATATGTGAAGTGCTGCAACACAGAGTTGATGGACCCTGTTTCTCTAGACAGCTGTATGCTTGGACAAATTTCCATTTGGAAATGAAAAATGTTGTAAGGCTAAGAGGGAAATACTGCCAAGACTTAAATATGTTTTTAATCCGTGCAAGATTGCCCAGATCCTTGGCAGAGCACTGAACTGTTAAACTGATGACTGGATTGATGTTCGTCAAATTTTACATTCTTTGGGCGAGGTACAGGTATCTAAAGACATCCTAATGCTACAAGCTTCATGTTAGATGCACCCTGAAGAAGAGGAATGTATGTGTTTGGGATTTTTTCAGTGTTTTGTAGTAAAATCCTTTGGAGTCTAATTTCAAATACTATATCCCTTCACTCCTTCTCAGAGAAGGATATGTATGCTGGGCTTTTGTGTGGTATCCCACTTACACCACAACAGCCATTCTGTAGAGAAGAGCTATCCTGTGGGACAACTGTATTTTGCATTGAGATTTACCAGTGGCAAAACATTTCCATGTTACCCCATTTCCATTAATTGAGGTTTATAAGTAATCAGCTTGTTCCTGAGTGAGGAAGCAACTTTGTTGATGATCATGTGGGCTTCTGAGCACAAGGTGTGCTCAACGCTGTTTATGAAGGACCTACAGGCAGTAAGTTTTTTTAATTAAATTACTTTGACCTAGAATGAGATTTAATTAAATACTATATTAAACAGACTTAAACAAAAAGGCATTTAGTAAACCACTATGCAAATTTAAAGGTAATTAAAATTTGAAATCTGTCGACTTTACATTATCTCTATAATTGATGCTAAATGTGAACAGATCAAATACACTTTTTTATTATTGCTTCTTTTTTTTATTTTTTGTGCAAGCTAAGATTGCTAATGATTCCTTTGAATTATTTCTGTATCTATCTGAGCTGTTGGATTCATCATTAGAGTGGGTGTCTTTACAGTTGGTAGTTACTGGTTGGTTTGGATGCACCAAAGAAGTCTTGCCATAATACAGAGGTGTCAGGGCACTCATTAAAGAAAATAAGCTAAAGTATTAACTGACGACAATAATGAAGAAAGTACTTTTAACCAGAAATTATGACTACTGACTCTTCTAGTCAGGCTGAAAAGAGAGGCTCAAATTTTAAAAGTACATTAAACCAATAAAATAGAAAAACATCCTCCAAGAGTTTCTGGAGTTGGAACTGGACCAATTCCACTAGAGCAGGACTGTATTCAGTTGACCAAGACAGCTGAGTAATTTAATTCTTGAGACTAAGGTCAAGAAAGCATTGAGCAATATTCATAATTTTCTAGCCAAGAATGACCGACCCTTGCTCTGAGTGATAAATAAGCATTATGCTTACATCAAAAGCCTTTAGTAAATGCCTGTAGTTAGGCAATATGGTCCCAGATGTTGAGAAACCTGGTTCTGCTGTTGGAAACCATAGATAAAATGAGTGGTAAAGGGAGTCCCTCTCCAGTCAAACCTCACAGGGAGTCCAAAATGAGCATGACGTGTGGGACCAGTCTGTGTCTGCCTCTGCAAAAGCCGAGGCTTAACAAAGCTGACATATTTCTGTACTGGTGACATCTGTTACCACTGCTCCTGCTCTGCAGCAGCTGATGTGCCCCAGCTGTGGATCAGCATTTATGAAGGAGCTGAGGATTATGCACTCAATATCTTTTCAATACATCCTGCTTCAAACTCTGCTGATTTCCAGGGCAACCTCCAGAGAGCAATTCAAATGTTCAGAAAGCTGCCAGATCTCCTTTTTGCCGTCCTCTGCATTGTCCTCATCTCCTGCTCCCTTGCCTGGCACCCCTTACCTTGGGAATTCATCCATCCTCAACCACCTCAAGAAATTATTGTGGTTTTTGCTTTCAGAACTGAAGTCTGTGTCTCAGAAAATCATAAAATACCCACAGCCAGTTGAACAGACAGGATTTAAGATGACCTGCAGAAATCTGGAGAGAATAGAATATAACCATAGATAAAAATTACACTTAAACTTCTATTTTCTGAAAGAGAAAAACCACGTGAAAACAACGGGCTCTCCCATTTACCCTACAGATTACAAAGTAACAGGAATCAGTTCTTATTGTATTGAGTCCTTAAAAAAGATCTGCCTTTCTCAGCATATTTATAAATTAGTCTGACTTTGAAATTGTGGCATGTGGACTGTTTCAGAGGTGAAAAGATGAGCATTATTTGCATAATAAAATCACAAAAGGAGTGAGTATGCAAAATGTAATTTATTTAAAATTCACCCATCCAACATACTGGGCACAGGTGAAGATTAATAACAAAAATAGTTACCTTCTGCATATAAATTAATGGCAATGTCCAGAACTAAGAGCTTCCTTTCACACACTCAGAAAAACCTTTGGAGATATTCATATTCAGCATGATCTGACTGTGATAGATCCTGTTAGAGCAGGGAGGGTGAGGGCAGGCAGCCTCATGCTCTCCTGTGGCAGCAGCATATTTTCTGAATACTCCCATGGGTTCTGGGTATGAGCTGCCATGGGCCAGGCTGAATAAACAGGTCCGAGTGGCAGCAGTGCCTCAGCAGTCAAATGAAGTACATTTATAAGTGTTTTAAAGGCACTGTTCTTGTGTTCCAGAGACATGTTTGTCACCTTTTTATTTCCTTAATCAATGTCTGTGCAGTTGGTTGATGGAAAATGGATGACTGGAGGGTATTTGGTAATTCCAGGACCTTGTAAAAACAACTTCTTTTTTCTATTACAAGCAAAGGTGACTGTAATGATTGTAACAATGCCACTACATTTCTGACAAAAACTTGATGAAGAGATTGGATTTTATTACAGTTTTTTGTTACGTGGTTAGTGATGCATTACACTTGAAAAGCCCAGACAGAGACAGCCTAAATTCTTCCTGTATGTCCTGTGTTTTCTAGTAAATGGTTTCTGAAACTCTTACCCCTAGGGACTGCTTGGCCAAGGCACAGGGAAAGACTTTAGAGCTTGGATTTAAAAAAGAATAAGTTTGGGCTCTTATCTCCTAACCGAAAACCTAATGATTTGACCTGCATCTTGCCTAGTTTAAATGTCTACCTCCAAATGGAATGAGATGAGCCAGAAATGTCTGTTGTGGAAGGAAGGAAGGAAGGAAGGTAGCCACTGACCTCTTGTCTCTTCTGCTCTGTGGTGAGCTGCTGTTGGCAAAACGAAACCTGTCCTAAGGGGATTGAATGGTGGCCTAGAAATGGTCAGTAAATAACTGTTCATGGTATTGAAAGTAAATCTGTAAGGGCATGCCCTGGGAGGCTTCATAGCAGAAATTAAAGCATCTGAGTATCAAAGTGTATGGGAAGAACAAAGACTACTGTTAGATTTTAAATGGGTTTATGGTTTATGACTTGCAAATATTACTGGGTTCATTTCTGCTGAGGTTTTTTTTTTTAATCAAGCCCATGCCAAAAAGCATTTTTGCAAACTCCACAAGCAGTTTGAAATAAACAGGATTGTCTGTTAATTATTGTTTTGCTTATTTTACTGCCATGTGATCCATTGATATGAACCTCTCTGCCCACAAATGACATTGGTGGTATCCATACTGCACTTACACTGTGGGATCCAGTGCTGCTTTCCAGCACTGGAGTCTAAGTACTTTTCAGTTCCACAGGGGTGGAAGGCTCTCATTTCCTTCTTTCAGTAGACCCAAAAACTTCAGTTTACAAATAGAGAAAGCCCAAGTAGCAGAGCATCACAGGACACTCCAATGAGTGTTGGCCATCAGAGGGGAATAATTATAGAATCATAGGATTGTTTAGTTTGGAAAACAATTTTAAGGTTGTCAAGTCCTACCCTTAACCCAGCACTGCCCAGTCCACCACTAAACCATGTCCCTAAGTGCCACATCTACACAACTTTAAACACCTCTAGTGAAGGTCACTCCACCACTGCCCTGAAAAGCCTGTTCCAATGCTTGAGAGCCCTTGCTGTGAAGAAACTTTTCCTAATACCCAGTTTGAACCTCCCCTGGCACAACTTGAGATTGTTTCCTCTTGCCCCATCGTTTGTTGCTTGGAGGAAAAGACTCACCCCTACCTGGCTACAGCCTCTAATCAGTGGTTTTAGAGAGAGATAAGGTCACCCCTGAGCCTCCTTTCTCCAGACTAAACACCCCCAGCTCACGCAGCTGCTCCACGTAAAACTTGTTCTCCAGTCCCCTCACCAGCTCCGTTGTTCTGCTCTGGACAAACTCCAAGCCATCAATGTCTTTCTGGTAGTAAGGGGCCCAAAGCTGAACACAGCATAATTGTGGGTCAGGTGCATTTTATAACATGTTTCTGCCCTCTATTATAAACTGAGCCATGATGATACAGTTCATCTCAGGCATAGATCAACACAAAGGATAGTACTAATTTAATGCTTGGCTTTGCTCCCAAAGTCCATTGTTCAAAGGTTTATAGAAAAAATCAGCAAAAGTTCTGTTATGATAGATAACATGATAAATTTTCTTCCTGCTTTGGTTTCTTCACCTTTCCATTTCTTGTCCTTCTTCTGAACTGGTCTGTATTGCCTCTTTCTGCTCTGCTTCCAGTTCTCCCCACAGTGCACAAATGCCACACGTGTCAGCTGTCCTTCCCTTCTATAGTAGGGTTAGCTGTCCCACAGGTGTTTGCAGCACCAGTCTAGGGGCTCTCAGTATCAGTGACTGACACATCAGTAGATGGCAGCTGAAGCGAGTCTGCAGCTTGAAGGGAATCAGGTGAATGAGAACTGAGGAAAGAAGAGTTGTACTCTGGACGTGTAGTTGTTCCACCCAGGGACCTGCTCAGAAGCAGCAGCCAGACAAATGTGAGTTATCATCTGCCTGGCTATTATTAAATGGTATTGATCAACAGGAGTGATGGCTAATGCTAAAAAAATCCCTGGCATTGCATAGTTGTAGGCGCTCTCTCCACTCAAACCATGAGTTTCTAACTGGGGGAGAGTCAAGCCAAGATAAAATGAGTGTGTTTAAGTTGAAAGATCTCTTCTAGGCTCATTTTGCCTAGGTCAGAAGGGCATCTCCACATGGGGAAGTCAGAGATAGGCTGAGGTGCTGAGCATACGAGGGCGGAGCTGTCAGAGGTATGTAAAGATGATGGCCCCCACAGCAACATTTGGAGAGCAGAAGGAAATCACTGGGCAGTAGGAGTGGAATAGGAGCAGGTGGCAGGCAGAAAATGCATGGTGTGGTCAGAGAGGGAAGGATAAATTTCAGTGTTGACAGCATATGGATTAATAGATCAGCAGGATCTGCACTGATAAAGCTGACACCAAATGCTGTCACTTAGAGAGCTGCACAACTAAACAGGAATTTAAGAAGGGAGGCAGCAGTAGGAAGAATTGGCAGAGTGGCACACAGGTAAAGTGAGGCACCTGAATTCCTCTGCCTTTGCTACCTCCCTTCTACACCCAGAAAAAAAGCCTTGAGGAATGAGACAGGAGCAAAAACAATTAGCATAATCTGCCATAAATCTCCTTCTGGCCCTGCTTTCTCTTTCTTATGCCAATGGCATAATGGGAGGTCGTCTTCTGAGAGCCTTTCCTCTACCAGCCTTTTAGAAGGTGCAGAACAAATATATTCACTGTGAAGTATGAAATGTGCCTGATGCCCTTTATAGGGAAAAATTGTTAGGGGTAGATTGAAGCTTTAGTAGTGCTGGTAATACATAGCATGTGATGCTGTCCAGATGTAGATAAGGCCTTCTTATTTATTCTTGGTCTGGAAAAGGTATGAATGATAGTAAAGACTGCCTGCTTCTGAAGAAATTTATGGCATGAGCTTAATGTGGGCTCCTCAAGAAGGTATGAGAGGAAAATATAAAATGAAACATGGCTGTTTATAATTGAAGAACATTCTCCCCAGGAGATCATATCACCTTTTTTTTTTTTTAATGAAAATTCAGTCAACTAGATATTTAGTTAGCCCAAGGAAATGTTTTCAGTTATCAATTAAGGGAAATATGGGTGTTCTGTTGCTTGAAGATGCCATATCTTAAAATTAATCAGGATGCTGGATAATTATCATTTTGCTTCTTATTAAATTGGTTTTTTTGCTCCAGCAGTGGCTGTAGCAGCTGTTTAGCCACATTCATTACACTTGTAGAGTAAAAGTTTTTAACCACAAATACTAGGACAAACATCAGTTTTTTGAAGTTAGTTTTTCAGCTGATAGTTGAATACTGAATCAGTAGGAATTTAATCCATTGTTCAAGTATCATTTAACATAAAGGTAAATTTCTAAATGTGAGTTAAGTTTGGAAAGGCCTTAACTACAAAGTTGCTTTTAGTGCTATTGTAAAGATCTGCATTTTTGAGAGTTTACATTAAACATGCAAAATTACTTGCTTGCTTTTTGAAGAAAGTTAATTAGAAAAAAGAATTTGTATGGGAAAGATGCTTTTCCCTGAATATTAATAAGGCATGGATTTTAAAAAAATTATTTATTGAGCATTCACTCAGAATTTAAGCCAAAACATAATTCTCCTGTAGATGAGATGATGTTTCAGTGGTGGTCAGGGTGGGGTTTCATTGATATTCACAATTGCGGGATGGTTCAAAACTCAGTGGTCATGGAATAATGCACAGAAATAGTGCTGCGGAAAAGTGAGGAGCGACATAATGTGCACAAGAAAAAGCACATAATCTGTGAGTATCTCTGTGTGTTAAGGACTAAAACAAATTTGTATGCACAGCTTTTGCAGGGGCTGGGTTGTAGTTTTGGTCACTGTCTTCCACATTCATACACTGACTCTTGGCCTGCTTTGTCTTGGGTCTCGTCCTAAGCCTGCTATGGTCTAATAGGGTTTGTAAGTTCTCTTTCTGAATTTTATCTGAAGGCATTTCTAAGCAATTTCTGATCTGTAGATTGAGAACAGAGTGTTGAATTGGATGATTACACGTCCTAGATGATGAAGTTGAATGATGATATACAAAGAGTAGGGACTTGAAGAAACTGTGCAGCTGTAAGTGCACAGTAGGGTGCCTTATGAGTTGAGTTTGCATTAAATGCATTTCTGCTGTAGTCCTAAAGTATCACACTGCTTTACTTAGAAAATTAGAGGCTTTTGAGTAAAGTACAGCTACAAATCTTAAACTAATTTGCATTGTTGGAAAAACCAATTGCAAACAAGAATAGCTGAGGTGGGAAGGGATCTCTTGAGATTGTCTAGTCCAAGCCCCCTGCATAAAACATGGTACTCTAGGACTCAGGACTATGCCCATTCAGATATTATATCTTTCCAAGCATATAGACTCTGTAACCACTTCAGACAATCTGTTCCAGAGTTTGATTACCAGCACAGTGAAAAGGTATCTCTTCTTACGTTTAAATAGAATTTCCCCTCTGTCAGATTCATGCCCATTGCCTTTTGACCTGTCACTGGGTGCTACCTATAGGAGCCTGGCTCCATCTTTCCTTCTTCCATCAGATGTTTACATACAGGCATGTGTTCCCCCAAGCCTTCTCTCCACCAGAGCTGAACAGGAACACCTCTCAGTCTCTCCTTATGTGACAGAAGCTCCAGTCCCTTCATTATCTTTGTAGCCTTTCGCTGGACTTGCTCCACAAGGTCTCTGTCTCTCTTTTACTGGGAGCCCAGAAGTGGACACAGCATTCCTGACCTTGGTGTGTCACTGGTGCTGAGCAAAGGAAAGGATGACCTTCCTTGCTCTGCAGGCAGTGCTGCCCTTAGCAGCCTGGGAGGCTGCTGGCCACCTTCACTGTAAGGGCCTGGTGCTGGCTCATGGTCAGCTTGGTGTCCACCAGGACCCCCGGGGCCATTTTTGCAAAGCTTCCTTGCTTGCATTTGCCTGAGTTGAGTCATAGTGCCTGGGGTTATTCCTCCTTGGAGGTAGGATTTTGTGCTTTCCTTTGCTGAAGTTTGTGGGACTGACAAGAACAGATTGTGAGACTCACTGGAATCAGTTTGTTTCCTAAGGTGAGGTGGAGAGAATACATTGAATGTTAGATAAAATGAAAGGATCCACTTGTTTCCCATGATACAGTTAGACCTTGTCTTTCTTTAGACTGGCAGACCAGGAACTCATTTCCTGAACCACCAACATTTGGCTCTCACAGTCAGATGGAAGTTTCTGATTAAGAAGCCTAAGCCTCCAAATGCTGAAGTCTGTGGGTGCTATTCCATGAGGTGGAATGTGGGAGTGATCTATCCTTGTTAGTGCTGGGTCATTTTTAGATACAAAAATAGTGTGGTTGGGTACCTAACTTTCACCTCCTCTTTCTGCAAGCTTTTTCTTTCAAAAAACTTAAAAAATACTTTTTGGCTGATATATGTTCATATTCAGATAAGCCAAATGTACTGCTGCTTTCCCAAAAACTGCAATCTTGACATTACTGCCTTCCTGGCATTCAGAGCCAGTGCTTGGAGGTAGTCTGACATGTTCAGTCCAAGTGAAGGTGTTGTGAATACAATGAAAGACCTCTCATTGTTTTTAACCTTAACTGCAAAATAGTATCGAGCAAGTGCAGGCAGGTTTTTCTTTGTGTATTCTCAGCTTAACTGTAGTTTGAAAACAAATGAACTGAATTGCAATGCAGAGGAGAAGACCAAAAAAAAAGAAAGAGAAAAGGAATCAAAAGGGTTATGAATAAATATCTGCTCAGTATTTAAGATCATTATTATCAAAAATTATAAGATACATAGGCATTATATGCTGTTAAAGATTTCAATATGTTAGATCATAGTTGGACCAAATATTTTTCTGAGAATATCTGTTCTCCAAGAAAACTGGCAGGACTGAAAGGTAGCTCTTCTTCAGACTTGCCTAAACACACTCAGTAGTTTGCTTTCTGAAGGTATGATGAAGGAATGCTTTCTACTTAAGGAAAGCTCTCATGATGAAATGGCTCAAAATCACTCACACTCCCAGTAAGCCTTCATTTTAGCTAAAAGTTAATCTAGGATGATGGCCTGATGCATCATGAAGAGCTTACTTATGCCTATTCTGAATTCAGTTAAAATCAGGTTTCTATCTTATGTCACCTTCTGTTTACAATCCTCCCAAAAATTGCACAGCAAGTCTATTGCAGTGTTGACAGGCCAGTTGTGTTTTCTGTTGGGTCTCCTTGGTACAAAATCTATGATAAATCTTTATGTCTCAAGTCTGCTGTAAATGAAAGAATGCACGCACTGGTCACTGTCCCAGGACCAGTGTTGCTGTATATTGTTTTGAAATGTAACACAAAGCCCAAAGAACCAAGATTCCTTGGCATGATAATATATATTTTTAAAAATGTTGGCAGGTGTCAGGACTTGTTTTTGACTGTTTGGAAGGGGCTCGGGGAAGGAGACGGGGAGCATACGGGGGATGGCTATCTTTTCCAGACAGTTGACTGATGCTGTGAAAAACCCAGTTCACGCACAGGAGGCACGACTTCACAGTTCTGCTTTTCACATGTTGCTGTCAGCAAGTCTTTCAGAAAGGATCAGTACAGAAATAGGCAGGTTTGGTGCCTGCCACCAATCCCACCCTAACACCATCTGGTGAAAACAAGAAGCCCTGGGAGCAGTTTGTGCAAGTGGGTTTGGCAAATGGCATATAACCTCACCTGCAGTGCCTGTGAAATGCTGCCTGGTGTCATTTTGTCAAAGGATAATGAAGAAAGGGAAAATATCTTGGTACTACAAAAAGGAAATTCTTGTGCAAATGTGCAACCTCATATTTAGATCGAGCTCTTCTTATGCTGTGAGTTTTTAATTAAATGAGTTACGCAATCCCTAGGCAAAAGCAACTGAGTATTTTAAGCTTTAAAATTTTATGTGGTTTAGCATTTATTTTGTTTGACTTTATTTCTGTTCACTGAAATACAGGGAATAATTTAGATTCTATTAGGAAGAAATTCTTGACTGTGAGGGAGCTGAGGCACTGGAACAGGTTGTCCAGAGAAGTTGTGGGTACTCCAACCCTGGAGGTGTCCAAGGCCAGGCTGGATGTGGCCATGAGCAACCTCGTCTAGTGGAAGATTCCCTGCCCATCACAGGAGGTTGAATCAAGATGATCTTTTAAAGTTCATTCCAACCCACACCATTCAATGATTCTATGATTCGCATAGGTTGAGATCAATATATTTCAGATATCTCTTGCCCTTTTTGGCCAGACTGGCATAGGCCGTGGAGAATTGAATGAGTCTGAAATCTTTTATAGAACAGTTTTCAGTCATTTGTTGTCCCTGAAATTGCAGTCTGCAGAACAGGTGTTTGAATGCATTATTTCCTTATTATATACAGAATACATTCCTGTAAAAGAATGTAAAGCCATTGGTGCATTTCAGGAAAAAGGGCCTTTATATCATCATAAAATAGGTGTTAGCAAAAACTTTTTAATAATTAGATATTTCATGTTTTCTAAAACTTCATTATCTTCATAATTCATTTTGCTTAACAGAGCAAACACTGGGAGATATATAGTGAAATTCTTCTACTTTTTCTCTGAGATGACAAGCTAATTTTTGGACCTTAGTTGTGGTTTTATTTTTCTGCTTTCAGATCTACTGCTTAGTCCAAGCTTAGCTAAAAATGAATATATGACTCATTCTTTAGATAGCAGTTTGGAAGGGAAGTCTTTACATGTCTAGCTTGTTATTGTTTCACTTCTTTTTTAATATTGTAAATTCTGCCTTCAATATTAAAATAGGCTGTAAGAGAAAGATGGTACTTTTCCAGAACCAGTCTTGACTCTAAAAGTCATTTTTATAAACAGAAGTGTCTACTGATCTTTCAGAAGTATTGATATTTTTTTTGTAAATTTTGCATTGCGTAATCATGGGAATGGCTCTTTCTGTTTTCATACAACAAATCTTCTGTCCAAATTGTCACTTTATGAGACGAAATTTTTAAAAGTTCAAGAAAATCAGTAGGCTGGAAAACAGTAGAAAAAGCAGTAGAGGGCAAATGAAAGGGTTTAAATTTTAATTTTTTTTTTAGTTCTAAATAACTGGTATTGCTGTGTTACTTCGCTGAATCAGTCATGTATTACAGCAGAAGAAAAATCAAGCCAAGTGCTTTTGAAAGTAACCCTCCTATTCTCCACAAAATTTAAACTCTCTAATCAGAACATCAGTTTAAATATTGTAAAGTTTACTGACTTAATCATAAAATGTTGCAATACAGTGGAAAATGCAATCAAGAACCAGGAACTACATCTGATTCCATGGAAGAGCATGGGATATCATATATATTACTTCCTCCTAAGTAGTGAAATCCCCTACCTGAAAATATTTCTACATGTACTGGGTTAAAGCAGGTGAATATAAAAATAAATTGTGATTGCTGCTTTCCCGGCAGAAAAGTTTATAAAATATCCATGCAGTATTGAAGTTCTTTATAGAATAGCAATATTCTCTCTTTTCTCTTATGAAAAAATTATTTTCCAGATTTTTTTTACATCTCTTGCCTTGCTTAAAAGTCCATCTGCCTGACTTGCTTCTGAAAGTAGCACTTTAACCCTCAAAATCTTAAAACTGTGACCAATTGTATGGTTTATTGTGACTGTGACAATATTTGTTATTTCTCTTTGAGCCACTGCTTCTGAAGTCATGTGAAATTATGAGTTTTCAGCTTTCATTAAGCAATAAAAAAGAAGCCCTTCTTTCTGGCCCTTCATGGTCTGGAGAGAACAGCTTGGAAATGTGACTGGTAACAACTGAAAAATCAGAAAGCGGGTCAATCTCTCCAATTGATTTTTCACCCAGCCTTATGTTTTTGTGGAGGGGAGTCTGACTCTCATCTTCTGCCAAGACTGACAATATTGTCAATATTCTGTGATCTCTGGCAGCGTATTTTATCATGTGTATCATCAAGATCAGTTTCAAATTTTATACAAAGACAAAACTGTTGATAGACATAGTGATGGTAGAAATATGGAAAAGAGTGAATACTTTGAAAAGTAATCTTGTGTGTCTGCAAGAGTTTCTATTTTTAAATGTACCCTGAAAGTTCATTTTCTGCTGGGTTATTCATCTCTCCATTTGTAATTGTGGGTGTACATATAAGCATGCATTATATGTATAATAATACATATAATACATATACACACACATATGTTTATATGTATATGTGTGTGGTTGTACATACAACTGGTTTTGCAAGAGATAAACCTGCAGAGTCCTGGATAAGGCTGTATGGAGTTTAGCTGAAGACCTTTGATTGCTCAGACAGTTTAAGATTCCTGTCCTTTTGCTTGGTTTCACATAATACATCCAAACTTGTGTCTTCCAGCCAGGAGAGAAAAGTACAGGGCAAAGTTTTGCTCTAATTATAGATGTAATGAACCAGTTTTATATTTCTTCAGGAGCAGTTAACTGAGAACACCCAAAAGCTTAGATCCAGCAATCTACTATTTTAAGATTGCCCGGAACAAGTTAATGTTAGGTTTAGTGCTTTGTAATTTAACTATAGAAGTGCACCTAAAATTTTAAGATTGAGTATTGCAGACCTTTAGAAGATTTACTTCTCAATTTGTATTTGTAGTTGAAGTGTATTTAATAATTTGCTGTTAGGTGCACAAAACTACTGCTGCAGTCCCAGGTTAGCTAATAGTAGTTGACAGTATCTTTGTTTTTTCTCTAGGCTGTTTTAGAGATTCTGTACTGCAATCTGAGCATGATCTTAATGAGATCCAGCTGGGAGTTAAAAGAGCACTCTCCCCTGCATGAACACACACGCACACATGCTTCAGAAATACTGATGTGGTGGTTTTATTGCTCAAAGCAGGGATTTGGGAAGTGGCTGCAGCCTCTGGGAGCTGGGGTTTGTTGTGGGGGGCTGGTGAGAGGTAACCAAGACAAGACTGACTGTAGCCACCAGGCTTCAGGCTACAAACCGATGAGGGCTGAAAAACTGAGCTTTCAGCTAAATCTGGAGGAAAACATCTGTCCATGGTGCAAGACTAATCTGATAGTCCCCACTAGTAACAGGACCTTCAGCCCTGGTTTAAGAGAACTCAGTCCTGCTCCTAGAGAAAGGATCCCACCTTCAGAAGCAAACAGCCCTGATATATCCACAGCTGTCTCACCTTATTCAACAGAAGTGTAAGTTATCTAATAAATAATCACAGAATTGCATTTATTTGCA
This sequence comes from Certhia americana, assembly GCA_018697195.1. Taxonomy (NCBI): domain Eukaryota; kingdom Metazoa; phylum Chordata; class Aves; order Passeriformes; family Certhiidae; genus Certhia; species Certhia americana. The sequence continues at coordinate 139,919,391 of CM031858.1, read as the reverse complement.
CATGGGAAGAGAGCAGAGGCAAAGACAGGGGAACATTAACTGTTAGGTTTTTTGTTGTAAATGGCACAGAAATGTGAGCTGCACCTGAGCAGCTCATTCATGAGGCTGCTCTCAGTTTGATGTGGACATCTGACTGGTTTGAACCAAAGGCTATCCCACAGCCACCCCCCAGCTGTTAAATTTAGCTCTCCTGCTTGGAAACCTGGTTATGTCTTTCTACACAAGAGGATCAGGCTGGACAGAGTGCATGGCATAGACTTGCTTCATGTGCCTGTGGTGCCCTTCAGATAGGTAATATCAAAGAGGAAACTGGTTAAGTTTCCACAGATCCTGGGAAGCAGAAAAAAAATTGAAAGAGTGAATGAACTCAGGATGAAGTCTTTGACTTCATTTTACTATAAGTAGAGAATAGTTTATACCACTGAAGAAACCAACCCAAAATCAAAGCTTTAAAAAAATCCCAAAAGCAAACAAACAAAACCAAACCCCAAAAAACCAAACAAAAAGTAGAAGGAAACACGTTTAAACAGCTAAGGGTGATTCAGCATACTGGAAGCTAATGCACATGACTGATGAGATTATCTGTAAATCTCTTTTTCCACTTTCCCTCTCTTCCCCTAAATTACAGTTTAATGACTCTGCTTTTTAAAGCTTGTTGCTTTCCTGAAGCCCAAAATCTCCCTCTGTCCTGCGGAGAGGTTAGCTCTCTTCTCCTGCGAGGCACAGAGCTACATGCACATAGGCTGGGGACAGATTTTAAAGCCCCAAACACATGCTAAAGCTCATTTGCTAATTATTAGCTTCAGGAGAGAATAACATTGATTTCACAATAGTATTTTCAAGGCCATTTTTCTTAATCTTGCACAGAAAGGATATTCAGTACCTTCCATCATGAGTGTGTGTAAGTGAGGAGATAATTCTGCAGGGCCTGGATTTGTAGCATCTGCTGAGGCACCAAATGCCAAGGATAACTGCACTTCTAATTGAGAAGTGCCATCATTAATTCAGGTATCTCATGTAATTAGGAGAATTAATAATCATCATTAGTTAAGGTATAAATTAGGTGGGGTGAATGCAACAGTAAGGTTAGACTCTGATGGATCTGATTTCTCTGTGTAGTGGAGGAAAGGAGTCTCAAGAAGTTCTCCAGCTCCCATCCAAAGATCTCCTGTAATGAACCTTGCAGTTACCAATGCCTAAACCCCTCACAAAACCCATGCATCCCTAATTCAGGCTGTCAGTCCAGCATCTTTCACAATTGTTAATCTTCCACTAGGGAGATGGGGAGCTGGGGTTTTGGGGTTTTTTTCCCCTTGCTTCTTCAGAATAGCAATACTTGCTAGAATGGCTGGAAGCACATGCACTGGCAAGCCTGCTGCACTAATCCTCATGGGATGCCCAACTCCCTCGTTTCCTGAGTACATGGTGTTCATAAGCGTAGGTTGACTGTGATGCAACTCCAGCCAACACCCTCAGTGTTTCACAGTCTTGACATAACTTGATTCCAGGAATGACTAGAGCCAAATCTGCTTTAACTTTTCTCCTTCCTCATGTACGCTTACTTCGATTTTGTTCCTGTGATCCAAGTTTGTAAATTCAAACCATTGCTCAGGAAAGGAAGGTGTGGCTTTCTGCTTTGTTCCTCCAGATAGCCTTGAAATAGGAACAGGGCAAAGGTAAAATTTCTCTTCCTTTAAAGAAATGCACTAATTCAAATCTAGGTACTTGATAATGCTCATCAGCCCATTCAAACAAAGCTCCTATGACTGCTTTCAGGTTTAGAACCTTGTTCCTGGGCATGAATGAAAATCTCCAGCAAGGGAAGACTAGTACCACATTATTAAGACATTAAATAAGATGCTTAAGTAAGTGGCCCCACTTCTATGAACACTCAAGCTTCAGTATAAATGTTTGAAACAATGTTAGCTGCTGTAGGTTTAGCATTTGTAAAACAAAAAAAACAAAACCCAAGAAGCACCATGACCGCCTTTTCTGAAATCCAGTTTGTGCCTGCAAGGCACAAAATGCTGGTTTCTGTTCACCTCCAAGCAAAGCGTAATAGCACATGTTGTCTTACTCTAATCTCACTGATGACTATTTTTACAAAACAGGCTACAGTACATTTACTAGTACATGATGGAAGGGAATAAATAATTTAAATAACAGTTGTCAAAATAAATGAGCAAAGTGCATTTTGTGATAAATTACACTTGCTTTTTTAATGTGTTTCTCACTTAGTTGAAAAATTCAGTAATTTGCAGTGGATCTCTCAATCCTTAAAGTGAATTAGCAAGCCTCTACTCTCTTAGCCATAATTTTAACCTTAACTAGAAAGGAATTACTTAGTATTACTTTGGCAAGGGTTCCTCCTTAATATTCTTTTACAGCCATAGCCTTACAGTGTAATGTAAGTTATGTATGTATCCTAGGGACTTGGAGTTTAGAGCTGAAAGCTGACTATGGACACTAAAGAATTTCAGCTAACATAAATATATAATAGTTTTAAATAGAATTTTAACAACAATTCATATCACTGACTGCTTCATTCCTTCCATTGGCATGCAGATGCCAACCAAATTCATAGTGGCGTAAGGAGTGTGTAATGGGAAGTTATTTTGTAGATGTGCAATACCAACATTAATGTATACACAGAGCATACATCTACTTAATTTGTCTACTTGCATGTTTTTAGGCAAACGTAAACGATGGAACTCTGTTGTAACCAGAACCAGTCTATTTTTTAACATTTATATGCAGTTATGCTCAGTCTGCTTTATATTTGGGTTATTTTTTAACTTTCTCTCTCCTGAAAGTAAAGAAGGCTGCCACAGTTGGACATCTCTGCAAATCAGAAATTAAATCCTTTTTCACTACCATTCTGTGGGTGCCTGTGATGAATTTTGTTTTGTTTTGAGACTGGCTTACTTAAAAAGAAAAAACATGGCAGACAACCTAAAAAAATGGCAATAGGTTTCAGGTGCAGTAGTAACAACCAAAGTAATTTTTTTAAGCATTTAGCTTGCAAAGGCTAGTTACAGAGATGAGAGTATGTTTTTAAATAAATCATCCCTGGTTAAGTATTTCTGTGAGTCCATTTTAGTCTTACCTTGAAATCAAAGAGCAAATTTCCTATGTGTTACTCAGACAAAACAGAAGGACTTAAATACAGACTTTCAGAGGTAAGTCTGGCATGCATCGTGATACACCAAGGATAAGCTGTAAGAGTGAAAAATATTTTTGTTTGGAGCTGCTGACAAGGTGGGTGTATAAAGTTATCAGTGCCAACATAAGTGAGACAAGATAAGAATCTGATATCCAGATAGAGGTTTCAATAAGTGACAGATTTGATTGCCTATACAAAGTGCAGTCTCCATGCCATAGGCCCAGATATCATGTTCATAGGTATTTTTGTCCTTCTGGCCCTTCCATCTTGGTAATCAGTGACTCAAATTGGGGCAAATCATCAGCTTTAAAAAGACCTTTGTTTTGGGGAATAAACCTCTAGAAGTATGAATGGAATCTTTCCTAATCTAGATATCCTACCTTGAAATTGAATTTAATGTTTCTCCTGGAATGAGATAGGCTGTTTACATAATTTGATTTTACATTCATTATTAAGTTTGCAGACAGTTCCAAATATATAATGTGGGGAAAGGGTGTCGGGTGACATTAGAAACCAGCTTCTGGCTATTCTCTGGTGCAGCAGGATTACAGGGGATGCTTTTAGATCCTCCAGAGTTGCTGGAGAATTTGCTGTATCCTCATTCATAGTGTCTGCATATGTGCAAACACAGTTCACACAAACAGTGTGTTTGTTTTGTCCCTTCCTTACATTAAGCAAGTGCTATGACATGGGGAGATTGTAAGCCCAAGATTATAAAGTCCAAAAAACTAAGAGGATTGAGAACTCCTCTGTCTATTCGGATGAAAGTGCTTCTGGGTGAAGAGAGCTCCATCAGTGCCAGTCAGACTAGAATGAGGTAATTTGCTGTGCAGTCACAGCAGGACATTTAACTGCTGGCAGATAGCTGGTATCAGCCCTTCACAGATTTTTATTTAAAGAAAAGAGAGTTCCAACAATCAAGGAACCTGTATGGAATTAACAGGGAAAATGGTCAACAGGGCACAACTTCTATTCCAGTCTTCAAATCCTTTGTCTGGTCCTTAAAATCTCAAATAAAATGTTACCACAATTTACAGCCAGCGCTAGAGTTAACAGTGATGCGAGCACCAGGCAAGCTACTATCAGAAACCATCAGAAGTCATGGTCTTCAAAAGGCAAAGTTCCCAAACTAATTCTGTCTCTCACAATAACTCCTATAAAACATTTTAAGAGTGTGTTATTACACAGGAGTATGTTAGAATGGCACTGTGTTACTCAAAAAAGTCTCCTCCCTGTGTCTTCAGATCCATGCATTGACCCTTGGTTCACTAGAATAGTTTTGTTACTTTTTTTCCCCCCTCAGCTCTGTAGATGCAGTACAACTCACAGTTCATTTTCTCACACGTTAACTGAGATTATGGTTGGACAGGTCAGGACATTGGATTAGATGATCACTGAAGGTCCCCTCCAACTGAACTATGCTTTCAGAAAACCTTGTTCTTCTGCATCACTAAATCAAAATTTCCGGTACCATCTACCTGCAGATATGTCACAGATTTCATGGTGTTCCCACTGTAGCTTGGTGTTCCCTACTGCCAGCTTTTGCTCCTGAGGGCAGTCAGCTTTGGTGCTAGGGACCAGAGGCAGAGACTGGCTCTGCACTGTGTAGGCAGTCTGCAGACATAAATAGTTAACAACAGTAGGTGTCTAAAAATAGTTGAATGAATCTGGGCCACACTTTCATTTGCAAGACCTTTTCTGGTACAGCAGCCCAAAAATACCAAGTGTGGTAGGTAGACTTTGGGTTGCATGTGTTACATAATATAAGTAGCTAATGTTGTGTAATGAGGAACAGATATTTCAAACAATCAGCTGCTGTCACCTTTAGTGGTGCTTCTGTCCTGGACCTGTGTTTCAGAATTGATCCAGATCCCTACCACAGATTTTAAAGACCATTTGAAGAGATCCAATTAAACTTTTGGCTGTCAGAACACCTTAGTTTTAGTGGAAAAGGTTATCAAGCTTTCCAAAAACCTCCTAGAGGATGCTGCAAATGTTTTGGAAGCCAAGTGTCGGAATAGGGTGCAAAAACATGGTCTCAAAACAGTTTTTCATGTTGGATCAGGTGAACTGGAGCTGTGTAAAGATATTAGCCACTCAGTCCTGAGCTAATATCCTTAGTCACTTGTCCTGCGGGCAGTCTGCTCTCTGGGAATAGGGGTCATCTTCTTTAAAGGTCATTGCATATGATATTTTGGCATGGAGGTATGGATGAGTTGCTGGATTTGTAGAATGTAGGTATTTAGTCCTAATCATTTGTGGTTATTTCATATATATAATAGATAATAATCACAGTAGGTTTTGTGTGATATGTATGTGTGTAATATGTATGTTTCTCCTGACATTTTAGCTAGAGATACTGTAGACACGTAGCCTTCTAGACAGAAGCTGTCTATATTTTTCATTTATTGTGCAAAAGTGTTTTTAAAGTGCTGTGCATGCTTCTGAGCACCTCATGCTGTCACAGCAGAGATGATGGCTGTCTGGTGATAGACACAGTGAACTCCTTTGTTCATGGGCAAATGAGTATGTGATTGTGCAGTTGGTTTGTAAAGCACACCTGGATGAACAGTGCTCAATAGAAGCAAGATAATCACTGTTCATTAAAATTTGTTTTAAGGTCATGTACATATATAGACTTTCATTTCTGTGTATTCTACTCCAAATCAGTATCATTAATGAAACTGAATAATTTGCTGTTAGCTGGCAATGTGTTTTCTGAGTAGCTAATTTTAAATATTAATACTGTAACTGTAGTGCATATTTTTCCCACATAGTTTCTTTAGAAATGGCATATACCCCATTTGTCTAATCTGTACTTCTGTGGTTACAAAATAGCCAGGTTACATAAAAACAACTAAATTACATATTTGCATATAATACTGCTGTGGCTCTGCAGAAGCCATTTTGGGCTGCTCAATGCTTACAGTTTCTTTCATTGAAAGGGCTTGTTATTTCACCAGCAGCACTGCAGAGTTGTTCCAGTCTTTTGCTTGGAAACATTTTTTTCATCATTCTGCTCCAAGTGCTGCAAACGAAGTAAATAATATTTAGTAAAATAAGTAATAAAAGACAATAAACCAAAGTACTGCTAATGTAGTTCTTTCTGGCATTAAAACCTATGGGATTTTGCAAGTTGGATTTCACAGTCTTTGGGCAGAAACCAGCCTTTATTTAAGTGTTTGAATAGCACAGTGGGACCCCAATTCATGGCTGGGCATTGACAAAGTAACATTACTAAAAATAGTTTGCAGTTGGGCCCTCCAGTAGCAAAAGAAAAGTCAGAGAATGCATAATTTGAAGAAATGCTCTGGCTGTTGCCAGTGGGTCTGCTGTCCCTATTGTTATTTAAAACCAGAATTAGGTGTGCCTGTTATCTACAGCACAGTCTATCCATTTGCAGCCTGCTGGCTTCATTCTTTATTACCTTTCTAAATCTAGTTAAACATCTATGTTCCTTGCGAGACCATAGTCAGCATTTGGGAGACACAAGCCAGGACTCCACGTTACGAATACTCCGATTGCAGAGCTGGCGAAGAGGCTCCTGCTGCTGCCCGCCACCATTCCTCCCACAGTGGTGGAGCTCTGAGGCAGATCTGGGACATGAATTGGTTTAAAGCCTTGGTCTGGCTTTTCTGATGGACTTATTTCACAGGTCCATTGTTCTGTGCAGCAGTGTTGGGCCAGCAGCCGGGCGGTGGAGGAAGGGGAGGAAAGACTGGAGAACCACTCTCCACCACTGAGTGATTCATCACACGGAACCCTGCTCCCAGTATTGTGTGCATGCTGGAAGCACAGTCATGGTCTCCAACCTGCAGGCAGGAGGCAAATCCTTTTTCATTGCTTAAAGGTGCAAAAAGAAAGCTGGTTTAGCAGTGAACATAATGATTCCCATCAGGCACCCTCAAGGAATACTGAATGTGCACACTTTTAACAGCAGAGACACCAAAATGCCATGAGGCGTTTGCATAGGTAGGGGAATATCCCTGTGTCTTGGAATTGTGTAAACCATGTGCTTTAGCATAAAAAGCTAGAACACACACAGAAACTTGTTTTCTAGGAGACATGGGTAGCTATTGGATCATGTGTTTTAACAGAAGTCTTACCTCTTTACCAGCAATTTCATGAGCTATTTCCTGGTGAAATTCTTGAGACTGAATCAGAACCAAAAATTTTTTTTTTTTTTTTCTTTTCTTTCTACATAAAGTATCTGCAAGAGGAAAATCTGGGGTGGATTTGTAGCAGTGGATTTTGTAGCAGTAAGCAGCAGGCTTACTGGAGTGGCATGGTTAATAGCAATGACCAATAGTCATATGCAAGGAAGAAATACCTTTCATCTATGTCAGAAGACGTAATTTCCTGAGACATTAGAATGAATTTCTCATTTGGAATATGGGCCCAGAGGTTAGACAAAAGTTCTTGTTGGCAGGCGGTGCCCAGTGATCACAGAGATGTCTCCAGGATGTCTCCATTAAGGCCACAGATACAGTAATCTCATGGGATTCTCTAACCAGAGAAAACTGGAGGAAAAAAAGGGAGACCTGAGCTGCAGCAGCATGTTGTAGTTACACCCTAGTGAGGTGAGATCATTTCTCTTTGTAATCTCAGAATAGAAAGTAGACGCTGAGTGATAGTGTCATTAAGAAGTTGATATTTAACACATTTACAGCTCTCACAGTTCCCATACTCTTCAGGGCCAAACTCCAGAATCCTCAAATCTGAGGCTTTTTCAGAAAAAATCCTTTCATTAGTAGGGCAAACCAACTGGCCAATTCCTGTATACCTCACACTGCTTTTCTGACAAGGCTGCTATTTAGTTTTGCAGTCTCTGGAACATCACAACTTCCTTATCATACTCATTTAAGCATTTTATGTGTACAATGTTTAAATACTGGCTCTTCAGGAACCTAGGGAATGGATCCTCCTTGCTAACCTCTTATCCAACCAGACCCAGCATCTATTTCTTTATGATTCCCCCAGCCTGGTCCAGCCTAAGTGGCGAGGAGCACCAAATACAAAATCCTTGAAGGATGTGTTGGAGGTGATGGAGAACAAGTTAAAAAATAGCTTAGCAAAAGATGTTCTGGTTGTGTTTATTCTCAGGCAGTGTGTGATGGTGGCTGGGCTTGTGAAACAAATCTGACAACGTGGCTAGCTGAGCCAGGTGACAGTGAGGCCACTGGAAGATGGAGTGTGAATGCTGAGCACGTGTTGCTTGCTTCTCTTCCCTGTCAGTGCACCACGGCGCTGCCCTGTGTTTGCCACGGGGTGAGGGCACACGGGCGGTTACAGCAGAGCATCTGCTCTGCTGCACATCCAGACGCTCGTTCCCTCACAGTACTGTGTTCACAGAGGCATGCCCTTAATTACCCTAAATAGACAAATGCATGATGCAGACTGAAAATTCCAGACATATGGACATGCCAGAAGTTTTGTGTCTCTTGTGGGTGAGGCTTTAGAAATGTCTTGAGGGGTTACCAAAAGTTGTTGCTTTTGAATGATGTGTCAGCACTTGTTTAAGATAAATATTGAAAGACTTGTAGGCATCATCAGAGAAAATTTTCACAAGTAACTTGGAAATCAAAGTCTTGTTGACTTTAATGAGACTTTGGTGTGCAAATTACTTGGGGGTTTTTGAATATCTTGTCCATCTTCTTTCTAGCCAAAATCTGTTTTATGCTCCAGTAGCAGAAATCCTTCCTTCCTTTCTTCCTTCCTTGAAGCAAAAATTTAATTGGGATGCTTACTGTTCTGGCACTGGGGGAGAACTACCACAGCCCATTACATGTTTTTCCCTGATTTTTGAGGCACGAAAGTTTGTCTTCACATGAATTGTGAGAAACTATTTGGCCTGAGATAAAATAGTAGAACTTTTCCAGTTACAAGTTCTTACCAACTTAATTTCCTACCACAGCTAAAATATGAAAGGTGTTTAATGATAAACAAACCACTGTTTTTGTTTACTCAAATTTTATTTACCTATGTGAATTTCTTTTCATGTGTTCATATATTCCAAGTGGAAATAAAAAGAAATCAGTGGCAAATCAAAACAATTTGGTAACATAGGCACAATTAATTATCTGGCTACAGAATTATACCAATAGTGCTGAGTAAATAATTCCTCTACAAAACATAAGTACTTGGTGGATTTTTTGCAGGAAACATATCATTATCTAAGTTATGTGTATGGATTTTTAAGAAGATTATTTGGTTTGTAATTTCCTTGTCAAATTCCAATATCCAAGGCCTCAAAAGAATTTAGGGCTCTTATCCTTCACCAGACTCTATATTGTTCTTGATATCAGTAGAAATATAAGCATCAAACCTGCTAATCCTTGAACATTGTGGTACCTACATTTCACATGCTAATTGGAAATTGTAACAATCAAATCAAGCATGATGTTGCAATTCTTGTCACCTCTTGTTTGCCATTTAATTGGTGGATAACTGCTCTGAGCTCATCATTCAGCTTTCTTGGTAATCAGAGAAGAGAGGAGCTGCCAAGGAATCATTTATCCAATGTGACAAGTAGGTAGGTGGGTCACTTCGAAGGGTCCTGTCTTTTTCCACTGCTTGTGGAAGAAGCACAGATAACAATGTAGGCTGGTTGTCCATCTGGGATGGGTGGAATGAGTTTGTTCAGCCACCACACAAACTTCAGAGCCAGGTGAGCTGGTGCTCTGCACAGCAAATTGCTTCTCATAGCTCAGCATCCCCCTCCTGTTTGTGTTTTGTATTTATCTGGGGTTCCAGTCTGCAATTATGCATGGAAATACCCAGCTGGCTTTAATCAGACTATCTCTAGAAGTTAAAGTGAATCATCTCAGAAATCCACACAAGCTTTATTTATTTACATCTCTAACCTTAAAGACAAGCTTCCAGAAGAAAGATGTGCTGTATGTTTTGGGTTCTTTTGTGCTTTTCCAGTTTGTGCAGAACAATTACGTATTTATTTAACTAGACAGCAAAGGGAAGTCTAGTGATCTGTGTTATGGCAGATAAGGCCTTCACCTTACCCACTGAGATGCTGCTCTGCTGCATATTTCACTTTCTTTCATCCATCAGTCCATACTGTTATGGACTGCAAAGAATCTGAATGATGAATGGAAGTCTTTTTCCTGATATGACATTTAGCCCCAAACCCTTCTCTTTAAAGTTTAGCAGTGCCCTTCCATCTGACTTTTAAAGGTCAATTTCTACCTGGTATTGAATTATTTTCTACCACCAAGTACCTTGGTCGCATCCTTGATTTACACTTGGTATGCCTCTGCTATAGCCCTGGGGAGGTGTCCCAGCCTGGCCAGTGATGGGGACACATGAGGGTGAGGATGGGGAGTGATCATCTGCCTGGGCTTCCTTGGGAAGGAAAACTGGATTTGGAGGCAGACAGGGCAATGTGGAGAGTTCCAGCAGGTCCTGTAAACTGTCCCACAGGACATGGTTGATACCACTTAGTTTTGGCAAAGGGAGAGATCACAAAGCATTTTGCTTGAGATGGCAGCACCCAAACACAGCATCACCTCCACAGCATATGGTGTGGTCTGTCACCATTTGTATATATTTCTGTGCAATCATCTTTTCAGGAACATGTGCAGGATTCAAAAAAAGACAAGAATAAGCAGGTGCTTTGGATAGCCTCCAAATTAAAATGATAGGAAATGGGCAAATCAGAGTAAAGCACAATTTGCAAGGAGTCAAAGAATTCCTGTGCTGAGCAGGAACTCCCCAAAACCCTGAACAAGTGAATAGCTCATGCATTCTAAACACTGTCTTCCTTTGTTTCATACATGTCAGGTTTTCAAGACTGCTTGGCTCTGTGGTCAATACAGCCCACATAATTTCAGTACTTAGACTTCATGCATGACTTTAGAGCTTTGATGCAGTTAAAACTTCCCATCCTTTATTTATCAAGCCCTTCTGCCAAGGCAGCATCACTGGTATTTAGGGTCTCCTTTGGCAATACATCCAGATACAGATTACAGTTTTGGTAATCACCTGGGGGACTCTTAAATGTGGTAAGTCATTTTGATTACCGTAGTTCACTTTCCAGCTGTTTAGACAGAGACATGAAGCTAGATGTGCAGAGGGCAAGCCCACTCTGCTGCCTTTACACAGCATCAGTTGTGGGATGGAAGAGGATCCCTGCCTTGGATAGGACCTGCCCTCACTGCAGCTCTCCCTGAGCTTGGTCCTGCAGCTGAGAGAAGGAACCAGGGGCCTCCCATTTGATTTTATTTTTAAAACAGTACTGGTGTATGCAACATGCTAATTGTTGTGTAGACCGTTCTGAGGATGCCTGGGAAGACTTGGTCACAGTCAGGTTGATGAGGCTAAAATAGTGGCTGCTTTTTTCCTATAAAACCCAGTGGCTGTGGAGGGCCATGATGGATTGTTAATTTTGATGCAGCAATGTGCATCAATGCATCAATTTCCAGCAATTTCACTTTCAGATGACAATCAGTAAAGTACAATTTTGAGATAAAATCAGACTTTGGGTCAGATTAGAAGAAGGCATCATTGAGATTCTGGACTATGTATTCCAGAAGCTTCCTGAAACCCTCTTTCTTCAGGAGCCCCACATGGCTCTGACAGCCTGAAGCACTTGTTGTTGGAGACAGGAGTTGGACAGACAGCACCAGTGCAGCCTTGTAACTCTCTTGTGCTTAACTAGGAACTGTAAAATAAGGCCATGTCTTCTCACTGAGGTATTTTGAAATTAAGGCCTTTTTTGGTGACATGGTTAAACACTGTGTCCATGAGAATAGCAATAATTATTTTCCAAATGGAGGTTGAACACTGTGCATTAAATGAGGTGATGGGGCACATGCTGAACTGCAAGAATAAAGTACCAAATGGTACCAAAACACTCTTTGTCTGCATTCTGTCTATTTGGTGCTCAGAGTAGTGCAAGGGCCCTGGAGAAAACAGTGATGACGTGATAATACAGATAAAGGGTATATATTGATTAATTCCTGCAAAAAGCTAAACGAATTTACTTGTTCAGCTAGCTAAAGGATGGGGACTGGTTTTGTAGGTTTCATGATGTGGTTTTGATTTGTTGTGTGGTAAATGTGTGTGTGCATGTATGCAGTCTTTTAGGTGGTTTTAGTAGGTGTAATTTCCCTTTTTGCTTGGTTAATCACAGAATGGAAATTTTCATTTCAGGGCATCTCACAGTGAATATCTCTCTAAAGGTGGATAGTTTGTTCCACGTACTAATCCTGCATAAGCTCTGCATAACCAGTGGGGGAGTTGTAGCTCCGAGAGTTTCCAAACCCTTTTGCTATAATATTTCCATTTTTCCAGTGAAATCTTTCGTTTCATCTGATTGTGTTTCTTAACTTAATGCATATTTCATTGAGAATCCTAAAGCATGTAATAGGATGTTATAATGCACAGAACTGATAACGCACAGAATAATTCCCAAATGCTGCTGCACGTTTCTGAGTGTGGGATAGGCTTGAAAGCGTCCTGCAGAATCTGCAGCATAAATGCAAATACAGGTTCCAGGTGGTGATCAGAGCAGCCACCAAACCACTGGGGACTGTGTGGTTAAGCAACTTACATGCATGCTGAAGATACCACTAAAATCTATGTCTTCTTTGAGTTCACTCAGTTTGTGTAGTTCCTGGAGCTCATTTTAACACCCAGTCTCTCAAGGTGAGAGCAATAGATATGCAGAGGCTCACAATGCAGTGCAAATGGCTGTACAGAGCCACAGCCTGGGGTGTGCCATTCATCTGTGACAGCTTTTTTCACTTCCTGCAGAGCACCCCAGAAGAACTCGGGAGACCAAGAACTGATTGCAACCAGGCAGTGAGAGAGATGCATGATAAGGCATAAAGTCAGCAATCTCATATGCATTTTCAGTTTCAGACAGCACCAGATGAGACTATGGGACTCCTTAGCATCACATTCCTTTAAATCTTTGCTTGCTACAATTTGAGTTTCTTGAGCAGAATGCTTCAGGACAGACAGTTCACTGTTGACAGTGATAGGTAGGTGTGCAGTAGATCAAAAGACTTCTTTGAAAGAACCCATAAGCATTAAGGAAGCAGTTGCATATAATTTTCAAAATATTTTAACTGCTTGCTAGTTCAAGGATATCATCATAATCTGGTGAATGCAAGTGTTTTTCTGTTTTCTTTGAATGTTTGCAACAGCAGGTGGGTGGTGGGATGTATGAAGCATCTTGAGTTGAGATGAATGAACAACTTTGAAATAAGAAAGAATCTCTCCTAGGATTTTTCCTGATTTTTGAACCCAGCTTCTAAGCTTGGGAAATTTTCACAAGCTGTTTAGGTTTTTTCAGATTACACTGTAAAATCAAGTTCAGAAGATGTAAAAGTGTTTTAAGATATTTTTCAAAACAAGGCTAGAGTGTGAGCTCAAGCGCTTTAGAGACTTGTCCACCAAGAACCCTGATTTTTGAAGGAAAGGGCAAAGAACCAAAATTCCTGCATAAATCATATGTACACAGAATCAATGTGTCCTCATTTTGTTTAACATAGTAAAGTTGCTGAGAGGTTTGCTTTGGTAAGGAAGCTGGGGTTGTGTGTCACTTACAAAGACTCTCTTGGCTAATCTGACTATTTGATGGCTTTGAATAGCTTAGCAGAACACATTTTGGACAACTGCATTTTCAACCCATTCTGTGTGAACCAACTGTGTTTCACAGAGCAGCTGCAATAACCTCTGACTAATTGTCTTTTCAGAAGGTTACCTGCTGAGAGCATCTGCCACAACATCCATTCTCCCAGAAATATTTCATCTCAGAATTGCCTGATGCAGGCTGGAGAGCCCAGCATCACAGGCAAGAAGGGAGTTATCTCTTGAGGCAGAGCACAGAGGACGGGATTTGCCTGACCTTGGTGAATGTTCATCATCTGTCTTAAAACTCTGAGCATCCTGTCTAAACCACCTCTGGAAGGCACCCTGAAGCCTTCCTTGGGATGAGATGTGCCGTTGATCTGGACAGCACATCTGGGAGTGAGCCAGGATCCCACACACCCACTCTCTTGCCAGGGCTGCTCATGGCCTCGGCGCAGCGCCGCACCCGAGCGGGCTGTGCCACGCTGTGCTCCAGCTGCCACCTCAGAGCCCTCATCTGCACCTGGGACACTCAGTGAGCAGGGTATACACATAAATAACACCAAGGAGCTTATTGCTTGTAATGTCATTCTCTTCCCTAGATCTCATGTGGGAATATTTATTCAGGAGCATATTTATGGTGATGATATCAACGGATATTAAAACTCTATCCAGGAGGATTAAGAGTACCTGCTTATTGGGAGCATGTTGTCCAAAAGAAGAAAAAGAAATCTTGAATTTATTCTTGCAGAAATAGCAATTATTGTGTCAGCTGCTGTTTGTTTTAAAGACTCTGCTCTTGGAGTCTTGTGATGATACATCAATGTCCTGATCAGTTCAACAAAAAATGTCTTGTTTCATGGTTGGGTTTTATAGTTCATGACAAATATGTCCTAACTGTCCCTTAAAAATGTGTGTGTGAAGGGAAAACAACATTTAATTCTATGTATTTTTTGCTTTATAATTATTTTGCATGAACTCATTAAAGAATATCAAATGCTTTGGATTAGAATTACTGTGTTAGATGCTCTAGGTGTTGTGCTCACAGACCCACCTTTTCTCCAGGTACTCCAAAACCAAAATCTTGGTTTTCTGCTTGGCAAGCAAATTAAAAAGTCAAAGTAAGAAGAGACTTCCTTCCTTCCCCCTTATGGTATTTTTCCACCACATTGACAACTGCATTTGACAACCAACATTAACTTACCTTCAAGTCTGTATCAGCTACGAGTTCTTGGTAATGGGAAAATCAGGCAAGTCAGACCACATGACTGGTTGGGAATCAAAACAAAATTGGCAGTTTTATCACAAAGCATCCACATGTCTGTATTCTCTCAGCTGCTGGGTGTTGAGTTCAGTCCCTAGATTCAAGTGTCTCTGTTTAACACAGGCTCTGGGCTGTGGCACAGTCTCTGTGCAGTCTGAGGATTGACTTGCAGCCTGTGCAAGCCGGATGAGCGCAGGGGTCGGAGGGTGGATGGAGCGGGCTGGGGGGTGGTGCTTTGCCACCCACTCTGTGCTGGCTTCAGCTGGCTCCACACATGCAATTGTTTGAGGTAACCTTGGATCTCTGGCATTGTTGACTCTGGTTATCAGTGACCTCTTAAGTAATGAGGATGTGCAGTAATAATTGTGTTTACCTGCAGGTTAAAAGAACCAGTGCTGTTCTCCACCCAGAGCAGGAATGGGATGGCTTTGTGATACAGTGAAACCAAATGCAGTTACAACTTCATTTGTAAAGTACAGGGGTAAATGGTTCCTGTCCCTGCCAAGGCTGCCCCATGGCAGCACTTCCCAGCCCCTGCCAATTCTCCTTCCACCACAGTGACGTGACTGGGATCAGCAGCTCCCCAAGAATGTACTTTCTTTTTACATGAAATTCCAGTAGCCTTACAGAGACACCTGTGACATTCTCTCACACCTCAGTGTTTATAATAATTCAACGAACAGTAAAGAAAATTTTACAAACAGTAAAGTCAATCTATGAATGGGATGCCAGGCATTTTATTTTTCAGTGTCCAAAACTCTTCAACAGTAATGATATCTGTTGGGGGCCCCAGAACTGGACACACCATCTGGAGTGCTGTGCCCAGCTGTGGAGTCCCCAGTACAAGAAGGACATAGACCTGTTGGAGTGAGTCCAGAGGAGGACCTCTAAATTGATCATGGGGCTGAAACACCTTCCCATGAAGACAGGCTGAGCTGGGGCTGTTCATCCTGGAAAAGAGGCTCCAGAGAGATCCTATAGCACCTTCCATTACCTTAAAAGGGGGCTGCAATGAGGCTAGAGAGGGACTTTCCACAATAGTGGGACAGCAAAAGGAGCCTTTAACTGAAAAGAGCAGGTTTGGATAAGGTTTTAGGAAGATGTTCTGTACTGTGAGGGTGGTGAGGCACTGGCATAGGTTGCTCAGAGAATCTGTGGATGCTCCATCCCTGGAAGTGTCCAAGGCCAGGCTGGATGGGGCTCTGAGTAACCTGGTCTAGGGGAAAGTTCCCTGCTCATGGCAGGGGAGTTGGAACTAGATGATCTCCCAACCCAAATCATTTGACAGTTATATGAACTCTAATTAGTTCATAGCAAGATGCAACAATTCTGCAATAATGTTCAGCACATTGTAATGTCTCAAGCGACATGAGACACATGAAGCACCTATGGCTTTTCTAACACAGAGAAATATTACTAAATATATCTGAATGCTGTTTTTCACTGCATTCAGATACCAAGGAATAGATGGTAGAAGGATGTTTGGAAATAGGCATTTTTCATTATAATCCTGTGTCTGAAATGTGCTGACTTTAGAAATATAGTATAAAATTAGTTCCAGGAGAGTAAACCTAGCAAAGATAATAGATGCTTGTTTTCTTTATCAGAATCCCTCAATTATGGAAATGTGGCAAATAAGTAATACCTTTAGGTTGAGTCGAACTAAGGTGTGTTTAGATGAATGTAAAATATGTCTATTTCTCAGACAAAAATCACAGTAAAGATTCTCAAAAACTGAAATACATCTCTGGCTTTGAAATTATAGTTGTCTTTCTACATTAGTTTCTTGAAAATGTCATGTGAGATTAGATCTGTTCACTGTTGTGTTGGTAAGCATATACACCCCCTGCAAAGGGCTATCTTTATTTCAAGAGCTTACTGTTTCAGGCAGGATTTTCAAAGGCAACTGCTTATTTGTGATACCTTTTATGAAGATCTTTACTTTCAGTAAACACTGGAATATGTAATGTTTCAAAACCATGGTCCTTAGAGGAGCTTCCAGCTGGGCACAAAAAATTGTGCAGATAATGAGGAAGAATAGGTGCTTCTAAAACCATGTCCTCAGAAGACAAAGTGAGAAGGGAAGAAACAGGCTAGATGACCACTAAAGCCTAAGTTTGCTTGCTCCAAATGCAGAGCTTGGCAGAACTAGTCTGCTTGCTCAGTGTCTCCAGCTGTAACCATACACCTCTGCATGGTTCAGAGTGGATGTGCTCCCTCTGTAGTGTGGATGGGGCTCAGGTTGGGATCAATTCCATTTCTCTTCATTCATGGGTTTCTGTCTGAAGGGCCAGCTGGCTCATTTCATACTTAAGTACAAGTACAACCTAATGACCAAGACAATGGGGATGATTGGGGAATTTCAGCATGAGTGCAGTCCTGATGCCTGACCTGATATAATTAGCTAGTTTACCCATTTTTATTTTAGTCCTCCAACTCTTATGGCTAGGCAAGGTCTTTTCCATTGCTTGGGAGAGCTTTTGAAATTTTCCCTTCTTTGCAGCAGATGAACTCAAGGAAAGAGACTGGCCTTTGTGAGACTGGCCTGTCTCTACTGATGCTACACAGATGGGACACATCCTCTAATTCACCTGAAATCAATCACTTTTGAGATTAAATACTTGTTTGCTGCTCTCCAGTTTTAAAACCTCCCCACAGATTTGCCCTTTGTCTTCAGATTTGCTTAGGTCACCATTTCTTTCTTATCTGTCTTGGGGGATGCAGTCAGTTACCTGTCTAGAGCAGCTGAAGGCTCAAAACCTACCTGTATGTTCTTCCATTGAGTGAAACCAGGGTTTCACTGGGTTTGGAATGTGCATCTTTCTCAAGCCACTACTTATGTGGGCATCTCAGATGACAGTAGGTGGTGTTGGGAGCATTGCCCTGGAGAACCTGGAGGATAAAAGCAAAGCAGCTATAAAAAACAGAAATCAAGAGTAGAACCATAATCAGGTAAATATGCCCACAGAAGGAGGGAAATAATTAAGGAAACTGGTTTTTACTGTTTCTCTATTTCATAGGGCATATTTACACTCAGGGGTCAAGTGCTCATGGCAGGAAGTGGGAGGGGTTTTTTTAGTCTTGTGCAATAGCTACTGATTTATCATCCTATCCTTTCTCTGCTGAATCAGACCTTCATGTCCATTGCTACAAGAGTTTGGGGTTGGAAGAGGTAAATATGGGCAAAGTGACAGCTTGGCAGAGCCAGTCAGCCCACACTCCACAGAGAAGAGTCTACTAGGAATGATTTTGAAGGAGTGAGAAGCAGAAATCCTATGCCGTCCTGAGTTTCAGCTGATGTGAATGCTGTCTTGGCAGCATTAGTATCCTGTTAGCTTCACAGTTAGGAATCTGGCCCCAAAACCCCAACAATCCAGCTCTTCCCACGCACACAGATAGATGAATTCATGAAAGAAACAGGATATCAGCTGGAAATGGTGGAAAGCCCATTCTGATGAATCTCATCCCAGCACTGCCCTGGTCAGACATCTGGTCTGCAAAACAGGTGAAGGGTGAGGGTGTGATAAACAAAGCTGCATCCCTAAATGTTTTAGTGGTGGCCTTGGCAGTGCTGGGTTAACACTTGGACTCAACGATCATAAAGATCTTTCCAACCTAAAGGATTCTATGATTCCATGAAATAATACAGTGAACTTGCCTCTGCATGGCTCCTCAGCCCCAGAAGCCTGAGCCTGTGATGGGTTTACAAGCATTTGTGCGCTACACACTGAATTAACAACTGAATGTGATTCAGCATGAGCAGTTCTGCACAGGTACACATCTCCTGTTCAGAAACACAAAACAAGGAGCACAGATTCCCCTCAGAAAATTTACAAGCTTAAAAATATTTAGGTTGGAAGAGGCTTCAGGAGATGATTCCAGTTGAATGTGCTCAAAGCAGGGCCATGTCAGGTTGTGTGGGGACTCATCTGGGTGAGCTGTAGATAATCTGTGTAGGTGGAGGTCCCACAGCCTGGTCAGGCAACTTTGTCCAAAAGGTAATCACCCTCACTCAGAAGATTTTTTTTTTTTCCTTGCATCTAACTGGATTATCTCTTGTTGCTCTTTGTGTCCATTGCCTCTTGTCCTTTTTCTGTGCTTCTCAAAGAAAAGTTTGGGTGAAGGGGAGGAGAAGTTACAAGTAACCTGCACATTCTCTTCCTTTATGGTTTGATGGTTGCATACCTCTGCAAGGTCTTTGAGGTATGGAGTAGCAGCCACCAACACTGAGTGTGCTGTACTGCTTAGCAGGGGAAAGAGAAACTCTGCAAACTCCTCATTATCTTATATGGGGGAAGCATATGGGTGAGTTGTCTGTGCACCCATGGCCAGTTCTTACCATCTTAGCCAGCAAGAAAGGTTGCAGGAATATAAAATACTACTGGGGCATTTGACAGAGCCTTTCCAGCATTTGTCCATCAAGCCTTCAGTAGTTAATGTAAATCCAACAAAACAGAAAAGCCCTTCTCTCTGGGACTCAGACTACAGGGGGAATAAACAGTGCTTTCACATGAGACAATAGAATTCAAGTAGGATTTATTACATCATGCAAATGATTCCTGATCTGCACTTTATATTTATCTAAGGAATTGATTAGTGTTTTTTTTGGTTGGTGAGTAAAGTTGATTAAAAAAGTACTAGGGGCACAATATATATTCTAGGAGTACATTTACTAAGCTCAAACCTGACTTCTTTAATTTTAGTTGAAATGCATGGTAATTCCTTTCCTCTGTTCTATACTCACAGTCTGGTTTTGGATTTCTGTTTTGTTTCCCACAGCCCCAGCAGAGAGCTCTCCATAAACATTTCCAGCCTCTAAAGCTGCTGTCCTGCCACTTGATACGAAAGTGAACTTTCCTTCATGAAAAAAATACAATAAATGGCGCTGCCAGAAGATGACCATGGAGGATTGAAGAGAAACTTGAAGTAAAATCAGCCCATTCAGCTGATACATTCTGGGAAGACCTGGTTTGCTGTGGAGTAAATATGTGGTGCAAAATATCCAAAATACCTAATTTGTTGAAAATGGTCATTGACAGACCTTTAGCTGGAAAATTTCTTCCAGTCTTCATCACTGTGCATAACTTTTGAGTTCCCTTTAGGGGACTGTCTATGCCCTTCACTAGAAGTCCTGTTTTAGCATGGCAACTACTGGATTCTTTTATGTATGCAGATGGCATGATGTTTTAGGAAAAACTTACAACAATTCTACAATCTCAGTGGATATGTTCACAATATTACACCCTGATAGGAATGTAAACGTCTTGTATGTGTTAGTTTTGCAGTCTAATGGTATTCTGTTAAACAATATCAGCACTTCGTATGTGCTTTTCTCACAGAACTAGCACAGTCCATATATATATAATGGTCCTTTTTTAAAATACTGAGGATATGTTTCAGTGTTTGTGCTGAGACTGCATCCAAACCGAAGCCCAGTACTAGCATCCCTTCACTGATTCACAGTAGGTTGTGTAGATAGATTTGCACGTGGCAGAGATGTGACTTCTTTTATCAAGACTTAGAGAACAGCTGTCACAGAGGTAGCCAAGAACAGGGTAGTTTGGATGAGCTGTAGGATACTGTGTCTGCTCTCCCTCTCACCCACCAAATATCAAAGGGTCTCGTTTCTAGTGTGCCAGTGTGTTTTCTAACTCAGTGAGGGAGGGCAAGAGAGAGAGCCTTTCTCAGACACATATGTGACCCTGGGTTTGGTCTGCAATAAAACCAGAATAAACTGGAAGAATTCAGGTTCTTTATGCTGGCCACCACTTATGTTTTGGGCAGGGCTGGGAAATTGTAGTCCAAACCAAACTCTCTAAAAAGGTAAAGTGTAAGACTATACTTCTAAGGAGCAAGACACTCCCTTTGGAGAGGGCAAATTTCTTCATTAACTTTTTCCACTTTCTACTCAAAACAGTATTTTGGTAGGAACTGGGAATAAGCAAATGGTTCCAATAAGCCTTTCAATATACTGTAGCAGGCTCAAGACTGTTGCATTCAATCTGAACGTTGTTTTTTGTTCAGTCTCTGAATGGCTGACCTCATCACTGGTTGTATCACAGCTGGCTGTGGTACTGCTTCTTCCATGGGGACTCAGTGGAATTAGTGTCTGTCCCTTGCATCAGGACCTTCTCAGCACACTCTTTATAATGAACTGATGTCATCAGCATACTGAGGGGGCTTACCTCTTTGTTCCTTCTTTCTTTAAAATCAAAGGTAGCTTCTTTGTGTACTTGAAGACTGTCATTCTCTCCAGCCTGATAAACAGATACTGTAGAGTTGCTGTTAGCATTTATTCTGAACTCTGGGTGAGACAATGCTGTGTGAAGATGCAGTGATGGAGAGAACGTGCAGCTAGAGTAAGTCACAGGCACCTTTCTGGAGGAAGCTCTTGTATTATAATTCTTATAAATTATTGTGTAGTTCATTGCTAGAGAATGGAAGGCCAACCACTGAGGGTACCTGTACAACAAACAGATAATTATCTTCAGGGTTTAACTTTTTTTAGATGGTTATGGGCTTAGATTTCGGCTCTCCACCCATCTCAGATTCAGCATAGTGATACTTCTACAGTATTCATTCCAAAAGCAAATTATTTTTACTGGAGACAAAGATTTTCAGAAGTTGCTAGTGATTTCTAATGGTTTGGATCTTTCCATGGATTCTCAAATGGAGCTCCCAAGAATTACAGAGCAGTAAACTTCTATATTCTCTTTCTGAAAATCCTGGTCCCTAATTTCAAATTAATTGGTGTAAAAATTCTCCTTAAAACTTAAGGATCTTTGCCAATTGCAACATTTGCACTTTTTAGAGCTTTTCATAGAGTTGCAGGTTGGAATCTGATACCAATAGAGCTGGCCATGTGCATGGCACAGGTCCACTGTAAGCTTCAGCAAATTTTACAGCTCTTTCTGCTACAGGTTTTAAAAACGCAGTCTGACAACTGACATCAATTTCATGTTGGTAAAGCAATTAAAAACAAAATACTTTGATTGATATGTTAAATTAAAAGGAGAATGTTATTCTTCTACAGTAGGAGTTCTCTTATTTTATTACCCAGTGAAAAAAATCCATAATAATTTGAATGATAAAAGAAGAGTTTATCAGAGAGTGTTATCTTAAAAGGGTGTATGAGAAGAAGTTGCGTTAGGCAGAGAGCCACTAGAAGCTTTTTTTGTATCAATGTTAGTTTTGAACATCTTCCAGTATATGGGCATGAATTTAGATGTGTGCACTTCTCCTGTTAAAACAGTTTGTTTTAAAAGCTTCCCAGGATTTTAGCTATGGTGACCTAGAAAAGCAGTGTTATAGGCCCTGAGAAATGTGAAAATCAAGTCCAGACCCTTGAGTAGCCAGACTTGGAGAGAAGTCTGCTGTAGGTGCCTATCGGACAAACCTCCCTTGAAGCTGGTGTAGGTCTCCATCCTGCAGCCAGCCTATGCATGTGGATAACTGAAAGCATAGCTCCCCCGAGCCCCGTGACACTTCTCACGTGTGTAACTGTCTGCCAGAGCCATAAGGAAATAACTGTACTTCTTGGCTTGTATTTAACTATTCATTGTGTTTGGATTTTTTTAATCGCTGTTATTCTCCCAAAGTAGGCCATGCTTCCTCAGGGATATTTATGGAATTGTTCTACATCTCCTGAACAACTGTCTGGATCCCAGCATATTCTTCTGAAAACTTTTTAATATAAATAAACATGGGGGAGAGATTTTTGTTCTTATGAATGAGGACAGGTTCTGTGTTCTCGGAAAGGCTGTTGAGTGCAGACAATCAAGTCTATTGCATTTTTTATGCCGAACACCTTATTAATAGCAGATATATCCGCTTTTGCCTGGGTCGCGAGAACAGTTCAGGAGAAAGAATGCTTTATCTCTAGTCAATACATCATTTATGTCGAGAGTGCCAAAGACCAAGTCAACATGAAAGGGAGCAAATAAGTTATTCCGGCAAAGGAAGTGAATTTAAATATGCTCAGAGCCATTAGTTCACTGCAAAAGAGTGGAAGACTAATGCTATTTTCATAAAGCAGCCATTATCAGCCTGTGGAGATAGATAAATTCATAAAGGCCATGCTGCTGTTCCATTGATCACCAGTTATTATCTCTGAGACAAGGCAGGGTTGTCACCAGAACCCTGTTCCCTGTGCAGACCTGCAGCCTTCCTCCCAGCTTGGAGCCTCCCCTTGCTGCCACAGTCACCTGGTTTCTGTGTGTCCAGGTTGCAGCATTAGACCCTACTAAGAATCCCTGTCAGAACTCAGCCATTCCAAGTGCTTTGCACCGTGAGAAGTCCTCCACTAGAAACCTGAAGGCATTGCTCACCCCGAAGAGCGTGCTGCAGCTGAGATCATCCTTTGCACTGTTTTGTTCCTCATTTTTTTTCGTCTGGGTGGCTTTCTGTGCCTGAACACCTGCCATTTATTCTCTTGAGGGAAAGGCAGCCTTCTGGGAAGGGGAGTTTGAGAAAGCTCCATGAGCTCTTTGGTTTTGATTGTCCAGATGCATGGCAATGCTGTACCAGTGAGTCCACCCCACCCTGTCTCTTCCTTAGGGTAAGTGTTGTCACTTAACTGCAGCTGCAATGTCATTGAGGGAAATGAAACCATTAAAAATTACAAAATTCTGTGTTTGCCCTGAATTTTCAAAAGACCTCATGCTGGACCCTGGCATACCTCCACTGGCACTACTCCATCATGGTCTCCAGAGATGTGTTGATTAGTGCCAGCCAAGGAGCCAGCACTGAGGTGGCGTTTTTTTGTGATCACTAAAATGAACCTCCCTCCACCTGCCACAAAGCCAAAAGATCTGCATTATTCAAAATAAAGCAAAGTAAAACCCTGCCTCTTTCACATTGGTCCCCTTTAATAGTTACCATCTCTGCCACCAGAGTCTCCTTGAACAGCTCTGCTGCAGGACTGCAATTCACCCTGGTATATATAGGCTGTCAGTAAGATTTTAATTTAAAAAGAGAAGGTCCTTTGGTCTAATTAAAATTGATGGGTGAGGGGAAAATATTACTAGCATTACGTGCAACCTCCTATAGTAAAATTCAGGAAAGTAATCTGGAATGCAAAAAAACCCCACCAACATAACGTATGGGTGATTAGGCAGG
Organism: Certhia americana; assembly: GCA_018697195.1. Lineage (NCBI taxonomy): Eukaryota > Metazoa > Chordata > Aves > Passeriformes > Certhiidae > Certhia > Certhia americana. The sequence goes on along the minus strand of CM031858.1, from coordinate 139,895,257 downwards.
CTCATGATGATAAATCAGCAAGTAAGAAAAGTAGATGCTTAATGAAGGAAGCCAAAAATGTATGGGAAGTCTGTGGCAAATAGGTTAGGGCTGGTTACACCAAAGATTTTACATATATCCTAATAAATACTGTCATAGCAAAGCTAAGTGTGACGTTAGACAAGCCCAGCGCAGAGATTGCTCACACTACATTGGAAACCAAACAAATAGTCTTGTTTTGTATTTGAAAGCAGTGGAAGGAGGGAGTCAGATTACACATTAAAATGTAATTCCTCCTACTCCATCAGTAATTACAGGTAATATTAAGCAGTAACTGAATCCAAAAATGAAGGAAAAACTTGCCTAGGACTTCTCAGAAAACATTAAAGGAATCTTGGAATGACACCAACCCCACAATAATTCAAAAGAATGAGTGGTTTGATCCAGAAAACTGTAGACTCAGTATCTTCCTATCAGTCTTAGGCAAAACCATGGAAAAGTTGATATGGCATAATCATTAGAACAATTAAAAATTGATAAAACCCTCCATTTTATTTTTATAGATCTGTATCATGCCGTATAAACTTGCTGTTATTTTTGTGGTATCAAAGGATTGTTGAAAAAAGAAGCTCTGCTGGCATACTATACTTAGCCTCCTATAGAGCATTTGATTCTGATGCAGAACAAAATAGCACAATGCAAAATCAATATCACCCATATTAAATGGATTAAAAATGGATTACAGGCTAGATCACAAAAAATAGCTGTAAATATGAGTTATCTTCAGTGAGACTATTTCTGATGAGCTCCTCACAAGGTATGCTCTATTTTCAATATACCCCCCAGGGAAGGAGAAAATTACTGTTGGCAGCAGCCAGAGACGACAAAAACAGGGGCACAATAAATAATGATCTGAGCAGTTCAGTAGTGAAGAATAACCTGGAGGACAGAAAAGCTAAAAATCCAGGAGAGATGGCAGCAAGTCCAACTTAGAAGCATGGGGAATATGTCTGCAATAATGCAGTGGCTGTGAAGGTGTCATGAATTATCTGTTCAGCATCAGCCCCAGAGATGCTCTTTCCAGCTGGGATGTAGGACCTGGCAATAGTGATGCCATTCCAGTTTGTTTGGTCACTGTCAGTCTTTCAAAAAAGGTATTGACAACTTGGAAAAATCATTTTCAATAGTTCCCAGTGTCATTCAAGGGCAGGAAAACAGGTCTTACTATAGTGTCAGACTAATGAAGCTCAAGCTATAAATTTATAAGAGGCAATTTGAAGAGGTGACTTGATCTCCCTCTGCAATCACAATCTTCTACCTGGGCAGGGAAGTGCTGTCTGAAGGCAGGTAGCTCTTCTATTTAGAAGAAAAGGGAATGATGTGCTCTACTGGTTGGAAACTGATTTCAGGCTAGAAATTAAGTGCAAATACTCAACAGGGAGGATAATTACCTGTGGAGACAACTTACTCAGTTACCTGGTATGTTCTCCATCACATGAAGTCTTTAAATGTATGCAGAGTACTTTTCTAAGTCAATAAGCTCTACCTCAAACTGAAATCCAGGCTTGGTGCAGCAATCACTGCATGAAGTTTTTAGGCATGTGTTATGCAAGGATTAGGCTAGATCATCAGATGTAAACTTCTGAATTAAAAATATCCTGAAGTTTCCAATATTCCAATATAGGAAGGCAGGGCAATCTAAATCCTTTTTTTTTATTTTCCACAAAACGGTATTAAACAGCTTCTGTGGAAAGCTGAGCATCAGTAGGTCTGCTCACAGTTGTTAGGTTTTGCTGCACATAATTACATGAAGAGAACTGGACAAGAAAGGACAACAAAACCCTTGGACATACCAAGAGTCTGTAGCCTTTCACTGCTAGCAGCCTGGGACAAAATTCTGCATGCAAATGGGGTTATGTGGCAGTGTAGTCAAAGCAAGGAATAACTGCTGTGGGTTTGTCTCTTAAAGAGGTAGTATCTTGCTGGCAAGAAACAGATTTTTGTGCCTGCAACAACTGGCAGAGAAGCTGCAGTGCTGATGGAGAGGGTGATTGTATCGCTGTGCAGCTGAGCACAGTACACAAGTTCCTTGCTTCAACAGCAAACTTCTGCTCTCATGACAAGCCCCATTGGAGCTGGTTAATAAGGCCCTGGAAGTGAAATTACATCAGTGGGATTACCCAGACAAATGACAGCTGCTCCCAGCACTAGGTTTTTTCCAGATTGGGTCCTGTTAGTATTGGCTGGTTTGAATGTCGTACTTCAGAAATAAGCAAAGGAGTACTCAGTGTCTGATTTGGATCTCACAAAATTGTTGATGTGCACAGAGCAAGTGTGAACCACTGGAGTCATCTTCCATGTGCTTCATCAAGTGGTGTGGAAAGCACAATGTATGGTTTAAAGAGCAAACAGTTCACACAAACAAGGGAACCTATAAAAGCAATACTTACTGCAGATTGGTATTAGACACCTTGCAGCTCTGGAGGAGAGCGTTCTGTGACAGGCATGGCTGGGGCCAGCTGGGCAGGGGCAAAGCTGAGCTAGCACATAAATGTAACATCTGCTTCTGCCATAAGAGTAGGACTGACAGCATTACCACAGCTCAGGCTCCGACCAGGCTCAGTGTAAGAAGGAAGTGAAAAGCTCCTTTCTGATACTAATTCCAAATAAATCTAAACAGTTTTTCAGAAAAAAAATGTCTCTGTAGTTGTTACACCTCTAATCACATTCCTTCTATTAAGCATTTGCCTTGAATTTATCTATTTAATATCAGAAGTCACCAAATTAAATAGCAAAACACAGGGATTTTTTTAAAGCAGGGAGATTGGTATTGCAGCCAAACTGCATGTAAGCAGTGAAAAGCTGTGCAGGGAAGGAAAAAAACCTCAAATTGTCCCATCAGATGCTTATGGGACTTGCTTGATTGGTTGGGTTTTTTCAATATTGAGAGGGAGGCTTTACATCTAGGCAGAAGTTCTCCTTATTGAGCCAGGCTTTGGTCTCAAGACCAGACAGATAAAAAGATGTTTGGAGTCCTTTTAGCACTTTGTCTGCTTCCCTTGCATGTGAGGCTCCTTCTCTGCTCTACTGAGAAAGGTGGAAAAGAGATTAAGTGACAGTAGAAAAAGCACAGAGGGACAGGAGCTTCCAGCCTGTGCAAAGCATCTCATCATGAGACTCACATCTCATCCTTCTCCCCTGAATCCAAGACCACTGAGCAAGGGGAGGAATGGAGCCATGCTGGGCTAACCCACAGGCAGAGCGCAGTGTTGTGTCAGTGCTGAGCGGCTTCTGCAGCCACGGGAGGAGACATTTCCTGGCAGGACTGAACAATACCCTGGCAATGGGAATGACTAGCATTTCCCCAAAGAGGCTGTGTCCTCTGAGGAGAAGACTCCTTTGCTTTGCACTAAGCTGCAGGGATGCTTGGCAAGGCTAAGATGTGTATTTTTAAATTTCTCACAGATACTGCAGAATCTGAAAGTGGCAGGGCAGTACTTTGGGATATGCTGGGCTTTGCTTTCAGTTTCTTGTAGGGACTGCAGCTACCTGGACCTGCTTCAAAATTATTGTTTCTTTTTCACTGTCTGGATCAGATGGGAGAAATGCCTTCCTGGGCTCTCCACACCATAAACCAGCAAAGGGGGCTCTAAATTTGGGGTCCTCTGTTTTGGGGAGTTGAATTTAAGGTTCTTTGAACATGACCCTGAGGAAAGCAGGCAGCTGACAGCTGGAATTGCAGTTGTGCCTGAGTTGTCTCCAAAGGTTGCTTCCCAAAAAGGAGCCCATGGACAGAATTGGATACCAGGCTGTGCTGGTGCATCCACATTGGCTGCAGCTGATGGACATGAGCTGCAGGGAGTGAGAGGGAGGCTGGGATCAAGGTCCTGGGAGATCTGGACAGCTGGATGCAGAAAGGCTGACTGCAAGCCCTTGGCCACAGTCAAAACTGTCACCTGAAGCCAGCAAGCTGTGTCTGGTCCTGCTGCCTTTGGACTCAGTTCTGGTTTAGATTCACCAAGGAAATACTCTAAACTAGTGATCTCCTTTTAATGTTAACTTGGTTGATAATCTAGGAAGATGCCAGCACTCTAATGCTTATAAAGTGACGCACTGTTATTCCCAGTACATCTGTGGGTAAGCATTTTAATGATGGAGCCAAATGAGGTGGCATGAGACAAAAGTGTGCCTTTTTGTTTGATGTACACTGCGTTTTCCCAGGCATCCAAGGTGTTCAGCTGCACAGCAGTGCTTTTTTCCCAAAACAGAAATTGTCATGCGAACTAATTTGTAGTATACAAAGTGGCCATCACTTAATTCCACCTTGAAGATTTTATATTCAGTCTTTACTTCCTTCTGTTTTCAAAAATCAACAAAAAATAATGCCCGGGCGGGAGGGAGGAGTTCTTTTAAACGATAAAATTAAAACCAATATCAAGTTTTTGGTATCTTTGGGCATGATCTCTGGAAGCTTTGGGTATCTGCTTTATCATTTTGTATATTTGACAATTTTGTACTCTGCATTGTTTGACTTCATTTGTGCATGGCAATGTATTAAAACATGGAATTTTTATTATACAGTAAAAGTATTTTGTTTGATTTAAATAAGGTCAAGCTTGATCCAGGTCATGAACAGGAGGGGAAGAAAACCCAGAGTTTTTTTCTAGCAACAGTTTTCACCTGACAGTCTGAGGATTCTCATTCAGGTAGTTTCCAGCACCTGAAGGTGGGCAGAGCTTTATTGCCCACCTGCAAGTCTCCTTCCCCAGCCATGGGCCCTGGGTCTGTGCAGTGATTTGCTGCATGGGTGCAGGGGTTGCCTAAATGCAGCACATCACAGCTGTTACCTGAGAAAAGGCTCTGCTCTGCTCTGCAGGGCAGGGTTTGGGTGTGAATCCAAACCAACTCTTCTGATTCTGCTTTAGTGCAGTGCAACAACGAGAGACACTGCACACAGTGAGGAAGAATTCTCCTTTCACTGCCCTTTTTTCTCAAGACTTGGGGAATGCCCTTGTCAGCAGTGAAGCATCCTCTAAGGGGACCAAACCACAAAAGAAGCAGGTACTAGACTGTTTATGTTGCAAAGACTTTCACTTCCATCCCACCCGCCCCATTTATTCTCAGTATTTATGGCATGCAAGCAATTTAAAAGTCAGTGGATTAGGTAGTTCTCACAAAAATGATGAAATGCTGAAACTCCAGCAAGATATTATGCTCTTCCATATATGTGTTCTTTTCTTTTCAGCCATAATTCTGAATATTCTCGCATTTTTAAGGTAGAGACTGATGACATGTTTTGGTCAAACACAAACCACTGGATTAATAAAAAATAGTAGAACAAAATTATACAGTGTAAGCTATAATTGACAAAGGATAATTTATCATCTAAAAAAATCATAAATCTTGTTTTTTATTTTAAGATCTCATTATGGGAATGCAATGTACTAAATTCAGTTTGTTTCTTTAAAAAGCTTTTTACTCCATAAACCTTGTCAGTGAGAAGAATACGTTAGCAGGGAAGGCTCTGTTTTTGAACAGATCTGTGCACGTTACTTCTTGGGCTGAGGGAAATCAGAACAAGAATACAAATAAAGAAAAAGTTGCTATGTCACATACCCTTTTCACCATCAGGTCTCCTTAGAGGTTACAGTGGTACCATATTATTACAACTCTGTGCTGCACACTAGGATTATTTCCATTATAATATGCCACCTAAAGCAGATCTGCTTTATAATGAAACAGCAGCCGTCATGATCATGAAATATTTCTCCCTGGTGACAGAGAAAATAGTTGAAGCTGTGGACAAGGCGTTTCCATTTGTGCTCGTATGGTTCTGACATTACAAATGTTGGGGATGGGGTTGCAGTTTCTTTACTCGAAGTTTGTTACTCAGAAGCCATCAATAGAGCAACCAGTTGTAACAGTTTGTTTTTCCTGGTCGTTTTCCTTCCAGTGACAATCACTCCTTGATGAAACTTGCATGACCTTGTGTTATACCCGTGTGTGTATCCATCAAAGCTTACCTTACCCTAAGCATCTATCAGGGGTTACATTACCAAGTTGTGCTGCTTGGAATGATGCCTTAAATTTTAGCTTAGGACCCTTGGGCTCAATGCCATGTCCCTGTCCAAAAACTGTATTCTTGAACTAAGATCATGTTAGCTGTGCTCATTTGAGCAAAGCCTTCTGACATGAATGAAGTGCAACCCTAGAAACACGGGTGATGTTCCCAGTCGCACTGTTGACCTGTTGCTTGTGAAAGGACACATTCCCTCACATCATCTGTTCATATCCCATCTCCTTGCTGTAGAACTGGAACTGCATTTGCCTGTCACTTAAACCTTGAAAGTCAACAGAGGAACTGCAAGTGTTCAAGAAGGCTGTGTTACAAGTTGGATTGATTTGAACAGGCCGGGCATGTGGTACAAAAGAGACCCCTAATCTAGGAGACAAGTTGTCATCCACAGCTCCTGCTCCTCCAATACCGGCCTCTCCCTGCCCCCAGGTGCCAACACTTTGATGTGTGCAGTGACACTTCACGGGTGAGGTGTCACATTGTCCAGCTCTCAGCTTGTCTGAGGCCTGTTACTATTTTATGCACTCCTTTGTCTCATTCATGTCGCTGCCTTTTCGTTGCCCTCTTGCTTTTCCGCACCTGATGTGATTTCTTGCCTTCTACTGTTATTAGCATCAAATGGGAAATACACTGAATTATTGCATGTGAGAAACACACTGTCAAAAAGAAGAGTTTTCCTTTTCATGAATGGCACCGAGACATTGGCCTTGGGAGGAGATAAAGCAGAGAACAAATTGCTGAAGGTTTTATAGGGAAACACAGGGATTAACTTCATCTCCATGTCAGTGATGGAACAACAGGCTAAAATAGCAGCAGCAAGGATCCACACTGGACACTTTCTAGGAACAAAAAACCAAATCCTTTTTAGGAACAGGGATGCTGAAGCAACTGCTTAAAAGAGATGGAGAATAGCTTTGAAGGCCATCCCTCAGCAATCCTGACCCTGTGGTACAACAGGTACAAGACCAAGTTGTCTACCAAGATCTCTTTCTCAGTTCAATTTTCCTGCAGGTAAGAAAAACTTGAATGGAAAGCAAGGAGTTACTTCTGTTATTTATCGTAACTGTACATTTCCAATGGAGCTGCATCTTCATTGTCTGCCTCTTCCAGGTAAAAACCTGCTACTATGTAGTTATGACTAATTCCAGTCTCATTTAAGTTGATACCTCCAGCTGTCAGTTGAGAAACTGGGACACATCCCCTGCCGTGGCCAGTTCAGATGCAGAGCCAGAGCCTGGGGTAACAGCAGGGGCCATGCCCACCTTCCCAGCCAAAGTTCCCGGGTGAGCAAGAGCACAGTTCCTGTGCTGTGGTGACAAACGCAGCACTCAGTGAGACCTGCAAACACAAAACGGGTGGCACCCTGCAGGACCAGGGTCAGCCCAGATCCTTACATCCAGGCTTTCATCTGATCTTTACTAGGCACCATCAGAAAATTAGGGGCAGGTAGAGAAAAGCCTTGGTATTAAGGGTTAAAACAAAAAAGTTACAATGAGTCTGATTACCAGCTGAAGCTGAACATTTTGTAGCCAGCTGGCTGAAGCCTCAAGAGCTTCAGCCATCCATTACAGAGGGCAGGCTGAGGGAGTGTGCGTGGCCACCTCCAGCCTCCACCAACAGCTCTAGGCGGATTAGGAAAACTGCTTTTCCTTCACTGGGGAGTTTTACTGCAGAGAAATGAAGCACTTCAGGGCACATCATAAGTCTCAGCTTGAACACTCTGCTCTGGCACTTTCCAGGCGAGACGGGGGAGCCTGGTTGGTGCTGAGCGCCGGATGCTCAGCCTGAGGGGTCCTTTGGCTCTCCTCCGTGCTGTGAAATGGGACAGAGCAGACTATGTGGGAGGCAAATTGTTTTATAGAAAATATTGGAAACCATTGTACTAAGCTGATTAACTCATTTTAACAATTTTACTTAGTTGCAACAGTTGCCTCACATGAAAAATGCAGCTGCAAAGATTTGCACAACAGAAACACTCCCACGTGCACGAAAGCCAGATAAGCCCCTGCCTGTCGTCATTACAGCAAGAAATTTGAGTACTTTGGGGACATTGCAGGGTTATTTCTGCCTCTGTTTAAGTTTTAATCCAGAGCATGGAGGGGTACTGTTGTGCTGACTGTTTTAGTCCATGTCTTTTAGGTCCACGACTCAGCCTGGTTTTGGCAATTCTTGGCAGGAAAAACTTTTGTCAGGAACATGAGAAATTGCTGGATTCAGGGCTCCCACTGTCTTAATTCCACCTAGGGACAACAGCTGCTTGTTTTACCCTGAGGCAGTATCTTTTCTGCCCTTCTCCACTTCCACAAGGCACACGATATTACACAGGGGAAATTAGGCTTTCTTCATGCTTCCCCTCTTTCTCCATGTTATTAGTCCCATAACAAGCTGCCTCTTAATCTCAAAATATTGGACATATGGAACCTTTTGGACAGTGTTCTTCTAATCCCATGAGGGACTTGGCAACCAACCAACACAAAAACCAAAATTGTCTGGAGTATTATCCAAACACGTCGGACCGAGGACCACCCTCAGCCTTCAGCATTTCTCTTGAGTCACCACTCACACACCCCTCCCTGTTAAATTAAAACCACTCTAAAAACAGTGTGGTTTTAAGCACTAGCAGGAGGGCATTTATATGGGATTTTCAGAGTGATGCTTCTCCATGGTCCAGTTTGGGACCTCCTGAGAGTAGGTTATTGTCTCAAAACATTCCCTGAAAACCATCAAGAAGCATTGGTATCTAAACACTTCAGTAACAGTTCTGCCATCTCTGGAAGCGTTAGCTGCAAATCCATTTTACCCTCTCTGGATGTTTCAGAGCTCATGGCTGGTGCTTTTGCTCCAATTTCCTATGCTTCCAATTATAGATTTGAAGCAGCAGCAGACCTCCACCAGAAACAGGAGCTGGGGTGGCCGCATGCTCCCTGACTGCCAGCCAAGGCACAGAGCTCTGTAGGGAACCAGAAGCTGTGGGCCTGCATCTCCATGGAAATAGGTCCTTGGGAAGATCAGAGCAAAGCTGGGGGTTGCATTCTGCCATTCAGTTTGTTCTGAATGGTAGCACTGTAAAAATCAATATGGTACTTTTAAAATGGATTATGAGGCAGTTAAATGCCAAGTCTCCAAAGAGGAGTTGCAAATGAAGAATGATCCCATGGGTGTTTTTATAGAGGGAATATTCAGGAAGCTGTTCTTGGCTGTTTACCTAAGAGGTCACAACAGATAAGCAATTGAATATGAGTTCCATGTGTGATGCTCTTGTTAAAGGAGCTAATATGACCCTAGGATGTATAAATGGGAATATTGAATGCTAGGGAAACATATTAGCTCTGTACATGACATTAATGAATCAAAATGAGTCCAGTTCAGCTGTCAACACTTAAAAATCATGTTGTAACACTGAGGAAGGTTGGGTAAAGAGCTGTAAGGCTGATTGAAAGCATATCTTACAATGACCCAAAGGAGCACAATCCATTTATATTATCCAAAAGGAATATAAGGGATGAATGGATCTATAAGTATCTATACATGGAGGAGGAATATGGTACCAGAGACAGCTTAACCTAGCAGACAAAGGCATATAAACCAGGAAGAGTGGAGCTAAAAATAATTCAGTTGAAAGTGAGTCACATTTTTCTCCTTAATGGTCTTGTAATTAACCACTGGAGGAGCTGACATGGGATATGGTAGCTTCTCCATCACCCCAAAAGATACTTAAATTAAGCTTGGATGTCTTTGTACATGATGTAGCTCATGTATCGGTGTGGGAATTGCTGGGCAAAACTCCATGGTCTGCATTATGCAGGAGGGCAGAGGAAACCACCATGGTTGTGCCTTCTGGCTGTGAAATCTATGAAACTATCAAAGTGATGACATCTGTATATCACATCCCAGCAGCATCCTGCCTATTTATGCAACACATGTTATGAAAAGACTCTGTTAAGGATATTTAAAGGGCTTTAAATATTTTATTAGAGGTTTGGGTTTTTTAATATACTTTGGCTGTATAACCAGGTAGATGAAATAAAGTTTAAAAAATAATAAAAAAAAAATCTTGAAATAGATTTTCTATACCCCCAAATCCCAGCCTTAAAGCTAATATTTCAGGATACTCTGGGCTTTCAATATGATGTTCCAAGGACTCTGGCCTTTATTGTGGTTTAAAGCTTCTATTTCACAGATTTATAGATGCTAAACTCAGGAGGGACTACTGTGAATATTTAATCTGACCTTGTACATAATGGGGGCCACAGGGCATCCCTCAATTGCTTCTTCGTTCAGACCATAGCCGAGACAGCCTTCCTCTCCATCCTCATAGATAAACTTCAGATCATCTCACATCTCACTACAGCATCCTTCCTTCTGCCCCTGACACATGAAATCTTTCCTGGCACATGTCCATTCAAATTGCTGATGCAAAGATCACTTGCCATTTCTATGTCTGCTTGCTGGCTCTCCCTTTTGCCTTTTCACTAACACATCTCCTGTTCCTCCTGGTCCCTACCTCTGCCTCTTCATCTCATTTGGTGTCAGCTCACTCCAGCCTCTCATGGCCCCCTTTGCTACCTTTTATTCTCATATCCCTTTCTTTTTTCCTGAACAAGCTTCATGTGGTATAGCACCAATTCATGTAGAAGGACCCTAAGTCACATCAGTGCTGCTAAATGAAAAGATTCTCAGGGCATTCACAGCCATCAGGGGGACATGGAATGAGGGTTGTGGTCAGTTCATCACAGGTTGTCTCTGCCACTCCTTGCTCTTCAGGACAGATCAGGACAGATTCTCCCCTTCTCTAGGGTTGGATAGTTCCCATGGGAGACAGTTCTGCACAAACTTCTCCAACGTGAGTCCTTCCCATGGGCTTCAATTTTCCACAAACTGCTCCAGCATGGATCCTTTCCATAAGGTGCAGTACTTTAGGGCCAAAGTGCTCCAATGTGGGTCCCTCTCAGGGCCACAAGTCCTGCCAGGAAACCTGCTCCAGATCTGGCTTCTCTCTCCATGATCCTGGCAGGTTCCTGCCAGGAGCCTGCTCCAGAACAAGCTTCCCATGGGGTCACAGCCTCCTTTGGGCACCCACCTGGTCCTGTGTGGGGCCCTCCATGGGCTGCAGGAGAACTTCTGCTCTGGTGCCTGAAGCACCTCCTCCCCCTCCTGCCTCACTGACCATGTTGTCTGCAGGGCAGTTTTGCTCACATATTCTCACTCATCTCCCCACTGCTGTTATTCTGAAGAGGTTTTTTCCCCCCTTCTTAAATACATTGTCTCAGAGGTATTACTGACATTGCTGATGGGTTGGTCATTGACCATCCTGGAGCTGGCTGGCATTGGCTCTGTCAGACATGGGGGAAGCTTCTGGCAGCTTCTCACAGAAGCCACCCCTCTAGTGCCCCTGCTACCAAAACCCTGCTGCTCAAACCCAACACAATATATCAGTGACAGATCCTTCTCACTGGATTCTTGTGCAGGGAGAAATCCTTCATGTAAATTATTAAATATCTGTGTATCATTCCAAGGCATACAACAGTGTGGTACAGTTTGCATCTAGACAAAGCCTATATTTTAATGCTCTTTGACCTTCTGAAAAACCTTGATAAACTTCAGTGCAGAAGACTGGCATCATGGGACTGTGGTCTGGGGAGAGGTGGAGCAAGGAACAGGAGGTGCCACAGCAGGGGAGCAGGCTGGAAAAGTCAGATCATACAGGAGCTCATCACAGACTTTGCTTTCTAGAGAAGAGCTCCTTGCCCTCTGTGTACCAGTGGTGCTCTGCCTGGGGTAACAGGTAAGTGAGGAGAAAGGATGCATAGGAGAATCTACTGGCTTCACTGCTTCTGCTCCATGCAAACTGACAAACCTTCTCTTTTACAAAGCCTCAGTGCACAGAGTTTTTAAACCTAATATTGCTCTAAACAACTGCACAAGTTTACCTTACATTATGTTACAGCAGAGTAATCCTTCTGGAGCCAAACTGCATAAAATTGCCCAAAACTAACACATCTCCACTCAGCCTTGCCTATTGACATGCAGGCACCTCTGGCCAAGCTGAGAGGAAATCATCTGTCAGTAGGTGTTAATGAGACCATCACATGTAGCAGGCAAGACCCAACCAGCTCAGCAAGATCTGACAAAATTTATGTTCTCATCGGGTGATCACAGCTATCTACAGTTCCACTCAGCTGTCAGGGAATCACTCGCACATATCCTTTCTCACACAGATATTTTATGAATTTTAGAGTTAGCAGGATGCAAATCTGTCCTTTGAGGATCATCTGGCAAAGCAGAGCTTTGGCCAGTACCTTGCAGGGGCTTCTGCAGGAAAACAAAATGATATTAAAGAATGCTCTAAGTGTCCCTCTCTCTGAGCCAGTGCAGTTGAAGCCTGAGGGTGGGAAGTATTTTTTTTTAGCAGAGATGTGAAGTTAAATGCCCCATTTGTTTGTAACTAGTTCTGTTGCCACGTTGCTTTTCAGGAAGTCATGGGCAGCTTCAATGTTTATACCTGTCAGCAGTCCTGAAGGAAACACTGCTGTTGGAGAAGGTGCATGGCATGTTTTCAGGTTGTCAGGCAATTACATCATGGCTTTAAACACTGGTGAGTTAAAGCAGAAGGGAGGGGGGTGGGAGGAAAGGGAGAGAGGGGAAGCTGAAGTTCACAGAGAAAATTTTCATTTAATTAACTGATAATTTACATCTCACTGTACGAATCAGAGCTAAGCATATCTGTCCCAGCCAATGTATATGACTCACAGTTCGTCAAACAGATATTCTAGAAGTGAGAAGTTACTGAAATAAAAGTCATGAATTATCAGTTGTTCTTCTATTCTTGTGGACAGCATCTTTTATTACACGTAAATTCCATTTATAGCCATTGCAAACAGAAAAAAATAGCTAAAGTCAAGTTTGCATGGATAGAAAAGTGACAAAACAAGACACTGAATCTAAGGATGGATTTCACCCTGTTGTGATAGAGGATCCACCTGACCAGCATGAAACATCTGCAAAGTCTGTTTCCAGGCTCTGCTTGGGGATTCCCTGTCCCAGTCTGCAGCAGACAGCTGCAGCATTGACGCACATCCTAAAAGCTGCCTTTTCCCTCTGTTGACCACCTGAGGAAGCTCAGCTAGAGACTGTGGTTTACTGAAGTTAATAAACCACAAAGGAGCCCTACTTGCTAATGCTTCTTGAAGGTAAGTTCAGAAGACAAATCCCAAAGAACTTTAAGAATTTCCAATGAGACACCTAGTTTGATGCATGATCCTTTCTCTGCAGTATGCTGAGATCCTGCCATGCTACCTACAAAGATAAAATGCCTCTTAACACACATTTAAAAGTCACGTCACAGAATCTGAGCTAAACAGCCAAAAAAGAAATGTCTCATTTTCAATGTGAGGTCCATGAAAGGTTCACTGTGGGAATAACTCAGCCCTGTCCTGTTCTTGAGAGCCAACATGGACTTTTGCCATGGCTTGTTGGGGTACACACATGGTTTGTCTGCAGAGGGTGATAAGCTCATTTCTCAATCTTTCTTTAACATGTCAAAAAATGACAATGGTTTGCACAGTGGGAAAAAGAGCCCCATACCAAAACATCTCAGGTTAGACACCCCCTCAAGGCAGCTCCTGCCCCATGTCTCTCTTCTAAGGATGCACCAAGCAGGAGGACTACATTGTGGTTTTTTTTTTCCTCTGGAGTACATCTATGGAGTCAGCAAACAGATGGATATAAATTTAGCTGTTTAACTGATTCAACTGTTTAGAAATTTAACAAACAAATGTACATACCAGTACATTTCCAGGTGTCTGGAAACCAGTGTTTTCTGTCTGAGACAGCAAAATGAATGGAGAGCAATATTCAAACACTGAAAGTTAGTAGACTAGGTACAAAAATATACCAGTTGCTAGGAGATGGCATTTAATCTGGAATTTTAGGCAGTAAGTAAAAATTAAGTTACAAGAAGAAATATTGTTTAGGGCAGAAATCAGGCTGAAGCAAGAGGCTGTTTATGAGAGAAGGCACAGCAAGGATGCTGCCCGGCCACGTGCCGTGGGGCCGGAGGTGAAGGGGAAGGTTATTGACATGACCATGGGAACAAAAGACCTGCCAGTGAAAGACAGCAAGGACAAAACTCTTTCCTGGTTGAAGCTGCTAGGAGATGTGCTACTAAAGTAAATAAGAGCTGTACTTCAACCTGCAAATATCACCTTTGCTTGTCATGGAAGTCCAACCAGAAGCTAAAATCTTGCGAAACTCAGCTCACTGCCTCCAGTAGTGAAAATTACAGAAAACACACAGCAATGTTCATTGCTTGTGAAGTTGGGTCCCCAAACCAGTTTCTGCTGGTTTCTTTCATCACTGAAACCCCTACTTTCTTAATAGCATTAGAATTGATAAATGTTGGGTTTTAAGACTAGACTGTCTTGTGAAACCATATGGGTTCAACAGCAAAGCCAGCAGGGAATGAGTGGGGCTGGCTGCTCCTTACAGCAGCCCAGTCCCTGGTGGCAATTGTCCAAATGGGATTTTAGTCCAGTTGAAATATAGAGCAAAATTGAAATAGATTTCAGGAGGTCATTTTCTGCCCCCCCTCACACAGGTAAAGAGTTGTGTGTAATCTAGTCCAGCACAGGGTAATCACCTACACATATAGAGGAAAAACCACACTTCTGGTTTCTGTGTGCACTTATGTACATGCAGGTATTAGAAGCAGTGTTTGCCTTCAGCACCACCCCTGAGGGTAATTTCCACCTCAGACATCCCTTTGACCAAGGCTGGTAAGCATTTTTACAATATTTGGTCACAGTGATTACATTAATTAGTTGGATCAAACTATTGGGGTCCCAAGGCCAAGACAGAAATTCTGACTTTTTACAGCCTTGATATTACCTGTAATCCTGATGTTGGAGCACTCCTCATTTAGACTTCCTTTGGACAGTGCTTGTCAAAGTGATTAATAATTTTCTCTGGGCAGCAGCCAAAGATCAGAGTCCATGCTGACATCTGCAATCTGCCAGAAGGCTTTGATGTTGTCAACAGGTCTATGGTGAAGCCTAAATAACCACTGGCCAAGGGGATATGTTCTCCTTGCTCAGAAATCTAAAGGACTGTCCTCTCTGTTGACCCAGCTGTCTTCCAAAGGATAACTACTGATTGCAGCCATTGCTGGCTGCTTCACTGGCCTCTGCAGAACAAAGTTTCTGGCAGGAAGGCAGTAATGTGTGTGCTGTTACATCAGTGCTGATGGTGGCATTGGCATCTCCTCTTCATTTAACCTGGAGAGCAGAGTTGGTACCATCTGGATCTTCACCCTTGCCAGGGTTCTCTGCAGTGAGGAGGGGCTGGACAAGGACTGATTGGTTGTTGTTCAATCCCTCTGATTGATTCCACTGCTTGGGTGGCAGACTATCAGCCAACAAGGGTTGGCTGGATTTTTTGCATTACCTGTGGTTAGGAGCCCAGAGCCCAACCACCACAGTCACTGAGTGCATCTCTCATATTTTATCATCTCTAGATGATAAAGATGAAGACCTGCTTAAATGGGAGGGTTGGACCAGATGCCCTCCAGAGGTCCTTTTCAACCTGAATCATTCTGTGATTCTCTGACTTTTCTGAAAGCAATGATTGCTGAACTTACAGAGCTCTTTGTAAAGCTCAGTGTGAGATCTCACCTTTGGGAACCTGCTCTTCCACCCCAGTGAGAGGCCCAGCCTGTGCTGTAAGGCTTCCCAGTTGCACTGGGGAGACCTCCAGGAGGTACCTGGAGGATGCTTTGAGGAAATTTGATAATGATGATGTACACCTGCAGGAAAGCAAGGGCTCTTTCAGGGATGCACTTGGGCCACAACAACCCCATGCAACAGTCCAGGCTTGGGGCACAGTGCCTGAAAAGCTGCACAGTGGGAAAGGACCTGGAAGTGCTGGCCAACAGTGACTGAACATGAATCACCATGTACCTAGATGGCCAAGAAGGCTAATAGCCTGTATTAGAAAATGTGGCCAGCAGGACCAGGGCAGTTATTGTCCCCCTGTACTTTGCACTGGTGAGGCCACACCTGGAGTGCTGGTTTTGGGCCCCATTTTTGGGCCCCTCACTTGAAGAAGGACATTGAGAATGTGTTGGAATGCGTTCAGAGAAGGACAATGGATCTTGTGAAGGGTCTGGAGCACAAGTCTGATGAGGAGCGGCTGAGGGAGCTGGGGGTGTTTAGTCTGGAGAAAAGGAGGCTCAGGGGAGACCTTATCACTCTCTACAATCCCCTGAAAGGAGGCTGCAGCCAGGTGGGGGTCGATCTTTTGTCCTACGTAATCAATGATGGGACAAGGGGAAATGGGCTCAGGTTTCACCAAGGAGATTTAGATTGGATATTGGGAAAAATGTCTTCACAGAAAAAGTGGTCAGGCACTGGAACAGGCTGCCCAGGGAAGTGATGGAGTCGCCATCACTGGAGGTGTTTAAAAGAAGTGTAGGTGACATGGGACATGGTTTAGTGATGAACTTGGCAGTGATGGGTTAGCAGTTGGACTTGATCTAAGAGGTCTTTTCCAACCTAAATGATTCTACAATTCCATGATGGCATCGCCACTCTGGGCTGCAGCCAGCTTTTCTCCCAGAATGACTGGAACTGCCATCGCTTCTGCTGGCAGCACACGCAGATTTATCAGTGGGTGATGGAGGCAGTAACCTTCATCCCTGCCACATCAGGTGCAAGGGGCCAACTGCCCACACTGTCCATCTGTCCACACTGTGGCCTAGCCTGGGGCTCCCTTCAGCCCAACGTGGAGTTTGAATGAAAAAGAGAAAGAAAGAGAAATATAAAAGAAGCATGTGGGAAGCATTATGATTTCTTCAGTTTATTTTTAAGAGTGTGTTCCTGGGCTTTCAAGGGACAGGAGGAGGGGTTTATCCCTACAAAGTGGGTCACAAAGTGAAAGAAAATCCCAGAGTATCCTTACTCCTCAGTTTGTAATTGTTTGCAGTGATTTCAACCTGGAATATTATGCTAAATCAAATCATTTCCTAGGCTGCATTGAATGGTCATCACATGAAGCAGGAGCTGATACTCCTCTGTTGGAGATTAGATTGCTACAGAAGCTGAACTAGGTAGCACTGTAGATTTTTTGGCCCTAATATAGTGAAAGCTGAGGGAGAGATAAACTTAAGGTAAGAATAAAAGTGAAGACATCATGTCTTTAGTCACTCTGACCTTCTGATGCTGACTGCTTTGACAAAGGAAGATACAACAAGGATTTTGCTAGCAAAAGAGATAATAAAAGAACATTACTAGCTTGAAAAGAATAATAATAAGATTGTGTTTCTAAAGGGGACAAAGGAGTCCGAGTGGAAGATTTTGTACAAACATAGTGACCTATAAATACCAGTAAACTATATAATAAATTAACTTTATTTACATAAGCAGAATCCATATCAATCCTCACACTTCCCTTCTATTCTGCTCTTACAAGACCTCACTTGGAGTACTGTTTCCAGCTCTGAGACCTGAAGTAATGGAAAGGCATGGACTGTTGGAGCGGGTCCAGAGGAGGGCCACAAAGATAAACAGAGGGATGGAGCATCTCTCCTATGAAGGCAGGCTGAGAGAATTGGTGCTGTTCAGACTGGAGGAGAAGGCTCCAGGGAGGCCTTTAGCAGCCTTCCAGTACTTAAAGGGGATTCAGAAGAAAGAAAGAGACTTTTTACCAGGGTCTGTAGTCATAGAAGAAGGTGTAATAGTTTTAAACTGAAAATTTGATAGATTTAGATTAGCTATGTGGTGATTTGACCTGGGCTGGATCCCAGGTGCCCACCAAAGCAAATCTGTCCTTCTCCTCCTCATCTGGACATGGGAGAGAAAATATAAAGAAAGGCTTGTGGATTGGAATAAAAATGAGGAGAGATCACTCAACAATTACCATCACTGTCAAAACAGATTTGGGGCAATTTGTTGAATTTATTACAAATCAAAATATGAACAGGACAATGAGAAGAAATCCTAACCTTAAAAACACTTTCCCCCATCCCTTCCTCCTTCCCAAGCTTAGCTTCATTCAGCATGGGTCCCTTCCATGGAGTGCAGTCCATTAGGAACAGACTCTTCCAATGTGTGTCCCTTGCAGGGTCACAGGTCCTGCCAGCAAATCTGCTTCAGCCTGGGCTCCTCTCTCCATGAGTCCACAGTCCTGCCAGGAGCCTGCTCCATGCAGGCTTCCCAGGGTAACACAGCCTCCTTGGACATCCATCTGCTCTGACATGGGCTCCTCCATGGGTTGCAGGTGGATCTCTGCATCCCCCTGATCCTCCACAGGCTGCAGGTGAATCTCTGCATCCCCCTGATCCTCCACAGGCTGCAGGTGAATCTCTGCATACCTGTGATCCTCCATGGGCTGCAGGTGGATCTCTGCATCCCCCTGATCCTCCATGGGCTGCAGATAGATCTCTGCATCCCTGTGATCCTCCATGGGCTCAGGGGCACAGCTGCCTCGCCATGGGCTGCACCACGGGCTGCAGGGGAATCTCTACCACAGCACCTGGAGGTCCTGCCCCTCCTTCCTCACTGACCTGGGTGTCTGCAGGGCTGTTCCTCTCATGTATTCTCACTCCAGTCTTCTCTGGCTGCAATTGTTATTTGTTTCCCTTCTAAAATATATTATCACAGAGGCATTGCTACCACAGAACCATCCTGGAGGTGGCTGGGATTAGCTCTGTTGGACATGGGAGAGCCTCCAGAGCTTCTCACAGAAGCCGCCTCTATAGCCCCCTGCTCACCCCCCACATGCACAGACTGTGGGCTGCTTGGGCCTGCTGGTCTCTGCCACCATTGATGCACAAAGCCTGACACAGTCTGGTGCCCTGTGTGAGCTTAGCAAAGCCAGAGCAAGCACTGCTATTCCAATAGAAGCTGAAGAAGGAAGCAAAAGCAGAAGGCATTGCCAGCATCCAGTGCAACACCATGTGAATTTTAAGAAATATGAAAGGGGGATAGAATTTGTTACCACTTTCCCTTGAATTCCCTGTTTCTCTTCTTTTAAAATTGAATGTTGCGGAGATGTGTTAATTTTGAGGGTCCTGCTGTAACTCGATGTGCATGGGGGAGGGAGGGGAGAGAGGGAGAGGTTAGTGTCATTTTCATGTGGGGAAAAGAAGAAAGTCCAGG
Source organism: Certhia americana (assembly GCA_018697195.1). Taxonomy (NCBI): domain Eukaryota; kingdom Metazoa; phylum Chordata; class Aves; order Passeriformes; family Certhiidae; genus Certhia; species Certhia americana. The sequence continues at coordinate 139,876,051 of CM031858.1, read as the reverse complement.
GCAAAGTATTTCTGAGGTCTACTCAAGGCTCAGTGAGGATCCCAAACACCACCTTTCTAACTGGGTTAAAGCCACAGGAGCCAGCTGCACACACCCTGAAGGGATCGAGGTCATGGCAGTGAATAGAAATGATTCCTAAATCTTCCCTTTCTGCAGCAGCATGGCTCACTGAACCCGGGGAATCTGGAGAGCTGAGCTGGGCTGAGCTGGGCTGAGCCCAGCCAAGCCCAACCCAAAGATTCTCCACTTCCATGGCTGAGCATGAGGAGCCTTCTTATTTCTTCAGCAGCTTCTTTGGATTTACACTCACCACCTACCTATGGAAATAGGGATGGGGACTCACACCCACTTACTCTGTGCAGCAGAGCAGGCTGTGTGGAGAAGATGGATTACTTTCATCTTGGTGATTGTGTTTTACCTTGTGATGCCCTGGATGTTTATTCCTTTATCATGTATTAATTATTGGCATTCTTTAGGCTTCCTTCTGTCTTAATCTGATTTAAAACAGACATTTGCATTTGAAAAGTAGCTAGCATGTATAGCAAATCCTTTCCCTTGGTTTGCTATTAATGCAGCCAGCTTTGATGTATTATATTAATGCTGTTTGCCAGGGGTGAAATCAGCACACCACCTATGGAGAGGCACTTCCTTGGTGAACCTACTGCTTTTACCCACAGGCAAAGTATCTATCTACCCTGGTGGAAAACCCAGGCGCTGACTGCAGCAGCATGGTCACACACCTGCTCCTCTCCCTGCTGCCTTCCACCTGGTTTTGGGAGGCCCAGAGGCTCTGCACTGTGCCCACGATGACCCAGCCTGAGGACCTGCCACATCCATGGCAATGGAGGAAGCGAGTGCTAAACACACGACAGGGCACCAAACCAGCAGCTGAAGGCTGTGCAGGGAATGAGGCAGGCAAGTGCAGGGGAACTCCTGGCTAGAAGAGGACTGGGTGAGATGAGAATTTACCTGATGGTGTTCCTGAGGGTTGTATGCACTGAGGCTGAAATGCATGTGTGATTCAAAATGACCCAACTTTTATGCAGCCAGTTGAGGAACAGACTAAAGCAATCCTCTGGTGAGTTCAGTACTAGTATTTCCTTTATTTCCTTTTTTTTTTTTTTTTTTTTTTTTTTTTTTTTTTTTTTTTTTTTTTAATTTATTTTTATTTTACTGTATGCATAATTTAAGGCTTCTGGGAAGTTGTCCTGAGCTTGATTGACCTGTTTGAACTGGTGCTAAGGGCATATGGAGCCGCTGCTGCAGCCCCCTGAGGCTGGGTTAACTGTACTGGTGAGTGATGGGCACAGGACAGGTGACCAAGGAGCAGTGCCTGGCCTGCTCATGTGACACTAGCAGAGGTGGCTCAAGTCACCAGCCTCAATCCACCATGGCTGCTTGTCCAGGCTTTCCCTCTGCTCTCCTGAGGTCTGACAGCCAAACTGCCTGGAGCAGCCTTTCCTCACCCTGCTCTGGCATGACATTCCCAATCAGCTGTGACTCTTTGAATGGGAGGGTTTGCTCACCTGGCTCCTGCTATCAGGGCTGGGTGAGAAGCCATGTTTCTGTGTGGCAGAGCTGGGGAAGGGATGGGCTTTGGCAAGCAGCAGTGCCAAGCAGTAGGGTCTGGAAACCAGACTCTCCCAGAACAGCATGTCTGATCATGGCATTAGTTAAATAGAAACAGCTTAAAGTAAACTTGTTCCTTCTTAAATGCTCACACAGAGCTTTGCACCATGTTGATTTGGTTTGAAAAGCATTTTTGTTAAATTGGACAAAATTTAAAGAGTTTCCAGAGCTCATTTACCAAAGGGGTTGGAAAAGTTATTTCAAGTTAACAGCCTACATTACAGTAGTAGTTATTTGAACAGGTGGGGACTGGGGGAAGTAGGGACATTAGCCAAATCATGAATCATAAGCTAATCAGATTGCCACCCATGTTTGAACCAAAAGAAAAGCCATGCACAAAAATACATCACCAGCTACAGAACTGACTCAGCAAGGACCTGAACTTTTGTTGGGGTATATTGGGGTAAATGGCTACACTTTGACTTGGGACAGGAGCTTTCCGTGGAAGCCACCAGGGAGCCTGGCTCCCCTCTGACAACTCTGAGGGTGTGGGACTTCTTTGTACTCTTTGTTTGCTCCCCACTGCATTTCTGCTCCATCCAAGCAGGGAGGAGTTTGGGGCCTTGCACTCTTTATCTTTAACAAAGTTTTTTTCTGCCTGCCCTTGGGTTTGAGGCACTTTCCACAGATGAGCAGGAAAAGCAGAGAGACCAACTTCAGATACCCCCAGAGGGCCCTTCAGGACATCTATAGCCTCTGCCTCCTGTAGGGAAGCTCCTCTCTCTGGTGCAGTAGGATATATTTGGCTGTCCAGGAAGAAGTGGGTCAGGGAATAAGCTATTCCTTGACCCATCCAAAACCCAGGCAAAGAGCTGTGCAGAATCATGCCATGGCCCAGCTATGCTGAGTAGCAAGGGCTGCTGCACTAGCTCTGCACTGGGATGCACTGGGATGGGGGTTCATCTCCTCCTGGAGCACAGTCACTGAGAAGTCCCTAGAGTGAAAAAAAAATATGGAGATTTAACTGCATTTAGAATAAAGTAAAATAAAACTACACTATTGAAACTGTGTTGATGTTAGTGAAATTCCTTGTGTCTTACACCAGCAGGCAGAAAATCAGAACTAAAGTGCTGAGGATGCTGGCAGATACTTTCCTGTTTGTGTGTGCAGTGGAGAAAAGTGCTTGTTTGGTGCTGATTGCAGACTATGGAATAAGAGCAATTTCTCATCCCACCTCCACAGAAGCTATTTAAATAGTTCTACACCCACTTTGAAAGATGCTCAGTTAGAAAGGAATAAATCTGGAAGTTATTACTCCTCAAAGAAAGAAGCACCAATAAATAGGCTCTGCTAAGGCTGCTGATGCTCTCGGGGATAGCAGCTGCCCAGGAGCTTTCCCTTGGCCAGCCTGCCTTTGCAGTGGAACAGTTATTATTAGGCAGCCTGCAGAGCAAACACACGCCGCGGGAAAGAGCCCTGCGGCTCGTGTCTGAGGAGCCCTTGGAGCCGACCCTTTGTCCCACTGAGGCTTGGGGCCAAAGCCCAGCTGGCTCCTCACAGGCTGCATGAGCCCCCACGTGCTCCCCATCCAGCACAGGAGCGGAGGGAACAACCAGGAAAACTCAAGGACATGCCAGGAGAAGCAATAGACAGAGCTAATTAAAAAAGCCCTTATGAAATACAGAGGCCAGAACGGTGTCAGCACGTGCGGTCATTCAATGCCTCCCTTTCCCCTCCTTGGGGATTGATGGCCACAAGATCACCCACAAAGTGCTTTCCAGGTCTTTCCCAAAACTAGAGGTGGAGATTTAACCCACAGCACCTCTGCAGGGCTTCTGGCAGGATGCTGCCCAGCACCCAGCCACTCTCCTGCTGCCCCTCTGCTAGACCTCCTGCCCGGCAGGACAGTGAAAGGGAAGAGCAGTTGCTGGCCAAGTCTCTTCCTGGGGGATATGGAGGGAAAAGTTAATCTCGGGTGGAGAGCTGGGCCAGCTCTGTGCAGGGAGAGCCAAGTGGGACTCAGGAACATTGCCACTCATTGCCCCCAATCCTGGCCTGAGAGCAGGCATTCAGGCAGCCTGGGAGCTTTCCCACCCCCATCACATTAGATATTCATGGATTTAAGTTGTTTCCGATTTAGGTTGGACCCAAAGAAAAACTTTTATGAATTGATGCACTCAAAATAGCCACAGAGGGTTGAGTCCTCGAATGAATCTCATACACTGGTACTGTCAGAGCCAGCTGCTTGTATTCAGACCCTCAGCACTGCCATCCTGCTCTGTAACCAGCACACCAGGGCCCCAACCCTACAGCAAGTTTCAGGCAATGCCTTGTATGTCTCTGGCTTTTGCCCAGCAAAGATCTACTTTGAGATTAAGATCTTAATATTTATAAGCCCCTGGTTTTACTATCTGTTTAATATCATGGTAAATCAGGTGCCTACACTGCTATCCCTCCAACTCACTTGAAAATCTCACTTTCTTAACAAAGGACAGTTACATTTTTCCTTAAAAATAAACTAATTATAAAGTCGCTGTGATTTTCTCACATTTAAACAGCCAATTATTTCTGAGGACATGAGAAACAGCTGTTGCAATGTTGAAGCTCAAACAGTTACATCTCTGCTATTTTAATGGGTACAAGTTGATACTTTTATTCCCATGTTATCACATGTTAGCAAGACATGATAAGCAACCATAGCATTAGTATTAATTTGTGGAGCAAAGATCACTTCAATTTGCCGCAACGAGGAATAATTTTAACAGAAAATTAGCATGCCACAAACAACTCCTTGGAAGCCTGCTGTGTTCCCCCCACCTTTTTTCCCCTCTTCCTTTGTTTTTTGATAAAGAATCACAACCCTGGGTAAGGCAATTTGAAGATAGATACAGTTTTTAAGGTTGCCGTTGCTCTTTCCAGACAGGGGAGTGGACTTCACAAAATGCTTTCCAAAGTTTAACTTGCAATTGTCAAGCACTGAATAAAGGGAGAGCACTGACTTTGCTTCCCACCAGAAGGTGAACAAATATCAAACAGGAGTCAGTTCTTCTCTCACAGCCTTCGGGTGAGGACTCCTGCTAAAAGCTTTGCTCTTCAATATGTGTATGATCACCCAAACCAAAGTAGCATCTGCAGGTACTTGGCATCTGTGGAAACCATGCTTACAAATACAGAGCCAAGCCTGGAGCTCCAGGCTGCCGGTTCTGCAAGGCTTTGTTTTATTCTTTGGAATTCCTTGTTGCTCTTAGCCAGGGAAAAGCATGTGTGTGACACAACGAATGTTCACTTGAGCTAAGCATGGTACAGAGTTAACAATTTTTAACTGCTCATGTGTCTTCTCGTTTCAAACATCTTAAGTCCATTGTATTTTTATCCTTTTCCCCCTAGGATCATGACACACTTGACATGGTAATAAATCAGTTCTCATGCTGTCCTATTAGCCAGGAAAATATTATCAATCCCATTTAGCTGGAAATGTGAGACCCACAGGTAACCTAATAGAGTGATTACCCAGGGTAGTTACCTATAGCAAGCCAGTCTCAGCAGAGGAGTCCCATTCCACCCTCTCAGAGAGGATGCTCTCCTGGAAATTGTGGTGATTTTAGGTCTCCTACTTGGGCAAACACTTAAGCAGTTACCAGATTTTTAAAAAAAGGGAATAGCGATAGGTGAGAGAGTGAGAGAATTTTTCTCTTATGTTTTGAGTGGATTTCAGTGCAAGAATCAAGTTACTATGTTCAGGTTTGAAATCTGTAGATGGAGAAACACCTAATGCCCAGCGAATCAGTCAAGGAAATTACTCAACAGCATCAAAATTAGAATGCATCCAAGTGTGTGAAGCAATAGGAAATTTTTCACACTAAAAAAGTAGAAGGTACCTCCAGATTTAAGTGACAGCTGAGCCAGGAACTCCTAGGAATTAAATTTTGAAGGCATCTCAAGCTGTAGCTGGACACTGAGAGACCCAAAAATGAGGAGCCCTCACTAATCTACCTCACTAAGAATTTGGCCCCAAGTGACTTGCCACAGATTGGGCAGGTGTTAAGTTACAAAGTCAGAAATAGAAAACCAATTCCCTCTCCTGGCCTTTCATTTAAAGGCTTGGACACATTCCCAGACAACTGTCAGCCACATGAAGATACGAATTATTTGGAAGAGTGCAAAGGGTAATGAACCAGGTCAAAAGCCACCTGCAAACTTGCAGACCCTTAGCAGGCAGCAGTGGCCAGAGCAAACCTGGGGTTGGTGACTCATGTTCTTGCCATGTGGATACACTGAAATACCCTTTCACTACTGATTCTTCCTCATCTTCAGGCAGAATTTCTATTATACACTGGTTTCTGCTCCATCATCTACCTGCCAGGTGGCAGATGCAGGCAGAGAAAGGGAGGCTTCCTTTTCTGGAGCACTCAGCCTCCCAGGCTGTGGATAGCTCTCCAGCCAAAGAGCTGAAGGCTGGCTGTGTGATTCCTGCCATGCTGCCCACAGGGCCTGAGCAGCAGCAATGAAGTGGGCTGGGCACAGGCTGATTTCAATCTGTGACACAGAAAAGTTATAAACAGTGTGTGATGGCTGGTTTAGAAAGGTATTCAAAAAGGCAATTGATCACCATAGCCACCCTCTCCCCAGTTACAGGCACACATGCACATCTCCTAGAGTAGGTTCTGCCTGGCACAATGGGATCCAGATCTCCCTGGAGCAGTCAGACTGTAACTCAGGAATCCTACAGATAAAACCTGCTAGCACTGATCTGTAGAGGTTTATTTCTCTGTGGTCTAAAATGACAATCTTATTGCCTTTTTTCAGATGCAAATATTTCAAACCTGAAATATTCACTGGTGCTGTGAAGTTGGCAACAAGTGCAAGGCAGTTCAGCTGGAAAGCCAACAGCTTTCACTTCCCTGTTGCAGGGAGCAGCACCACAGTACCCCAGGCTCACCAGCACCCATCCTCAAAATCTGTCTGCAACAGCTACCATCCTTGGCACAGGCAGCAAAGCTCACAAAGGACTGTTTGAAACTGGTCCCCAGAGGCTTAATTTGCAGAGCAAATTTGCAGTAATGGGATTCCAGATTCCACCTTCCTGTGCCTGACAGAAGGTGTGCCTGCGAGCTGCCTTGGTTCACCTTTCAAGAAGCTGACCTCTTTTTTCCTGAACAGCATCTCAGTTCTGGAATGACAAATGTTTCAGAGAAGGACTACAGGGCTAACGAATAGATTAATATTTAATCACACTTCCCCACTACTGGGTCATTGTCCAAAATTTCTGACTCCTGTACCTAAATCTACACCACTCACAAATATGACTTTGTTCTCAGAATTTGACATTTTCTTATTATTCTTGATTTCTTCCTGCAACAGTCCTCCCCACAGTCAAATTGTTTTTAAGGGAATTGTCTTCTCTTGGCTCCAACTACAGGATTGACCCACATTTTCTATCAGCAATGCACGCTTCAATAGTAAGTTCTCACCCCATTTCCTGAAGAGACACCATCTCCACACACATTATGATGCATTTCTCCGCCTCAGCTCAGCATCAGTGCAGGGAGAAGAGGAAAGGACACAACAGCAGCCTCAGCTCATTCCTAGGACATGCATGGAAGAGCGCAGGGGTAGGGAAGCTTTGGGCAGATCTGAGGTTTCTGTCCCTCAGGTGGTGTAAGACCTGTCCACATCTGGCAGCTAGAGAGGGGGATTGCAACCCAGGGAAGGTAAAATCTGTTGCACTTTTAGCGCAAGAGATGAGCGACCAGGAAAGCACATTGGGACAGGCTTTAGCATTGGATAGTTACTTGACATCCAGGGGTTTGTGCAAGCACCTTGAAGGCTATCCCAGGTAATTTCTCCACTATTATTTGCTCAGTTAGCAGGACTGAAACAGATATACTCATTGGCACTGCAATCATCCCTTCCTGGGTGCCAGAGCAAGCTGGGGACCCCACCTGTGTTCCTGCCATCCCCTCCAGCCTGGGTTCACCATACAGTCCATCCTGCCTGAGTGATGAGGGCTCTCCCAGAGCGCAGGCTGCTGGCGATGTTACTGAATGCCAAGGAGCGGATGAGGTTAAGCTCAAATACGTAGCTGCAGGGATGGCTGGGTGTTTAGGCAGCTCCCAACAGACCACTCGTTTATCAGCATCGTTTTGCTGTCTGCCAGGCCCAAGGAGCCGCCTCGCTGGTGCGGAGGGCCTGCTCCCGGGCGGCGATGGCCTCGGGGTGCGAGGGCAGCCCCAGCGCTGGCAGCGGAGCCACCTCTGCCAGCCGGCGAGAGGGGCCGCGAACACGGTCCCCAGCCCTGCCCGCACCACACACAACGCTTGTTACCAGGCGCCTCGTAACTGGGTTTGTGGGTCTCAGCCCCCGGTTTGGGGTCTGTTCTCTCGGGGTCGCTGCAGCATAGCGGCGTGGCACTCGGCAGGGGGCGGCAACGGCGGCACCGCCAGCGGAGAGCCGGGTCGGGGCACCCTCGGCCAGGGGCTGAGGGATGCACTGGCAGGGGGGCGGAGCGGGCAAGGGGCGAAGGAGCCCCCAAGTCACGGCTCACCGGAGGTGACCCCGCGGGGCAGCCCCGGCCGGGCCGCTGCAGACACCGCAGACCCACAGCCCCCACAGCCGCCCCGGGGGCGGCGCGGCGTCGCATCC
>CM031858.1:139787298-139863898 GCA_018697195.1 Certhia americana | reverse complement strand
GTTGCACATAAACGCACGAAAATGGAAACTATAATGGTAACTCAGCTAATACCGTCCTCGAAGGACGGCACCCAGCGATGGCTAGCGGAGGCACCTCTGCCAGCCGGCGAGAGGGGCCGCGAAAACACGGTCCCAGCCCTCCAGCACCACACACAACGCTTGTACCAGGGCCTGTAACTGGGTTTGTGGGTCTCAGCCCCGGTCTGGGGTCGTTCTCTAGGGGTCGCTGCAAGCATAGCGGCGTGGCACTCGGCATGGTGGGCGGCAGCGGCGGCACCGCCAGGGAGAGCCGGGTCGGGGCACCGCGGACAGGGCTGAGGATGCACTGCAGGGGGGCGGAGCGGGCAAGGGCGCGAAGGGAGCCCCAAGTCACGGCTACCGGAGGTGACCCCGCGGGGGGCAGCCCCGGCCGGGGGCCGCTTGCAGGACACCGCAGACCCACAAGCCCCCACAGCAGCCCCGGCGGCGGCGCCCCCGCCCGCCGGTTATTCACCTGGGCGCGGCGGAAGCCCGCCCCCCCGGACGGATCGCCCGCCAATGGCGCGCGGGGATGTCGGACGGGGTGAGGGCAGCGCGCGGGGCCTGGGCGGAGGGCGGCGCGGCAGGGTGCGGCGGGCGGGGGTCGCGGCCCCGGCGGGAGGGGACGGGCGAGCGGGCTCGGGGCTCTGCGGCCGTGCTGCGCGGCCGGGGGAGCGGGGAAGGGGGGAAGGAGGCGAGCAGGAGAGGGAGGAGGAGAAAGAGAGGGCAGGAGGGTCCTCGCCGCCGCTGCTCCGTCCTGGGGCCATTCAGCGGGCGAGAGGCGAGGAGCGAGCGAGCCGCCCCCAGGGGCCGGGCGTGGGACGCCGGGCGCTGCGGGGCTCTCAGGCTGCGGGCGCGGTGGCCGCGAGTTGTGATCCGGCGGGGGGCTGGGCCGAGGCGGGCTGGGCTGGGCTGGCGGCGCGGGGCGGAGCGGAGGAGGGGCGGGAGCGTGGCGGGGAGGCCGAGGCGACGGCAGCGGCGGGAAGGCACGGCGCGGCGCCGTGCCCGGTGCCGCCCCGCGCGTGTGGGGCCGAGCCCTGAGTGCATGCGGGGCGCCACGCCGGGCCGCCGCACGCGGCGCCGCCCGCCGCCTCTGAGACACCGGCGGCCGAGAAAGTTGCGGCGGTCGCCCACAAGCGCGCCGCTGGACGGCGGCTGGGGAACGGCGCCGAGCGGAGGTGGGCGAAGAGAGTTTGAAGCGCTCGCCGGCGGGAGATGCGGAGCGGAGTGAGAGCGGCGCCCGGCGAGCTCGGGCTGCCCCCGCCTTCCTCCGCAGCCCCCCGGACCCCCGCCGGACACATGCAGGCCAAAAAACGCTACCTGACGCTGCTCTCTGCCGGCACCTGTCTTGCCCTGCTGCTCTACCTGGGAGGCGTGCGGCTGCGGGCGGCCCGGCACTCGCCGCCCGGTAGCCGGCATGGCCCGCGCCCCGGCGGCGCCGAGCGGCCCTGGCCCCGCTTCCCCGACGCCCTGCGGCCCTTCGCGCCCGCCGAGCGCCCGGGCCCCGAGGGCGGCGGGCGCGTCTCCCCCCGTCAGCGGCGGGACGCCAGCGCCGGCCTCTACCGCGGGCGCCGCTGCCGCATGGAGTCCTGCTTCGACTTCGCCCAGTGCCGGAAAAACGGCTTCAAGGTCTACGTGTACCCGCAGCAGAAGGGGGAGAAGATTGCTGAGAGCTACCAAAACGTCCTGGCCGCTATCGAGGGCTCCCGGTTCTACACCTCGGACCCCGGGCAGGCCTGCCTCTTCGTGCTCAGCCTGGACACGCTGGACCGAGACCAGCTCTCGCCCCAGTATGTGCACAACCTCCGCTCCAAGGTGCAGAGCCTCCACCTGTGGAACAACGGCAGAAACCACCTAATTTTTAATTTATACTCCGGCACCTGGCCCGACTACACTGAGGATGTGGGGTTCGATATTGGCCAGGCTATGCTGGCCAAAGCCAGCATCAGTACTGAAAACTTCAGACCCAACTTTGACGTTTCTATCCCACTCTTTTCTAAGGATCATCCTAGGACAGGAGGGGAGAAGGGATTTTTGAGGTTTAACACCATCCCTCCTCTCAGGAAGTACATGTTGGTATTCAAGGGGAAAAGGTACCTGACGGGGATAGGGTCAGACACCAGGAATGCCTTATATCACGTCCATAACGGAGAGGATGTTGTCCTCCTGACCACCTGCAAGCATGGCAAAGACTGGCAAAAGCACAAGGATTCGCGCTGCGATCGAGACAACGCCGAATACGAAAAGTAAGTGAGCGGCGTCCCTTCCCCGTGCTTGTATCCCCAGGGCATGCCGGCATGCCCTCCGCTGCAGGCGGCCCGGGCCGCCGGGCAGATGTGAGCAGATGTGTGCCAATGCGCTGGCAGCGGCTAGAGGGAAGCATTCATCGCTCCTTTGGGCGAGTCGGGGGCTTTTCCCGTCACCCGTGCGGCTGCCGGCTGGCTCCGTGCTGCCTTGGCTGGGGGAGCTGGCCGAGAGGCATTGAAGGGCGATGCGGTGTCCTGCAGCCGTGGCGTTGCTCGTCCGGCGACTGATGACCTGCATCCGCAGCCCGATGGCTTTCCAGAGGTTGCCAGCGGCGGAGGTGCTGCTGGAGGATGCGCTGGCATTTGACACTGCTTTTTGTCCCCTCAGCGCCTCTTAGGCCAGATGACCTGTGCTTTCCCTGCCCTGAGACAAAGTTTGTACGAATCCTCAGCTCTCTCCAAATCGCATGTGAGCCAGACTCCCGAAGTGGGTTGGCCGCTGAGGGCGATGGCTGGGATGTGCTCTCCAAAAAGCACTGCCTGGCGTGTGACCTGTGTCTGTGTATCTCCACAGACAAGCCAGTAACTTGCATTGTCGTGTTCTTCCTCTCAGTTCAAGCCAGCACAGTACCAGTAAAGGAAGAAGGAGTGTTGGCTGTGTTTGTGTCCTGTGTTTGTTTCTGGTTTTTTACGTATGAGAGGCTACACCAGTGATGTGAGATCAGCTTGTGCTTTCTGTGAATGCCTGCTAGCTTGCCTTTCCTCGACTTGTATTTTTATTTGTTGGTAGTGTCACTGTGAAGCCAAATTCTGTCTCACTGTACTGCTGCCCTTGCCTTCCAGTCTGCTTTTCAGGTTTGTATATATAGCTGCCGAGAAAATCGCTTCTGGGAATTACCTCCAGGATTGCGATGCTGACTAAGCCATTTGCAGCTGATTAGTTCATTTAAATGCCGACCACCGCTATGTTTGCTGCAGGATAGGTGCCTGTATATGAAGTTTTTCACATGAGAATATTTCCTGGGTAGCATGAATTACACACTGAATTAAAACAGACCAGCCGTACAGCATTGGGTGATGTGCAGTGGAGCTGCACCTAGAGCTGCCAACGGCTGGAGGGTTTTGTGGTGCACAGGGGAACGTGGGTGGAAAAATACTTTTGGAGAGCATTTGGGAAGAAACTACGTTGGCATTAATACTGGTGAAAATTTCCGACTGGCTGGGTGTTTGTTTCTCCATCGAAACTATCCTCGGGGGTTGGGAAGAGACCGGGAAGGTCAGTGTGGCAAAGTTGGGAAGCCTGCATGAACTGCCTGGGTGAACTCTGCTCACCTTTTGGTTACTGTAGTTCTGCTGCAGAGGGGGAGGAAAGAGCAGTGCAAATACTCAGTGGACTTTTAATCCCATTCATTTTCAGAAAACTGATGGGCAAGTGGTGAAATAATGCACACGTGGAAGCCATACGGCATCAGTGCTGGGCAGGGATACTAAGCTAAGCTCATGTTATTTGTAACCCGGGAGTCCCTTTGGCTTGTGATCACCTTCAGGGAATGGTTTAGGAAAGAAGGGAGACCTGACAATTGCAGCCTTTCAGGGTGTATTGTTTTTTATGTTTTTAGATCTGAGCAATTGGAGCTAAGTTACAGGTGGGAAAAATCCTGGTTATTTGCTGTGTACTACAGTGTGTGTGCTGTCAAGTTGTTATAAAACTGAACATACCTGCCTGTGGTTTCACATGAGTCCAATTTTTTTTATAGCTCTGCCATTTGATCTGATAAAAGATAGACCTCTCCCTGTGAGTTCTGCTCCCCCTAAGTATTTTTGCCACTTATTGTGGTGAGATTTGTACATTGCAACCCTCAGGGGTATGATTGCATGAACCCAAGTGGTATGCCATGCTATTCATACAAAAAACATACTTGTTGCTAGGATGTGGCTGTGTCTGGGGGGGCTTCAACGTTTGTTGAAATGATGCTGTTAAAAGACAGGAACTAAAAACTGATGCTGACAAGAAGATAAGGTTACTTCAAGAATTGAGGCAGGCTCAGTCTGAGGCAGGCTGCTGAGGTGAAGGGATTTGCTCTATTGAACAGCTGCAGATGCTGCAGGTCCTTGATCCATCATCTTACTGGAGTGAGGGCACCTGGCAGAGTGTGCTGCTGTCCCTTGTCACTTGTGCCTCGGTGCAGATACACAGCAGAGTGTGCCATCTGCTGCTCTCCCAGCACCATGGGCCAGGGCCTGTGTCTTCTGGCTTCTCTGTGCCCATAGGGACCAGGCTTGGTGCTCCACTCCCTTTATAAGATCTGCCAGGGTCACATTCCCAAGGTAGCATGACACAGCCATCCAGGTGAAATGCTTCTGTGCTGGTGTGTAACTCAGATGTGAAAGCTGTAGAAGGAACTCCATTTTTCATCCTCATAAAGGAGCATCTGATCATCAATGAGGCTGTAGTGCTTGGAAAGAGGTGTCTCTAAATGTATCTGGCCTTGAAAACTGCATATGGAGTGGCTCTTGTGAAGAGTATGGGGCTTGGATTTAACAATGAATCCTCAAGGTTTTAATAAAAAAGAAGGAAAAACATTCTCTCTGGGATATATCTATTGGCATATCCATACACAATTGGGAGTTGCATATTATGCTTTTCTGTGCTGATTTTCCTATCCTTTGCTGTGATACTTGCACCACTTCATGTGAAAGACAGTAGAGTAGGTGCCCTGGCCATGGAGAGCTGACCTTGAGATACCAGTTCTTGCCAGGGTAACATATGAATGATTTGGTCTGGGTTAGAGGCCGTGCCAAGTCAGGTAAATTAGGTGACAGGATTTTAAAACATGGTAGCCTTGTTTTAGCAGGGTAATGGTGTTACGATGTGTTGGGCTTGGGGCTGCACAGATCACAAGTTACTTGATGGGGTTTCATCTAGGGTGTAACATTAAGTGTTGGGTTCACATGAGGTCCATCTGTCTGCTGGATGTAGTGTTCCTTTCTAGGAGATTGAAAAAGCCAAGAAAAGTGTCTTTCTGACTTCTGGAAAAATGTGTAGAGTGTCTTATTTTGTTTGGGGAAAGGAGGGATGGGCATGTGTGTATTTGACTGTCTTTGTGAATTGTATTGAAAGATCCATCTGTATGTCACAGCTAATTAATTTGCATCCTAGTTATGCATCTCAGCAGATAAAGCTGAGGCAGACTAAAATGAATTACATTATCATGATTAGACTGCTAGCAAACAGCATATAAGAGAAAACAAAGAAAACCTCTGGTTTTCTTTTCAGTGTCCTTGGTTGTCAGAGTTGGCCTTTGTCACCCAGCACTAGGGCAGCTGGGCTTTCTGAATTCTTCCACAATGAAATTTCAGCCTTAAGCTTTCAATTTCACAAAGGGTTAAGGGAATAAAAGCTGCTGCTGCTGAAGTTTGAAGACAGCCTCTTAAATATTTAATGACAGTCTAAATATATACATATGTACAACGGGTTTGAAACAAAGGCAGAATTCATATACAGGCTTAACTGGTTCCAAATAATTACTTTTTGGAAGGTAATATAAATGACTGTGAATACCAAAAGAAATGGAGGAATGTGATATTCTAGTAAAGCCAGATGCAGAGAAGAGGTTTGCACCAAAATGAGGATCTTTCTAGGAAAGTGAAATGTCTGTCCATATACCCTGACCTGCCCTCAGAAGATGGAGAGGGTAGTGGTGATAATATCAAAAAGGATAAGCTCATTCAAGGAGACTTTTTCCTCATCCATGCTTGATATCTAAAGTTAATGGTGGGAATGAAGCAAAAGGGAAAAAAAAAAAGGAATAGAATGGAGGACGAAAAGTGAGAAAAAAAAAGTATTTTTTTGGAGAAAAGTGAGCTATAGTGGAGGACAAATAGCATAATGAGTACAAATAACATTATAGACTAGGTTTTTTGACTAGTCATTGCTCAAAAAGCCTGTGTGGTCATGACTGAACTGAGAAAGGGGGATAAAACATGCAGGACCTCATGAGGTGGTACTAGCTCTGCCAGAGGAGGTTGGAGGCATATGGTAGTGAAGGGGCAGCCTATGGAAGGAGCTGCTCACAGATCTGCCTGGGGCTGCTGGGTGCTGGCAGAAGAGGGAGAGAGCAGCAGCACCTTGCATGCACCAGTGGGACATCTCTGCAGGGCACACAGTAGCACCAGGCAGGGCTGGATGTGTAATTCTGCAGGAGACTATATCCAGCTGAACATTTTCATTGAAGCCTGGTACCTGGTAGGTTTACCTGGTGTGCACTCTACTGGTGGAATGTGTGCCAATCACAGCTGAATCTCCCACCCTTGAAAATCGTGAGTAAAGGTCACAGTCATGTAATAGGCACAGAATGGGAAGAAAAGCAAGTCTTACTTTTGCATCCTTCCCACCAGGAATAAAATACCTGTACTGGAAGAAAGAAATGGTAGAAATACATGCAAGGGATGACTTTACTACTCAGCAGACTGGCATGAGAATGTGGAGTAAGGCTTAGGCTTGCCTGTCCAACATATGATGCTAATGTGAACACTCTGTATGCATGTATGTGCACGTTTCAAACAAAGGTGAAATTCTTGTATTTTTAATATACCCAGCTTCAGTGTATTGTACTAAAATACAAATGTAAATGCCACACTTAATCACTCACTGGATTATTTTTTTAATTATCTGAAAACCTTCACAAATCAGCTCATTTGCAGCTATTTAGGTCAGAAAAATCACCCAGGTTCAGGGTGGCTGTTGTTCAGGACACCTGAAATGAGTCGGGAACCAGTCAGTGTATCTTATGTATCACCAGGCTGTTCTGGGAGCTTGGATAAAACTCAAAAGCTACTGAGAGTGCTTGGGTATTTTCCCAGAGTATCTTGGCACCTACAGAGACCTGTCCCCACCAGACTATTTTTTAGTATTGATTTTTGAGAAACTGGAAATTTGCCTGGTTTACAATACATTTATCCAAAATGCAGAAAGCAGGTAAATAACAAAGCTTTAATGAATGTGTGAGAATATAGGACTTGCTCTATTACGTTCTTCCTCTTGCTCTCTGTATGTATTTGCAGAGTGTCCTTATGTGCCCATATGCAAATATGGGAGGGGTAGGAGCTTCCAGAGGCTCCAGGCTGATGCCCTGGCAGGAGCTGGGAGCAGGGTGACAGGAGCATGCCTAAGCTCTCAGCCAGCCGTGCAATCCTCAGCCTGACCTTTGCACCAGGCTCTTCCCTCTCGGTGGAGGTGTGGGAGCGGGTGGATCCATGTGCATGAGCACATTCCCCACGGGAGCAGTGCTGGGCACTGCTGACACTGGTGTGGCCGGGTGTGTAGGGTCAGGCATTGACAGAGGAGCCCACCCTGCCTGCGGGCCTTAAACCAGGCACTCTCCTAACCTCAAGTAATTAAGTTTCCTTGTGAGGTGAGTTAGTATTATAATTGATTGCCCCAGGGCTTTCTGTGTCTTCCTCTGAAGCATCTCATATGAGGCTGTGTGGTGACAAAGCGTTACAGTAGATGGGTGATCTGGTCTGCAGCAGGTGTTTTTTGCATGTAAAATGTATGCGAACACAGCTTTCACAGCTAGAGGGGCTCTGCTTTTATTTTTCCTGCCTAGGAACATTGATCTAGGATAGTTTATCAATAAATACTCATCGTTGAAGAGACACTCAGTGATAGAACAAAATTCAAAGAAAAGTATTATCTGAGTCATCATTTTAAATAGAATTAATCTGGAAACAAGTAGTTTCAAGGGCTTGTTGAACCCAGATTAGAACTGAGCTGAGAGTAACAGTTCCAGCTACCTATTTTGGCAAGAGGAAGTCCTCTTGCACCCCCAGTGAGGTGGCCTCAGCCAGAAGGTGCTGCAGAGCATCCCTTGGTGCTCTTGTCTTCTTACCCTCCCTGGCTGGGTGTTTCATAGGGCAAAGTCTGACTTCTGCAGGACATTCTGTAGTGACCTAAAGTAAATTTCACTGAAATGGCTCCTAAGGGAGAAAGGTGGCTGAACTTGGGGTTCTCTTGTGGGCTGAGTGCAGCTGCTTGCTGCTCCCTGCTGCATTGAGGGTGTTTTCAGCTGTGGGCCTGTTTGCATCCATGCATCTGTGAGGTAGAGCATCTTGTTGGGAGAATGGGATTGAACAAGAGGAGTTCCAGCTTGAAGCAAACCTGAGTGAAAAAGACTACTTGTCTGACTACTGGATATAATCCTTTTGCCCCACATACAGTCCTGGAACAGCCCACGGGAAAGTAAACCAGCAGCTGCTTGAGGGAGAGGGAAGTAAATGAAACTGGTCGGCACAAAGCACTTATTTACTCAACAGATGTGAGTCAAGAGAATGTGCTGTAATCTGATGATTTCTAGAGTATTATCTGTGATTGTTTTCCTTTTCTCTCTGAAGGGTTTTCTTTCAGAAAATCTGCAGAGTTTTGTGGTCTTGGGTAGACAAACTGTTTTGCTAACCAGAGAAGAATAATTAGTAGGTATGTGGACAACTGTCTGGCCTGTGAATGGAGTTAGATGCGGTGTTCTGAGCTGCTGAGGTGACTGAGTTCTCACAGACTTGGCTATACCTAGATGATGATGCAAGATTTACACTCTTGTCTCATGTCATATGGATATTAATTTAGCCTGTGGGAATGTGTGAATATAACTTTAGATTATGTTTAAGGTTCTGCACCTTTCCACATTGCCAAGTGTTTGGGACATACAGGTTTCAAAACCTCATGGTTTACACTGAGCAATAGATTTGTTCTACTTCCTCTGTTCATCCAGCTATGCTGTGTTTTTATGTGAGGCTTTGTGTTGCTCTATTTTCGATCCAAATTTCAGGAGGAAACAGGACATGTATCATCACTGTTTTGCCCTTAATTTAGGAGCCTCCTCATTCAACTGTAGGGAGCATTGATGCTACGTAATGATGAAACAGCTCATCCCCACATCTCTGGAGAAGGGAGGGAGAGAGCTGTGGCAGGAGGTGCCTGTGGCACTAGGTGTGCACAGGAGCAATTAAAGGTCCCAGCCAGAAATGGTGGGAGTTCTTTCTTCCACTTACATAACAAATTATAACAGTTGACAGCCTTGCATGGGAAAAAACTATCCTGGTATTGTGGCATGGGTGCCACATAGCCTGTGAGGGTGCTTGAAGGCCAAGAGGTGGCCTTCAGAATACTGCTGTGCTGCAGGAGAAACTAGCTTAAGAAATTAAATCCAAATGAGAACGAAAGAGAAGAGATTCCTTTCACATGAGAAGGGGGAAGTAGTGTTCTAAGAAATACACACCCTATCTCAGCAAAATGTTGTGTCTTAACTTCTTTGCTAGGAAAAAACTGGTATGAGTGCTGCCAGGCTGATGGCTATCCAAGTGCAATCTAACTTCCTAAATTGTTATCATTTCTTAGAATAAGAAAACATAACTGTAAGCCAGTCAGGAGGGTTAGACCTGCTCAATAATACGAGAAAGAAGAGGCTGTTTTCTTTAAATGTGTTGTGTTTCTGCACTTGTCTCTCTTCCACCAACTCTTGCTGAGATTTAGCTCCAGTTTTTCAGGTGGTTTAGTGCTATTTCCTTGGCCAGGATGCTAAATGAAACCTCCCTGAAAGGTGGTAGAGGTGGGATGTTTGTGTTGGCTAAATCAGGCTCTCATTTCCTACTCCAGTAAGACAGACTTCTCAACCCTCCTGCAGTCCCTGGGAGAAGTGAGGGGCTGGTGAGGCTGTTGCAGGAGCTCCTGTCTTCTGCCTGGATGTGGTCTCAAGACTGCAGTCCAACAGCCAGGATTGCCATTGGCAACCATGGTTATGTTTCCATATGCTTTTAAAATTGAAAGAGGTCTTTGCTTTTCCTAAGCATTTTGGGGGCTTACTTTAGTGCTTTATAATGTTTAGAGCCTGTGTAAAACTGAAATATTACTCATTTATGTTTTTTGTATCCCCTTCTCAGGAAGCATCAGTGAGCGTAGTAGGTCTAAAATGAATTTCCAATAAAATGTGACAGAAGCAGTATAAAGCAGCTCTTCTCTGTGTGTCTGGCAAGGACAAATAGCCTCTAAAGCTTTCTTGGGGTTTGACTTGTCCTGGGTCAGGGCATGTTTGGTAAGTGAGGTTTTGAAACCTCTCCTTGCTTCACTCAGCTGCTACCGAAGACCACTGCTTTTCCAGGCACTGAAGTGCTGTCATTCCTGATTGCTCCTCCAAGGGCTCCTGCAGTGCAGTTCACAAATTCAGTAAAGCTTCTGTAAGTTGACTTATTTCTCCATGATGGTTTCTAGTCCAGAAATACATGGAAACAAAATAATTCCTGGGTTCCTAAGTGAATTTCCCATTTATTCACTTTTTCCCCCTCTAATATCCTCTTTGTGTTTATGAATGAAACAGAATTAGGGCTAATTTAGTTGATTGGCTGCAAAACAAAAGTATTCAATGTCAAGAATGGGAAATGAGAAGGCCTTTCTGAAATGTTACGTCTTTGCATAATTGTAATAGATTATAATTATACATTTGGGTGTTTAGCAGTGGATTTGCTGTAAACACGGTCATGGGAAATCTCTCTTTGCTCATTTATGCCAGTTCGAGTCCCAGTGCAGTCCTGTTGATGGCTGTACCAGCATCTCTAACATCATTTTCTCTTCGAGCAGGATGATGTGCCACAGAGAATGCAATCTTCAGTTCCCTTCCCAGCTCCTCCTACAAAATTACAGCTGGTCGATATGACCATGTCAGACTGTTGACACAAATCAATAAGATCAATAATTCTTCAGCTCCTAAACAAAATTGAGAGCGTGATGCTGATGGCCTGCACGTAGCAGTAAATTCCTAAAGGAAAGTCGCATACCGTAGTGTTTGCTGAGTGTATCTGTGGGGGATCCTGTCCCGTTAATAATTAGTTCTCTGAGGCTGTAAAAAGGAGCATGGTGTAAATAGTTTGCTAGAGCTGCAGTGTGTGTTATGACCCCTGCAGCCTTCAGGCTGATGGAGAACATCACCTGACCCAACAGCAGTGTGGGAGACAGGGAGCATGGCAGTATTTGGGTAGGAATCCTGTTTTTCTTCATTCTCCTGGAAGATCTTGAATTCTGATACTGTTTTTTGCCTGGCGAGTAATTGCAGACATTTTATCACAATACTGGAATTCCTGGTGCAGTCAGGTAGTTCAGTATTACTACCAGAAAGCCCATCAGAACTGTAGTTTTTGTAATAGTCAAGAATAAATTCAGAGGCTGTTTCTAAAAATCAGAAACTTTGTCTGAAGGGAAGGACAAATTCTGGTTATAATGTCTGAGTTTATATCTCTGACTTGTTTTGGTGTGTTGCTTATAGTGTCGATCAGGTGCTTTGGGAAGATGAACACATGAATGTTTAATCTTATAAGTTTGCCACCAACCAATGTGCTGGGTGCTAACAGATTTTTCTTTTAATTAAATATAATTTATGTAATCCTAATGGGAAGCATAATTATAGGATTTATTTTTTAATACTGTGATTTCAGAATTATTTTATAAGGAAGAGTAACACTTCCCCCTTAAGGGTGGTTTAAAAATCAGCAAACAAAATAGAAAAAACTAAAGTACACTTTGCTAAAAGTAATAAATCTCAGACAAGATGAAAAAAAAAAGCAGCTGATATGTTGGAGCTGCAATAAAGCTGAAAATTAATGATCAGTAGGTTGCTGCTGCAAGAGAGAGTGAATGCATTATGGATTTGAGGAGACGCCTATAGCTTATTAAATCCCAGCAAATTTTTGCATAAGCAGTAGAAAACCCTGATCAGAAATTGTAAAAATGGTGTGAACTGCCGCTGGAAGATCCAGTGCCACAAAGGATGTGTGCACTGTGTGTATGGTTGAAACATAAGAAAGTGCTTTGCAGAATCATGATCTAAAGTTGCACGCTAAGCTCCTTTAGTTTCTGATCAGCGGGATTTAAATGTTTCAGTAAGAAATGACTATAGTTGCAGGAAGGAATTTATCATGCTTTACATAAGAAGGTGTGTATGACTGTTTAAAATAATTTAAAACAAATAGCATCTCTTCACCCTTCCACACTCCCTTACAATTTTTTTTCTCTAAACCGAAAAGCTAAGACTACTACTTGAATTGTAATGGAATAATATATCAAGTGAGTGATCACATCAGGCATGGACACTTACCAAATCACAGCGAGATAACTGTGAATAACTCTCTAGTTTCAACAATTTGCATGGCCATTAACAATTGATGGGTTTCCCTTAGAACCGCATTATCTATGGCAGCAGGATCTATTTGGGTGCACCGCTCCTGCATACTAAGTGCCAGACAAATTCTCAAAACTGAGGATAATAAAAAATCTGATAGCAGCAAGGTGAATGAGGCAGGTAGGAATTTCAAGGCAACATTTTTTGAAGATAGGGAAATACTTCAGGCAGTCCTGCAATTTCATATCTGTTCTTCATTCCCTTTCCTTGCCATTTCCTTTACTACAGTTCTGCAAGTTTTAATTCAAGTTGGTGTTAGGTTTCTCTTCGCTGCTTGGCGTAACTTCAGGCTTGATGGCCAGTCTGGTCTGTGGATCAGTTAATGTAAGATTTTAAAATACTTTCTGTTATGGTTTTCTGTTGGACAGTTGTCTTCAGAAGCTTTTATGCATATTTGATAGAAGATAAAAATGATGTTGAATTTAGTCATCCTAGATTGTTGGGTGGCTCTTTCATGGGAGTGATTTCAAGCAGGTGCCAAAGATGCGCTTTCCTTAATAGAACCACACCACCATTTTAATAGGTGTGCGACACATCTCTCATTTCTAGTGCTTTCATCTAGGCCTGACAGCATGTCAGTTCTTTCCAGATTCCTCTACCAAGCTGACTTTTCCAGCCCCAAATCTTTCTCTTTCTTTTTATTTCTCTCTCTCTCACCCTCTTCCCTCTCCCTCTTTCTTCTCACGGCGCTGTTGTTGTGGCAAGATGAAAGCAGCTGAGTGAAGTGGCGGCGGGGAAAGCTCGGGTAATCAAAGCACACAAGCGGCTGGAGCTGTGTGAAGGCAGGTGGGTGACACATCAAAGTCAGGGGTATGTGTACTTGCTGCTCTCACCTCTCCTTGTAAATGACCCCCCTACCATAAACAGAGTTCTTGGGGTTAATTTGTGAGTTCACACGCACACAAATGCAATTACTTTTCTATGGCCTTCGCAAAATTTACTTGCAGAGACCAGTAATAAAATCTTAGCTTTGTTCCTTGGAATATGGCTTTTGCAGATGTGGTGTGTAAGAAAACAAGTACCCGAGTTGTTGATAGCAGGAGGTGGTTGTTCACCTTCACCTTATTGTCCCATCTGTCTATAAGTATTGTTTCAGGGGTGCTGTAGACAGGATGAAAGCTGGAAGGTCTGAGCTGCATCTGGTTGTCCTCAGCTGGGCCTTGCATGGTCAGAGACCCTGAGAATGTGTTGTCAAGGGACCCCTTGGCTGGGGCAGACAGCACCCCTCGCTCAGCCACTCATGGGTGCTGCTTCCTGAGCTCTGTACCCAGTGTGAAGGCTTCAGGTCCCCTCAGCTCAGTAAAGCTGATGGGGGAACTCATCTCTAAATTCCATACATGTCTCTTGGCATGGAGCTGGCTGTGGGGCTGGCTCTTTTCTCAGCTGTTGCCTCTCCTCAGATCCTCTTTTGTCTTTGCTGCAGAGCTCGGCAGTTGAGTACCCCAAGGTCTGGGTTGACTCTGTGTCCTTGTCTTAACTGTTTGTGCTGAGGGTGTCAAAAAATCATTGCACTCTGCTCCTGCCATTTTTGACAGGACTCTTCTTCACTGCCTGCTGATGCCCATTTCAGTCACTGTTGCTGAAAACCAAAACAACCAGGGCACTTGTCCCTTGACTTTCTGTATCACAGCATTAGTGAATTGCAGTCAAAATAGGTTTTCATCTTTTATTAGCTATTTCTGATGGCCTGTAATAAATAACACTTTCTTGCAAAAAGTTTCTTTACTCTTTTATTTTTAATGAGAATTCTTTATGACACAGGTCATAGTAAAATAATTCACAGTGAAAGTGTGTTGTTTGGGTCTAAAACTGGTGATTTAAGAATTTAGAGTTGGTGGTGTGATCCCTGGGTGCCCTGTTGATGTAGTTACTGATTATAACAATAGTTCTTACTTTAACTTTTGTCTCAGGGTAACCATGTTTCACAGTAATCAATGCACTGATTACTGTAATTGCAGCTTGTGGTACTGTGGTCTTACAGTTAACTGACTAGGGCAATAAAGTATGGAAGCTAATGAATATTTGTAAACAAACTTGATTAGGAAGTAAGTTGAGGATATTCACTGGTGGAGGATTATAGAAGAGACCCATCCTCAGCTTTGATAAATAGAACAGATGGAAACCTGAAAATGAGCAGCAAAGCATGGAAACTATCCCACTGCTATTTACCTTGTATTTATTGCTGCACCATGTCTTAAAAAAAATTCTCCTTAAAAAACCCATGGAATTTGACTCCCCACTGCAAAGAGATCCTGTGTACACAATTTCAGTCTCGTCTGCAGAACTTGAAAGTATTATCAGACATAATGTTGCAAACTGGATTTGCAGTGGAGGGCTGGTATCTGTATTAAGTAAAGAAGTGTCTATTGTCACCCCATGATTGACTAGTAATGCAATTAAAATGAAAAAAGAAACCACCATTGAAAATGGGAAATAGATTTCCTAGTGGTGCCTCTGGGGAGGTGGATGGCTTACATCTGGTAGTTACTGGAAAGTTGGCTGTGTTTTACTGTCCTTGAGGAACTGCATCCCATTTTTGCATGTTATTGGTCATGCTTTGTGTGCCTGTCTCTGGTTGTGTCCACATGTTTCAGATGCATGTTCTTCATCTCAGGTGTAGAGGCCTGTCGTGCACGCTCTGTCAGGCCATTTGGAAGTGTTTTGTATGAGTCTGGCAAGTTAACAGTGAAAGGGTACATCAGGTCTTGGATGGTTGCTTTAAGGTTGCAGAAATCCCTTTACACCTTCTTGCCTTCTCTCTTTCTCTGTCGGTGTTCTATCTTTAAGAACTGGTCTTTTATTTGTAGGTTTTCCTGTCTGAGTACATGGGTGTCTCTTTAACAAAAGTAACACTAAATCCTGCTTACCTCACCACTCCTTTTTTTTTTTTTTTTTTAAGCTTTTGGTTATCTGCAAAGTTTGGCATTAATGGAAATGCCTGAAAGCGAAATGCATAAGGAGCCTTGGTCAGAGAGCTCCTGCCCTGAGCAATAGGCTGGTGAGTGGCTGCTCCAGCTGCAGGAGTTTGCAGGGGAGGGGGTCTTCCAGCAGCTACAGTTCATCTGTTTGCTTCCTACCTGCTGGTTTCCAACAGTATTAATTTTAATGCATTTATTGTGTTTAATTAAAAGCAGGGCTGCTTACAGCAATGCTTGCGGAGATTCTGCCTCTCCCCCAGATGCAACAAATAGGCATCTGGTATTTGTTTTGTATAACACAATCTTCATGTGAATGAAGATGAAAAGTAATAAAACATAATTATCTGTAAAGGCTTGTTGTATAAGCCTAGGAATGAGCTTGTTCCTGACTTGTTTTTGTCTAGTTGTAAGATGGTTTTAGCCTCTCTCCAGATTAACAGAGGATCAGTTATTACAGTGTTTAAAAGCCTGGTGTATAAAGGTAGAAGGTGGTATGAATGCATACACAGAATAGCACTACTGGATCTCTAGAGGTGAGAATAGTCTTTCTGTTCCTTTTAGAAGTTTTTCCCTTGCAAACAATGGGGTTTATTTGAAAGCTTTGGTAAAGTAAGAGGAAAGAAGATCTGTGGACTACATGAACAATTCAGTATTTCTGATCTGTTGGCCTTAAAGTTGGCCTTTGAGCCCTTTCTGCATGCTGCTCATCCTTGGCAGTGTGAAGGACAAGTGTCATGGGTCCATGCTCATACATGTGTGTGTGTAGCATTCCTTGATTTGGCCCTCACTGCATTACTGAACAG
This sequence comes from Certhia americana, assembly GCA_018697195.1. Lineage (NCBI taxonomy): Eukaryota > Metazoa > Chordata > Aves > Passeriformes > Certhiidae > Certhia > Certhia americana. The sequence goes on along the minus strand of CM031858.1, from coordinate 139,847,690 downwards.
ACTTTAACTGCTTTGTATCTTCATTTCTCAGAGCACTGCTGGCTTGATCCACCTTCATCATAGGGTTCAGCAGTTTTGAAGAACTAATTATATTAATTTCATCTTAGATTTGCTGCTTGCTGTTTTTTTGTAGGCAGCTGTGCCATTTTGCTTGCCTTTGCCTTGCTGCAACCCTGCAAAGCCCTGCCTGCTAACACGTGCTAGCAGTATATTTTTCTGGGAAAAAGTGAAACCAGCACATTTAAACCAATTAGATAGTAAGGTGAGACACGTTAGTGGCTTTTGGCTGTCCAAAGATGAAGTGTGAAAACCAAATCCTTTTAGAGAACTCAGAGTCCACTTACTACTTCTTTATTTTTCTTTAAGATAGTAGTAAGCAAGAATCCACTTTTTTTGCAATGAAAGCTGAAAGCTGTGGGGCTGCAATGCACCTTCAACTTCAGCATGCTTTGGAATATGTTTGCTTCAATCCTGTTCTCCTGTGCACAATTAATTACAGTGACAGAAGAGAGCTTCGCTCAGCTTTTATGTGAATTGTAGCCTTCTCAAAACCAGATATGACTTAGGTATTACTTACTCTCTGCAAGACAAGCCTTGTAATTTTGAATCTTGATGAGTGGCTGCTTTTGTTCTGTGATTCTCAGAAACAATGGAGTTGGGAGCACATAACAAATTGCCAAATGATAGCACTTTGGAGAGAAGAATCTACTTCAGGTACCTCATTTCCTGCATCTTTTGTTCTGCAGAGGCTGCCTTGATGCAGCCCTAGGTGTAGAGACCCACTGCTGGGGCAAGGAGATGCTCCACTGGCAAGTCCTGCTTTCTGGGCAGCAGCAGTGCCTGGGTGTGGCCATGTGCTAAGCTGCTGCTACCCTGTATTGATGTAATATCATTGAAATTCATTTTCCTTGAAATACACGTTTTATTCATGATATCTGGGGATACTGGTATAATCTGCTCATTGCTGACTTCAGTTGTTTAACAGCACTGCTGTGAATCCTCAGCCAAAGCATGGCCAGCAGCAGCAGGGGAGGTGTTAGGAGGCACCCAATTGCCTTATGTGGTGTTGCTTTCCGTGGCCAGAAGTCTTTGATCTATTCAAACAGAAGCCTGAGAAGTGGGGGATGGATGCCACATTGCAGGCTGATGTGTAAATACTTCCTTTTGCACCAAAGTCTCATTTAACCTAAAAGTTAAATGTGTCATGTATGTCAGAGGCTGTTGAGTCTGGCTACAAGTCAAATGGTCTGAGGTGTTTGTCATCCCCATACAGTATATAATGTTCCACTTACTTTTTCATGCAAAGTCTGGAATTCAACTGTTAAATTTTTTATTTGGGCTATTGCTCCACTTAGGTATAGAGTAGGGAGATATCTCCTGGGAAAGTTTACTGGTCCTTAATTCATTAATGTCTCCAGAATGTTCACAGACCAGTGTTGCTTTGCATTCACAGCAAGAGAATTAAATTTAAAAGTTAGGATGGCTTCTGATTCAGACTTCTTATTTTCTCAGGAATAATTGAGTTTCGCTTTACCAGTGCAAATGAAGTAAAACCTTTAGCTTCAGTCCTGCTATCAATGTGGCATGGACTCATTATTCTCTTACCCATTGTGTGCAGAGTGATCACTTTTGGCACATTTTCTTTTAAATGCAATGTAAAGTGAAATCCTGTTATTTGCACACGTCCTGTGGCATGCATCTTCAAAGTATCTAGGCAACCTTTATGTAGATGACACTTTTAACTCAAACTTTTCCGTCATTATGAGTGTGGTCCTGTGAAAAGAAGCAGCATGAAAAAGGGAGGGAAGAAAGGGCTGGCTTGAACTTGCTTTGGGCAGCTTGAGTCACTTGTAAGACTCTTTGTAGGAAGTATGACACACACACTGAAGATCTCTGCTCCCTTACACTTAAAACATCAACTTCAAACTATTCCGTGTTTTTCTTTTGAGCTTGGACAGGTAGGGGATCTCCTGGCTCTGCTGGAGCTCATAGTAGATCTATCAGGAAAGGGGATTTCAGAGCTTCTGCAATCCCACACCAAGCAGTGGACTTCCTTGTGTGGTTTTTGGCTCTAGGCTTAGGAGGATAGTGGTCCAAAATGTCTGCAGCTGTAGCCCCGGGAGGTACGTGTGTTCTGACAGCTTTTGAGTTCTTCTGTGCTTCTTGGAAAACAAGAGCTGGGTGGGAGACTTGAAAGACCTAAAGGGAAGCCTGGACAAATATTTAAAGCATGGGGGGGAAGGGTCCAGATTTTTGTGTTTGAATGCTTAGGATAGTAAATGAAAGCTTCCTGTTGGAAGGTAAGGCAACTATGTTCATAGACAGAGGTTGGGTTTGGGGTTTTTTATCATTATTATTATTAAAGGCCAGCTGCTTATTTAACCTTGACTTAATTTCTGTGCTACAAAAGGCTAAAATCATTACCTAGGACTTTGTGATTAATGTCCAGTTTGCCTGTAATGAGGGTACTGCTGCTAAGTATCCCCATGCAGTGATTTCTTTATTTGACCTTATGTCCGTGGCTTGGTCATGAAAGCTTAGTTGGATATTGACTCCTCTCATCTTGACTATTTTTAATTACAGGGCAGTAAGAGTCAAGTGGGATAGCATTTGGGTATTTGGTGTGGGAAAAAAGCAACATGATACACTGAACCCTGGTAGCTCACTTGGGACAGTGGTGAGTTGTTACTACATTATGGTGGGAGAAGCTGCCAAAGGGATACTGCAGTACAGTTAAGTGGCACTGTTAGTGACATGACTGAGTGAATTCATTATGGCAGTGGTGTATTCTTGTATCTGCTTTTCCTTACAATGGCTGGGGGGTGATACTCAGGTAAAACAAAACTGGTGGGAAGAAGGGAGGAGGAAAAGAGACTCTGAAGATCTGGTGCTGAAACACAGCTATTTCCTGGATGGGTTTTACTGAATACTGGCAGTTTGCTGTCAGAGTGGTGGAAACATCTTCATGTAGGTGCTGTCTTTGTGCATCTGCTAGTTGGGTAGGTTGGAAACAAGTGGAGAAAAGGACAGATGTACTTCTGTCAGGTGGAGGCTTCTGTGCAAAAGGACTGAATCAAGGCAACAACTGCCTTTTGGCAGAGTATATATTCTGAGTTACTGGTTTTTTCACAGGCAGATAGCAATAAGCTTGTGGGGGTGTTAGAGACAGAAAAATGTGTAGACAAAGGTGCCATCTTTGAGCTTTCAAGGAAAGCCAAAGTGAAGAGCTGGAGGACATAGACAATGCAATATTTCCTTAAGAATAGACAGAGCTGTTGTCTCACCTATTTCTGTTCATCAGCATCTTTGTTAGGAATTAGTCTGCTGAGGGACCTTGTAACTTTTGTAGTTAGGGTAAGATGATAAAGATGACCCTGAAGTAGTAGTGGCTTAGCAGAAAAACAATACACACTTGGCTTTAAACAGTAAAATACACTCCTGTAGCAGAGGATATCCTCATGATCAAGGACGTGAAGGTTTATGCTTGCTTCTCTATAAAAAAAGAAGTCTCTAGCTGAGCTGTGCCAGGGTGTGTGAGATGACCTCTGTCCTGCTGGGGTGGCCCAGTGCCAGGGTTGGTGTGTAATGGGTGAGGAATCTTCTGGGCATCAAGAGAAGCAGGGTGAGCATTAAGGAGCTCTCAAGGAGGTAAATATTGTTTGTGAAAACCCAAGGATGGAAGGAGGGGAAGAATTAAGAATTAGAAAAGCAGCACTACATCTTTTACTATAACAGCTTTTTCTTCCCTCTGTTTCTTCTCATGTTTGTTAGAAGTAGAGTTGCAGTGTTTGGGTACTGAGGAGGTGAGAAGGTTACTCTGTCAATTTTTGATGTGATATAGTTGAAACAAATATGCCTGCAACAGAAATGCTCATCATGGCTTGAAACACCTTCATGTTGACCTGGAGAACTTACGGTGTGAGGGCATTTGTGTCTGGCATCTTGGTTCACAAAAACACCAAATTTGAGAGCTGTCAGTGCTGAATGGTGCACCACAAGCATGTGATTTCAAAGCACAAACCTTGTGTGAACTTGTTTCACTGCTCCAAATTTCGTTAGAAACCAAACCAAAACACCAAAGTGTGATCATCTGGAGTAAATCTGGCAGGGTTTGTCCTGAGACAGCTATACACTGAGGCATCCAACTCTCTTCATGTGCCATCTCACCTGAAACTGGTGTGAAACCAGTATGGAGGCAGAAGGGGGACAGCCTGCAGGGAGATGCCATCTGCACCACAGGCTTCCTGGGTGTTGCAGCCAGGCCTCTGGTTTAAAGAGTATGATTTTCTTTTAAACATGGTAAAAATGATGTGCAATATGTATTTTTAAACAGAGCATGTTTGTTTTGTATCCCTTTGGCAGAGAGTTTGTGTCTGTGTAATCACTGTAGCTAAATTGTCTTTCCCGTCTTACACTCATTATGCAAATGTTATATTACATCCTTATGTGTTTTATTTTTGATTTTTATTTTGTACAGAGAATCAGGCATGGTTGCATTGGGAAACAGGTGTTGCAGTGGAATTTGGGACACTTTGCTGGTACATGGGAAGGGGGATGGAGGAGCAGGAAGAGAGGGGAAGATGTAGAAGATTAGGCATTGCCAGCTTTCTGTCGCTGTGCAGGAGGTGGTTAAGCAGCTACCTGAGCCTCAGCTTCTGGTGATGAAACATCCAAAGGATGTCATTGTCTACTGTATTAGAATGCAATGCTTGAAAGTGTGTCACAACACAAAGGTTTATTAAACGTTGCATTTGGAGAACACTGGGAAATGCTGAAATGGTCCTGGGTGTGTGTTTGGATAATGGGAGCACAAACTGGATTCTTTTGACAGGATTTTTCTCCCCCTGCTTTCCTGTTTGAGGCCTGTGTGTGTTTGTCTAAATAGCGGTAATGAAATAAACTCTGAAGTCTGTTTGGATGGTGTATCTGACAAAAGCTGACTTTTTTTCTTCCTAATTATAAATGCTACCTGTGTTTTTGCTCCAGTTTTTTTGTAATATCAGAAAAGCTGATCCAACATGCATTGCATGTTTTTCCTGTTACATTATGCCCTGGAAGTTTTGACCTCTAGCTTTTCATAGTAGTTTGTAAATTATGTATGAAAATATTCTGTATTGTTACTGTATTGACTCCATGGATATGGGGTGTCTTGAGTTGTTTGGTTTGGTACTGATCTTGGAAATGTTTCCATGTCCATCCCCGATCTCTCAGCAGTATGCTATTTTGCACTCACTTGTACTGAAGATAATATTTGTCTGTGCATCCAGAAAACCTGGAGTTCCTCTTAGCCAGTTTAAGGTAATGGATCACTTGAAAGAATGTTGCCTAGTATTTATTGCTGCTCACCAGAGGATAATTTCAATAAGAGTGTATCTTATTTATTCAGCAGCGGACTAATACATTCAGATTTGTTTAAACAAAGACTCAAGGAAGAACCTGCTAAACGCTTACAGTTGTATTCATGGCAGGCATAAGCTACTCCATTTCTCTCAATGTACTTGTACCTGCTTATGTCACCAATTAATTTGGCTCTTAATATCTTATTTTCAGCACTTTTTTTCCTTCTGGGTACTGCAGTTATATTCATCCTTGATGTAAGTCTGTTGTGGATAATGGCATCTCTGATGCTGTTTGTCTGTGGAGGGGTTTGATTTGTTGTTGTGGCAAAGTCTAGATATAGAAAAATGCTGTTGCAGGAAGGAATGATCTAATATGCTGAACTCGAATCCGGGAAGGTCTTGAATATGAATTCTCCTGTGTGGTGCTTGTGGCTCTGAAGAGTTCACTCAATCTGTCTTTCCCCCTCATATTTAAATGCAATAAAGTACGGTGTTTGTGTATGAAGAATGTGTGCGAGTACATTTGTAGTTTGAGATTTTTGCTAGGAGTCAATTAAAAATGAAGAAATCAGGAGTGAAATTTGTGGTCAAACGATGCCTGGGAGCACACGAGTGGGGGAGAGGTACATTTTGACATAATACAAGCTTAAAGCTGTATGTTTATCTCATATAACTTGATGTACCTGTGTTTGACATTGCTTTTGGAAGCCAAATGGATATTATTAAAAACAGAAGCTTTCACCCAAACTGAAATTTCTTGCACTAAAGTTTAATTTGCAGAGCCATATCCTTTGTGGGAAGGGAGATAGTCTGATTAGGTGGAGTATATTATGTCTGGTGGTGTCCAAATTTTTCTCTGCTGTGGGGTGTGTGTGATTTAATTGTCTCTGCATATTCAGAAGCGATGTATAGATCATGGGTTTTATTTACACGCCTGCACATACACACACATCTTAAATAGAATTGAATACATCATGATGTTCTATATTTTCCTGGTTGTCATCCCATCAGCTTACCCTTTCTTTGCTTTTAATCATCTTTACTATTAGGTTACTGCCAACTCTATGAAATAATGTGCACTACATATGTTAGCTGTGAAAACCAAACAAACCCTCACACATTAAAGAATTGGTCTTACAAGGCACAGGCACCTGAACAACTCAGACATATGAAACAACTCAGCTCATGAAACATGGTTGGTTTTGCAGTCTTTATTCTTGACTGTTTAGTAAATCCATTTCAGACCTAGCCAGAGCAGTGGCAAGCACAGCCCAACCTGACCCAAGAGTTCTGTTCCCCTTTTTGTACTGGGTGGTTTAACCAGTGCTTGTGCACAGATTTTAGTATTTACAGATGGTGATGTCTTGAAAAGCTCTGCCTCAGTGAAGGTCTGGATCTGTGGAATATGCAGGGTTACTAATGTTTGGGAGGAAAATGTGATGGTGACCTTTTCTTTGTAAAATTAAGTGAAGGAATGCCATAGTTATTAACCTAAAAAGGCCTACTAACAGTTGTTGACTTTCTAGGAAATGTTTGCATGTGTTGGTGGTTTCTCTTCCATCACAAATGGATTTTTCTGTGTCCTGGGAATGAATCACAATTTTTTCCCATTTGTTTTCAGTTAAAAAATACAGGAGAGAAAACCTTTTTATACTAGTGGTTGGAAAGCCGAGGAAACCATAGGAAATAAATAAACTGGTAAAGATTATTGGACCAAGCAATGGAAGTGACAGATTCTTGTGCCTTCAAATGCACAGACAAAAAAACATTACTAATATGGCTAATATATTGGTTTCTTAAAGTGACCTACTCTTGCATTGTAAATGATTTTATGTGGGCACTATGCATTCTGAAATATAGAGAAAAACAAAGTAACTGGTGTGTACATTTTTGCCCTTAGCAATAATGTTTGAAGTCCAGTGCTGATGCAAGCTTAAAATTATTAGCCAACAGGGAGTAAGAGAAATCTGGACAATTCTTTGTGTTTTAAAGTCTTCCAATATAGATTTAAAACACCTGGGCATGCGTGTCTATGCAGTCTCTGGGCTGCTAGTGTTTATGCGCCGGATGACCTTCTGCAGGCAGCACTTACCTGGCAGCCTCAAAGATACACTTGCAGTTAGTATTTGATGCAGGTGTTACAAGCTTTTAATTGCTCTTGTGTCTGGGCTGGTGGCAGGGCTCTATAATTGTTATTTATTTTGGAATTAATGCTAGAAGGTGGATATCAGAACTGAAATGGTTTTGTGCTGGGACTCGTGGGTGTGTAGATGGCATAAGATGGAGCTCCTAACAGAAAGCTGCTGTTGTTGGCTGCATCTGCTCTTCTCCTGGAGAGAAGGAGAGGCGAGAGTTAGCATGCAGTGTTCAAAACTGGTACTTTTTATTCCACCTCATGTGATCTTGTTAAAATAGCCAGAGGTGGTTTTGAATGGTGCTCTCCTGTGTTGTCAACAGGGAGTGTATCACACCAGCAAGTTGTCTGGAAATACCCACTCCCTCTGTCTGCACTGCTGGGGGACAGGAGGGTAGATGTGTGATGGGAGAAGCTGGAGTTTGGCTGGCACTGCTTCAGCTGCTGCTCTGTCCAGAAAACACCCTGCACTGCCTGGAATGGGTAGGAAGTTGAACTTTGTTGCTATTCAGAGAAAAAAAAAATGATGAGAACTGCAAAATTCAGAGTTTGCAACTGTCAGTTTGGGTTAACTTATTCACTTTGAGGGTAAGGGCAAGGAGGAGAACAGGATGCTTTGGCAAATTTGACTGGTATGGCCTTGGAGTATCAGATGTTTGGCACTCCTAAAAGCTCAGGGACCTTGAGGTCTGTATGTGGGTGGCTTTGTTCCTAAGTACAGATAGGAAAGATAAGTGGCCTGCGTGGTGTTTCTGTAGAGATACTTTGTGCACTAACCTGGTCAGTCTCCCTGTGGGGTGGAAGTTACTGTGCTATGTGGGGTTTTTGGCCCTTACCTCTTAGCATGGGACTGGGGAAGGTGGCATTGAAATTGCAGAGCACTGTCCTTGGGCCTGGGAGCCTCCTCTTGGCTAGTTACTGAAATCTGGTGTCAGGATTGTAAGGGGAGATTTTAATGGCTGTGCAGCTGGGCAGCAGCTACCAGGAATACTGTTAATGGGTGTTTATGACCCTTCATGGTGCCTTCAGTGGTTTTGGTGCAATAAATGGACACCTTTTTAGTGCTAGTTTGAAAAGGGACAAACTATTTTTGTTCAATTGCTCCTGATTTGCACCAAGCGTGCTGTGACCTCTGCCAGTCTCTGTGCATTAATAAACTTCTTAAAGGTTTTACGGACATTTTACATTAGCCACAACGTAGCTGTTGCCATGAATATTTAATGTCAAGAGCTGTGCTTTTTGTTCCTTTTACTCTTTTTTTCGTTGCTCGCTTTGACAAAAGTGGATATTTGCCTCACAGACCAGGTGGCAGCCGCATGTCCTGCACACCCTACTTGTACCTTCCCCTTCAGTTTTTATCTGCAGCTTAGCAGGACTCTAAACTTCTCCTTCTCCTCCTATCCCTCCTCTGTAGCTCTCAGGGAGTGGTGGCTTTTCCAACAAGATTTACAGCTGAACTTCACTGTGCACAATGGCTGTCCCATGCCTTGCCTGGGCGCCAGGGGATGAATTCCCCATGCTTCATGGGTCGCTGGGCCTTCTTTATTGCAGCAGAAACAGAGGAATGCCTGCAAGACAGAGTCACTTCTGAGGGTGCACATGGATCCACAGTGTCTGGGACACTCTCTGACTATTTTATTTCTTTGCTGAATGAACAACATTCTTCTGATTTGTAGTCAAAGTCCTCTTTGGTGATAATTTGTTTGATTAATACTTTTCCCCTTGTCATCTTTCTGTGTTTGTGTCTGCTCTTGTTCCCCACTTCTAAGGCACATCCACAGGTTATCTTTTGTTCTCAAGGAAGGCTGTCTTACATTTTCCAGGAGGAAAAATGATGTGTGCACAGGATACCCAGCTGCATGGGGCAAAGGTGGAGGTGTTTATGGCATTAGGATAAGTATCTGCTTAGCTACATTTGAACATTTCCTAAACACTAATGCATAATAGCCCTGCTGTTACTGCAGTGTAGAGGGGTTTGTGTCCCCTGCTGCCCCGATGGAATTGCAGGATGGGTAATGGAATTTGTCTAAACTGTGCAGCAGCTCCATGTCAGAGCTGGGGGCAGGACATGGGGCTCTTCTATGGCCATCTATATATCTTGTTCAATACAAATTTGTCAGCGAAGCTCTTGAGTTCGTATTACATGAGCTGTGGTCGCTGTTGAATTGGTATCCATATGTGCATCTGCTGGTGCTGGTTAATGTGTAAATGGCCAAATCTATTGGAAAGCTCCAGCAAGCCTTTTGTGCAGATGCAGGTTTCCACCCCTGCTATGTTATGGTGGTGTGCTTTTGCAGCCTGTGTCACGCAGTTGGGTTTCTGAGGTTTCATAAGCACTGAAGGGCACGCTGCTGTAACCATTGAGTGGTTCTGTAGTTATCTCAACCATGATCCTTGCTGGCAAGAGCAGGGGTAGGATGCTACATGTGTTGTCTGTTCAGAGAAGCTTTGTGCTTGTTGAAGACCTCTTCCTGCTGGGGTTTGTATCAGTAGGTCTCTTTAGAGTAGTAATTTAGAAGTAACTTGTTACAGTCAAGTTATAACCACACATCCTGGATTAGTTTGTATGTCAGCTCTTAGTGTGAGGCTGGACTGAGGGTTAGAAAAATATTTGGTATTACAAGGAAGGCTTGTAACATCAAATAGTTGTTTAGACAAGAGGCTTTTCCTTCACCATCTTTTTGACTGGAGAGTCACAATGCTTCATTCTCCAAAGCTTCCTGCAAACTCTCTTTGGTCTCTGTACTTCTGACACCAAGATACACCTGATCAATGGAGAGTTTGAAACCTCCTGCTTTGCAAATTAGTTTCTGAAGCCTATGGTCACAGTCGTGACATTGTGGGTATTGTAACTGCAGGTAGGGGAACGGAGGGCTGGGGCTTGAGAGGCCAAAGCACCTCTCATTGCACCCTCCCTGGAGTGATGCTGGATTGTGACAACAGTGAAATTGGGCTTTGCAAAACCTGCTTAAAATTTTGCAGTTGCTCCACAGGTAGGTAATAGCTTTGTGGCAGCAAATGAGTTTGTTCTATCTTCCAGACCGACCACTCTACCAGCAACAGCTGCTCATCACAGCAGCCACAGATAAGTAAGAGTGGGAGGCTGGGACTTCTTGGTGCCACTCTGCATGGTGCCCTGCACCTTTAGCTGAGGAGGGAGGGAAGAGATGGTGTCAACAAGACCTTTTCAGGAAGGGAAAGAAATGCTCCTGGTGTCCTGCAGGCATAGAAAAGTGTGCAGAAGGCAGAAGGAGTACTATTGATGAATATTTAATTGTGGCTTCAGGTCTTACTTTCTAAGAATAAATAAGAAAATGTTTCTTGGGTGGAGAATTGTTAAGAGATTGTCCTGGTTTAGGGCAAATTTGGGAGAAAAGCTCCAAAGGGTTCCTCCAGAAAACAAATTTAAGCAGCCCCTCCCTTAACTAGTTCAGGAAAAAAATTTCCTTGGAGAGAAGTGGGAGAAAACTGTTTAGTTAACAGGCAAAGCACTCCCCAGCACAAAAAATGGAAAATACTAAACAACAAAACCTCTTGCCGCTCTGAAGAGATTACAAATTCAGAAAGTCTCTTTTGTGAATTGTAGCTCAGTTCACTCAGTTTGTTGTCAGTCCCTCCGGCACTGGAAAATGGCTGGTGCTCTTCTGGGTTTTTAGTCCAGAGCAGGTTCAAACAGTTCCAAGAAAAAAACCCCACCACAGTGCCGAGAACTTCTCTGCTTCAGCTAGTCAAAAATGCCTAACAAAAAGCAAAGGAGAACTCTCTCTCCTGCTGTCTGCACTGCAGACAACACTGTCTGTGAGAAGGAAAGCTGAAAACGCTTAATGTTTTGAAAACAACCACCTCAGATGTTACACTGCTTCTCTTTCTCCCCCCTTCACTCTCAGATCCAGTTTGAAAGGTGCAAAACTTATTTCTGAGCTAAGCAGACAAATGGGGATGCAATTCAGCATCAACCCAGGACAGTAAAGCATTACTGGAAAGCAAGTGGTAGCTGTATTGAGCTTGCTTTCTTTCCCATGCAAAAAGCATTTGTCTCCTTGCAGGTACTCCCCATCACCTATAGTATGCTTCCATGCCAGATTAAACTGATGTAAGTAATTTTATTAATTTTGGATTTAGGGAGTGAGAACCTGCGCTTGATCTCTTCGCCTTCCTCTCTGCACTGAGAAAGGAATTAGAGCTGGGGTACAGTTTTTTGGGAGGTGAGCATGCCTGCTGTCTTGTCAGCAAAGGACTAACCTGCATTTTCTGAATTGGACATGAATTACAAAAACATTACTAACAATCTCCTCTCTTTTTAATCACCTTGATAAGACATGCATTAGAAACATCCAGGCTTCCCCACTCATCCCTGTGCTGTCCCTGGAGGAAAAATGTCTCTGATTGCTTAAATGTGGATTTCCCTAAGTGAGAGTTTACAAGCAACTGGGACACTTCCATCATTGCTCTAGCCTTTTATTCAACATAATATTAAGAGACATCATAACATCACAGTGTCAGAGCAAACAAAGCACTATGTAATTTTATCCCGTATTAATGTGGAGCGTTGCAGATGGTGCTATCATTAGACAGCAATCTATAAAAATGGCCCACGAGACAAAGCCCTGGCACAATTATTTATTCTTCAATTATTTATTCAGCCCTTTAGGATGTGTAATACTGACAGACAGCACAGAATGTACTGCCTTCCAATTTGCAGATCTTGACTGACTGATCCTCCGTCATCAATGGAATAAAACATGTATGGGGGAGGGTGATGTCGAATGGCTTTGAATTTTATTTTTTGTTTGTTTTTCTGTTTATTACATGACTTTAAGGCTACCACTTTGAAGCAACCTCATCCACCCTGTTCATCTGTTTATTTCAGTTAATTGCGAGGAAGATTTAGTGTTCTGAACCTGAGGTTTTTAATCTCTCGTGTGCTTGGGGCCAGGGGTTGATTTCCCCACAGAACTAGCATCAGCTGGTCAGCCTTGCAGGGCAGACTAATTGGGTGGGCGCCTGCTTTCCTGCCAGCCCTGTCAATCCAGGGAGCTCTGCTCTCAGCAGTTGACAGTGCTGTGTGTTCTGCACAGACCCACTGGTTTCCAGTTGGATTAATGGGTGAAGATGCAGACTTGTTGTTATCTGTGGCCCAAGACATGGCCTGGTCCTGACAGCTCTTACTATTGCAGCAGCATTTTCAGAGAGGAATTTAACCCCTTGATGAATTTTTACTGTTGCTTTACCATCAAAATGATGTCACTTCCATCAAAAAGAACACATCTCTCTCTAAAGGTACTTTTGCCTTCTCTGTGATAAGGCAAATATTTCTGTGGTTGCTCAGTGAACCAGAACTGGGAACTGATCTGGTTTAAAGCTAAGGACTGATTTAGGTTTAGGCTCTTAAGTGACAATGAAACTGCTTAAGTGTCATTGTCCAAAATGTCTCATATTAATCAGAAAAATCCTCCTAAGCAGCTACATTACATTACATTAACATTAATTAGCAGTAACATTAATTCTGCAGGATTTTAGAGTCCAAATAAAATGCAAATTTATGTCACTAGTGTCTACTTTCTCTTTCTGTTGTGTATTGGTTAGATTAATCTCTTTGACATCCATATTGTCAAAGACTCTGCCTTTGTACTGAGGCATACCTTAAACTACTGCCTGAAGGTATACTTCTGTATTGTTAGGTTGTTTTTTTAATAAAATAAATCTATAATGTTCTGTTGGAAAGTCTCCCCTCCTTCACCACAGCACTAGTCTTCATATCCATGATAAAAATGAACAATGGCTCTTTCACTCAGAAACACTATTTCAGTTATTTATAGATTATATTAACTACATGTCTTTAAAACTGTAAAATCCAACCCAGCTCTTTTATTTGATGTTGAGTCATTCTGGCAAGTCCTTTGTGTAAAGCTGGTAAATTTTGAGCTGGTGTAAGTGACCTCCTAATTTTTTAATTTAGTGGTAAATCTATAACAAGTGCCTTGTAACCAACAAGATAAAGTCCTTAATTAGATTAGTTTGCAATTTCTAGGTGCCTGTTTAGAGAACCAAGTTAGCTAGTTTTTTTCTTGATGAGAAAAAAACTAGCTTTCTTGAGATCTCTTGGTCATTTGCTTCATTTAAGTAATTTCTTAAATTTGACTTAAATCTTATTCTGGATTTTAAAAATAGATGGAGAAAATGTTTATATGTATTCTGTATCTCAGCCCTGTAGTCAGCTGGAGCTGCCATTGCTTGGCAGAACATTTAAATCGTGTGGAAAGGAGTTAGGGGCTGCTGTGTTGTCACTCATTTAACCCAGGCAGCCTTCTCCAGCTCCTCACTACCTCACTGTATCCCCTTCCCTTTTCCAGCCTCCTCAGCTGAGGCTTTGCCTGCTTCATCATTCCTGAGGCAGCAGGTCCTGATCCAGGCCGTGCATGTGTGGGGCTGGTCCAGTGTCCTGTGTGGGGGACATTTTGTGTGTGCTGGGCCCTGGGGACTCGGCGGGGCTGTGCTGGGCACATGCTGGTTGTGGTAGGAGACCACATGGTGTGGGAGGGGAGCAGCCTGATGTTCTTCCTTGGCTGCCAGCAGCTTATGTCCAGGTGAGCGCTCCTGCAGGAGTGGGCTCACCTGCTGGGGTAGTTTCACAGTTTAATCCATTTTCAACTGTTCCCCACTGTGTAGCTCACAGTTACACAAGCAGAAATGGCAAATAGCTCCTCTTCTTATTGCTTTGGGCTGTTTTTTTTTTTGTTTTTTTTTTTCCTTCTGTGGTACTTTTAGGTTTTAGAAGCCCCTGGAGGGGCTGGGACAGCAGGGAAAAGGGGCAGGCTGTGCCCACCTGCAGCCAGCCCAGGACCACTTCTGCCATTGCAATGGAGAATATCCCCTTTCTGGGAAGTCGTTTCCCAGTAAAGGCCACCAAAGTTTCCTATCCTCACTCTCCTGTTAAAAGAGCGACTAAATGAATTCAGTGAGGCTGACTAAAAGAGCCAAGAGCAGTTCCCCAAGCACCATTTTTGGCATCTCTGCCCCTTAGGAGAAATATGCCATGGCTTATCCCCGGGTCCTCCTGCCACCCACCTTCCTGGGTTTGGGAGGGGAGCCAAAGCCGGATCCTTGGGATGTGACGCTACTCTGAAATACCAATTGCTACGGTTGCCCAGGTCTGTTTGTCAGCACTATTCAGTGCTGCTTAATCCCCTTTTGTGTCCACTCTGGAAGGACAGCTGCGATTTTGCAAGTTGATTCATGCTGTATTCACAGCCCTGGGGAGCAAGAAGGTGAAACCCACAAATGGAAAGGTGTTGGGTGTGGGGATGTGTGTGCCTACGTCCTTGGCCTTCATGAGGTGTTCCTGTAATGTTAAGGGAAATATATCTGATGCTAGCAACTTAAGTAAAGGAAACAAATTAGCAGCAAAGTCTGAAAAATCTCTGCTGACACCAAGGCTTTACCCCAGGCAGTTTTGCCAAAAGATCCAGGCTTAATGGCAGGAGATAATGCTGCTGTGTCAGCACACATTTTCAGCCCTGGCTGTGAATTTCCTGGCTTTTGTATACTTGAGTTAAACCCTGATGTTAGTAGCCCATCACCCCCTCCAAATAAGTACCCTCAAACAAAGAGAGAATCAAATCCCAGCAGTTTGCTACTTAGTGGGGGAGACTGGTGGGTAATAACATGTTCAGAGGCATGAACCTGATGAACACTGAGAGCAATGTTACAGTCCATGAGCGACCTATTAGACCTGCAGTAGTTTAGGTCACTATGGACATTCCTGGCCAGAAATCCACAGAAAAATGTATTTAGTTCAATAGCTAGAGCTAACAAGTCCTTTGGAGTCAGAGGTGCTGCCACCAGTAATATTTGTGCTGTTGCTGATAGTGAAACGTGTGTGCTAAAAAAAAGTAAATCTCTTAAAAGCAATTGTTTAATTATACTTTTAATGAATACAGGCTGCAACCAAACACTTTCATGACGACTGTATAATCTAATTACTGTAGCAATTTATCTATGGCTTTTTTCTATTTTGCTGTTTAGCCCTTGCACCCTGCAAGTTCCCAGGCAGAGGAATGTGCTGCAATAATACCTGTTGTGTCCTGGGTGCTAGAAGTGCCACATGAGCTCCTGGGAGCATGGTAACAGTAGCACCCAGGGCATTCGCTGTCTAAGGAAACACGATCCTTCTGACAGCACCAAAACAAGAAGACGGATGCTGGAAAGAATAGCAGAGATACCTAGCAACATTTCAGTGTCAGCAGGATTTGATTTTGAGACTCAGAGTCTGTGCTGGAATCCATTAGGTTCTGATCCCCAGGTGTCCTACTCCCTCAATCTCCTCTAACAAGAAACATTCAAGAGAAAGGAAAGGGAAATCTCTCTCTTGAACTTGAAGCTGTAACTGGTGTGTGAGTGAATCTATCTAATCCAGCAAAGCAGGGACAGGGTTTATCTTCTGTCTCAGCCAAGCCCTTCTCAGTATCTGCAGTGAGAAAATGTACAGAAGTGTAATGTTCTTGGTAATCCGTGCTACGTGTGTACCTTGGAGTACTGCTGGGACAGCAGTGCATGGAGTGTGGCATGTTCATGCTGTTGGCAGCCTGTCTGTGCTCAGCCATCCTGCCAGCCCCTTCTGAGCCCTGGGACTGGTGTACCAACGCCAGGTGACTGTTAAGGTTTAGCATGGTTGGAAGCATGGCATTGGGTATCATCAGATCTGCTGACCAGATAAACTGGAGACATGAAATGTTAGAGGTGTTTTGGGCAAGGTGGGTTGTCTGGATTTGTGTGATAGCTGCTTGGGAGAAATGTGCACTCCAGGGTGCAATTCTTCCCCTCCTGATGTGGCATGAAAAATAGGTCAGATGACTCACACCGTAAAGCTTCACCATGAGCTCTGCAGAGATGAGATGCCTAGTTCAGATTGTAGTTACTTAAAGAGGCTATGACTTGTACTTGGCTTACATGAATATGGGTTTAGACTTGTGCTTAAAACAAGTCTTAGCAGAGGTGGTGCTTTCACAGAAGAATGAATGTTTTTATTTCCACTACCTGTGGAAAAACTGCATACTCAGTTTGTCTGGAAAATGAACAGCTTTTTGGTTTTTTGGGGGTTCTTTTTTATTTGTTTTTTGGGATTTTGGGTTGGGTTTTTTCACACTGGTTTTGGATATTGTACTGTGGCAAAGTTCAGAGGTACCATTCTGCATTCTTTTGGCATTGGAAATTTCCCCAGGTGTGTTTGTCTTTGTCCTGTCCTTGCAGCAAGCACACCTATGGGCGTGTAGAAGCGCCCATTTGCCCTCTCTCTTGGAACTGTCATGGTGCCCTTGCTACTGAATGGTTTTGTGTCAAATTGTCTATAGAATTAAGGGTGGGGTCATATATCTAGTTTAAGTCATGGGTTCTGTGAGCATGTTTGATTAGCAGAGCTGATTTCTAAAAAGACCTGATGATTCTGGTTGCATACTGCTTACCATTATGAATGATGCTTGCAGCCCACTGAGAGGAATACAGTGCAGGGCCTGTGAAATTACAGCTCACCTTGCTTCTGCCTTTGTTTAATAGGGTTTGAATGCTGTGCTTAATATCTATACTATGGTGGTTGGACATAGGAAGAGATCTCCAATTCTTCTTTTAAATCACCTTTGCCTGCTATATCCAGATTGCTGAAGAGACCCTTTGGCCCTACTTCCCTCCTCCATCTTTAATGAAGAATTTTGCCTTACACCGTTGAACCCAATGTGGGTTAAGGTAAAACCAATTGTGCATCAGACCTAGTGAAGATAAAGTGACTGCCACACTTCAATACTGAAAATGCTTCTGAAATGCTCCTTTTCTATGAAAAGCAGCTTTTTGTGTACACAGCTGACTTTGGAGGGTGGTGTTTTACAAGTGTCCTGTGCTCCTCATTCACATGAGTAGTTAGAAGAGGGACTGATGAGGCTGTCCAGATGTTCAGAGGCTGGTGCAGCTGCTGCAAGGTTTTGCTCTGGAAACCTTCAGCTGCATTTCACCCAAGGAGTTGAAAAATCCTTAAACAACCAGCACTGTCAAGTGGTAAGAAGGAAATGGAGCATCTTCCTCACCTCTTCATTTTGTGGAACTGGTACCACCCCAAACCTCTGTGAATCAAATAATCACTTTCTACTTACTTTTCTCCAATAAGCCTCCAACTTCTGTATCATATGGACAATATAAATACTGCACGTAGCTGCCATATAAACATACCGACCGTGTTTTCAATAAAAGCAGAATACACTAAATTAGAAAGTGAAGTTTATTCCACATTACTCTTGATATGCTGGTTTATGCTGAAAACACAATTTGGCCTGTTCTTTCTATGAGTTTTTAAAGAAGTGGAATGTCTATTACTTTTACCTCTGTAGTGCTTCAAATACTGTAAATAAGTATAAAAGCTAAAATAAAGGGCATGCTTTGTCAGTGATTTGTTGGTACTCAAGAGTTATTTTTTACACAAAAGCAGAAAAGTTGGGTGAAGCTCTGTCTTTGAAGATTTCTCACAGAGTTGTGGTTTTCACTCTTGGCTTCTGTATGGCTTATTGTCCTTCTCAGGGTGGTGGTGGTGGTGGACACAGGTTTTTCTGGTTGCTCCAAGCTATGGCTGGTAGCCTGCCTGCAGGCCAGCTGAGAGCTCTGGAGAGCAGGATTGCAGCATCTAAATATGCAAGTAAATAAAAATAATTTTTTAAAAAGGGACAGCAAAATAAAATTAAACTTTGTAAAGGACATGGGAGGAGGCTGGAATGAGAATGTTCTTTTCTCAGTTTCTCTTTCTCCACAAGTTTCTTTTGGCTTGTGAAACCTGAGGAAAGGGATGATACAGGAATATTGTAGTGGTCCACAGTTCTGCGCTTCTGCATTGAGCTACAGGTATTGGAAAGAGTCTTACTGAGAGACATGGAGAAAATTGTAGCTTCTCATAACTCCATAGGCTGCTTCAAAAAATGTACCATTTAATGAATATAATATTACAGAGCCTTAAGGGTGAGCCATGGTATATTGTTCAATAGCTGAATTCTGTCATATACAAGTCTTCATTTTGGAAAGCAATGCTTTCAGGCCATGCAGAGAAACATCCAATAAAGGTTTTAGTCTGTAGGAAGCTCTGTGTTGTGTGAGGCCTAGGTGCCACTTAAATCTTGTCTATCTGTCAAAATACTTCATAGGTGAATTGAAGTATTATCTTGGCTTCATGGTGACCCCTGTTTTGGTGATAATTTTCTCCCTGGGAGCATCACAAGGAGCAGAGGTGTCAAGTATCCTTGTTTCACTTGGTCAGCCACTTACCTTTCAGTAACATCTTTTTTCTCAAGCCTCTATGCTAAATCAAGCAAAAAACAAAAAATCCATCTTGAGCTGGCATCCCACAGGCTGGCCTCATGCACCCCATGCAAGAGCCTGTATGCTATAGGAATCATGGCAGAGAAGTTGGAACTGACTGCAAGGATTATCTGGTCCTGCCTTTCTTGGCAAATATATGGTCTAGACAATATTCCCACCACCCTGTCCAACCAAATCCTAAACACATCCAATGCTGGAGAGTCTGCCACTTCCCTGGGGAGATTATTCCAGTGACTGGTTATTCTCATTGTAAAAATGTTTTTTTGTCTTTTGATCAGTTGACATCTCCCCAGAAGTAGCTTGTTCCCACTGCCCTTCATTTTCCCCTGTGCCAGGAGTGGAACCCCATGGGGCAGGAAGGTCTCACATAGCTGGGACAGTGAGGTGATGTGGTGCTTGAGCTCTGGTGTTGAACTGGGGTTTGCTCAGCAGAGCTGGCTTGGAGCTCGCTGTGTGCATGGACCTCTGCCAGGACAGGACGCCTTGGCACTGTACCTGGCCTGTGGATGTCCCAGCCACTCCAGGAATGCACCTGCTCTTGCCCCATGTTGGGACAAAGGCTCTAGTTGCTCATCTACTTGAAAAGGGTCTACAGGATGCTTTGAAACCAGTCATGAGGGTTTAATTTTGGGGAAAATCAGGATGTGAGAGATGAGATGGCTGTGAACAGAGGCAGTGGGGTGGGAGAGGGAAGCAGGCCAGCCTTGCCTGCATGGCCCTGGTTAGGGTTTGAATGGGCCGTGAGTGGTGTGATGCCTGTTGGGAGGATTAGAGCAATAAGGGCTTCAGGATCTGAAACAAGAAAAGGGCCTGGCATATTGTGCTCACGTTCCTGAGTAAAATTATTTTACAGTGTTTCTGATAAAACGTTTCAGGGCCAAAGAGAAAATGGGACTCTTTTGATTTTCTTTATAAGGATAGTCTTATTTGCAGTAATTGCTTCTTGTTACATTGAAGGGACTGGTCCTGGCAAAATGTCATTTGAAAGCATTATTTTAGAGTTTAAATGCATCTTGCCAATCCCTTCTTTCTTTGCTTCACCACCAAGAAGAGCAGAGAAATGTATGCAAAAATGAATTTTGGCCTCCTAGCTATTTAGGGGCATAAGAGTCAAAATAATTTTGAAAGAATGCTTACAGAATAGAAAACATTTGTTTCTGCAGTTCATTGCAACTGAAGGAATTTTTTATATTTACTTCCTGCTTTTCAGTTTTGGTGTGAAGTGCACAGATTTATAGCTGAAAAAGGGTAGAAGCTTGGCTTGCATGGCCATTCTTACTACGGAGTCTTGTCCAGCTCTTACTTCTCTCCTTGTTTACAACCCTTGTGAAGTTGTTTTTATTGAGATTTGATGTATGTAAATTCTGCAAAACAGTGATGAATTGAAAGTGAGTAATAATTTAGCACTTGATTTTGAGTAGTACTCTTGACACAGTGAAATTAGACTTTTATTGCATTCTAATTTTAATATATTTTAAAAAGAAAGGAAGGTAATTGACAGTGTTTCTCACTGAATTTTATAAATGGAATTGTAACTCTTAGTGGTTCCAAAAAAAAGTAAACTTGAATGATGCATGGGAGGATGTGATCTATGATTTTTGGCATAAAATAAAAAGTGTTCAAGGATATACTGCAGTGTGAACAAAACTTTGCCATAGGCCATTCCTAATTTCTCATCCACTTGTGAACATACTGTGTTCTTCTTGTGATTGCTTATGAAGAGGTAGAAGAATCAAGAACATTAGTATTTTCTGCTGTGACTTAGCAGACAAGCTTAGTAGGAATTGAATACCACCTGTCTTGCTCTGTAAACCTAAAACTATAGTTTGGGAGCTGTATATTCACAGGCAACTGGCTTTTCATTTTCTCTGGGTACTGATCTTGCAAAGTTGATTATTGGTTTTGCTATAGGCCTCTTCTTCCCTGTGCGATAATTGCGAACTGAGGCCTTGCTTGTATAACCCGTTTGGTTCTTAAAAAATAAATCGAAGCTTGTTTCTTTCTTGATGATCACCTCTAATACCTATTGACCTTAGAGTAGAGATGCAGCAGGGGCCAGTGGCAGTTCTGGTGAGAGAAGGGGTAGCAGAGAATCCTTGCAGCAGTGATAGCACAGAAGTTTTGCAGTGGTGACAGCAGAGAACTTTTGCAGCATTGATAGTGCAGAACCCTTGCAGTATTAAGATCACAGAGTCATTCAAACAGAGGCGAAGCTTCTGTGCTACCAAAAGAGGTCTTCTGGTAGGTAAGCATAAGTGTGCTGATCTGAGTCAAACAAAATGTATACCCTCCTCTGTTTGGCTATGTTCATAAATTGTTTTCCTTGTGGGAAACTGCCTTAGATTTTACACTTGGTTTCGTCATTCATGTAAGGTGTCTCATACAGCATGACCAGGTCTTTACATTACCCAGACAGACAATTTTGTAACTGTAAGCCAGTGGACAGAATGGTTGCTTTCAGTAATTTCTTTTCTGAAAAGTGTTTTCTTCTGATGTAAAACATCATAATTTTCTCCCCAAAATATGGACATCAGCACATACATAAATGCACTCTTTACCAAAAGAGACATGAAAATACTGACTGATGTCCAAGATATAGCATGCAGTTCATTCACTTGAGAAGTTCAGGAAATACTTCCTCAGCAGGAGAGAGAAGTAAGAACATAGCTTGGAAAGCCTGAAAACCACACTTGACATGCTTCTTGTTCAGCAGCCACCTTGGCTTAACCACAAGGCCAAGATTTCTCAGCTCCTGAGTCAGATCTGTGCAGTGTGGTGCTGGGATCCATAAATCAAGATTATTCGGTGTCATGGTTCTTAAACTCCCTTTTGACTTTCATTCTGCATTTATCAGAGAGATCCATGTAAAATCGAGTAAACAAACAAAAAACAATTCCTTAATTTTAGGAAAGATTATTCTCAAAAAAAAACCTCCAAAAAGAATTCAGAGGAAACTGTGCAAAGTACATGTTTGTTTCCAAGGAAAACAGTAATGAGAAAGAGCTAGGTCATTGTGAAAAAAAAGAACCACATAAAATATGTTTTTTAGCAAGGATATGGAAACAGAGCTTATCTTCTTGGACAGCTTTGCCTAACAGATAAGTCCCTGGACTGGAAGCAGGTTCAAATCCCAGCTGTGCTGCAGAATTTTTGTCAATTTAGACCTCTCAGTTTGTGCCCATGCAATTTCTTTTTGGAAAGAGAAAACAGTACAGTTTGTCCTCTGAAAACTGTTCAGAGTAGAGATGAGGGCCTTGGGTGGCCCCCTGGTGTGATGTGGGTGCAGGTCCTTGGCTGTGCAGACAAGGGGGAGGTGAGTGTGACAAGTGGTCCTGCTCACTTGTATGTCATGAATGACATACTTTCACCTTGGCAGACAAATTCTTACTAATCAACAGCAGTGCTCTCAGAGACCTTACACAGTGTAAAATACCTCCCTTTTCCACCCCCAACTTCAGGGAATTTGAGTAACTGTATTGGTCACTTCAGTATGTATTAGCCAAGGCCCAAATGCTGGTTAATTAAGCCTTGTAGCAGGCTTTTGGAGTGTCTAACTAAGCATTATCACAGCTTTGCAGGTGGTATATGAAGCATGGGAAGGTTAACTGGTGTGCTCAGGATTATACAACCCTGTGAACCATCCCAAAACTACTCTCTTTGTGTTCCTCCACTGTCTGAGGGTGAGGATTAATGTATTTCATGCTCCCAAACCCAACCTATAAGGGCTAGGTCAGTGTTAGAATAAGGTTATTAAAGAGATGGAGAATTAGAAGAGGTGCCGAGATCTTACTTTCTGAATTGTGAGTCTTCAAGACCACAGAAAATGAAGTCCTGTGTTGCTTGGTGTTACAAGAACTAGACTTGCTAATCCCAGTGCTGAGCCAAATGTTAAGTGATGGGTAGCAGTGCTTGCTTGTTTCTCAGTTCTCAGTATAATGTTGCAATCTTTGTTTCCTCTTTTTGTGGTATGCAGTTTTCTGTAAGCTGCAGAATTGCTATGTTGTTTGCTGTCAGTGTCATGAGATGTAGTGGAGAATGTGTTAGAAATGGGCAGGCACACACTGGTGGGATGCACTTATTACCACAATTGTAAACTTTGAGAGGATGAAAGCAATTGAATGAGAGTGTCTTAAATTTTTATAAAGCAGATTTAAATTCAGCATCTAATGAATTTTCACAAGGAGCGAGTCCAAATGGAACACCTCAAAGCCTTCAGTTAAATCAAAATTTAAGACTCACATTTCAGTATCTCACTGGGGAAAACCAGGTTCTGTGTATTTTCTGTAAAGTAAAAATAAGCTGCAAAACCCAGTTCTGCTTCCCTACCTCCCCAGCCTTCCAGGCCTACTTTAAATCTCCAAAAGAAGCAGCAAACTATGGTCAGTCTATTGGGGAAAAAAACTACAAACCAAAACCACCAAACAATTGCTAGAAAAATAGTTTTCCATTCCAGGTATATCTTTAAGGTAGTCATTGGGTCCAACAGTATTTGTAGTACCAGAAACACCTGCCACAGGGTTATCCTTGATCCTACTGCCTCACATTGCTTCCCTACACACATCTCTGCTTAACAAACTGGAAACCTTTAAAGGGTGCCCAGGTACCTCCTAGAATTTTAGCTGCTGATAAATTAAAGTCAGGCAGAAGCTTTGTGAACCTTCTATATAAGTATGTTTTAATTTTCAAGTGGTGGTGCTAGATTGTTGATGGTTACTTTTTGTTTAAACATTTTTTTAAAGTGTAAACATTATTTAATTAGCTTCCAAGTGAGAGAAGTAGTGGAAATCTGCCTGTTCTGAAGAGAAGAAAGAGAATATTGCGCGTCAGTGAAAACTAACAAAAATGATGTAGTTCAACTTAAGAGCCTGTTAATTCCTTTGTTAACCAGCACGGTCCCAAACAAAATGTGACCACAACCTGTTTTTATATTTGCCACAGCTTTTGGTATCACCATAGTATGGGGAAAAAAATATTTAATGTTGAGCCTTTTTCAGAAGCCAGTGGTTAAGTTGTAGGTCACTTCAAAATTTAGTCACTCCCTACATAAAAAATGTATAGTAGAAAATAGCAACTTAACCATGTGAAGAAATAAAGCCAGAAGAGAGAGTATCTTTTCAGTAGCAATTTAGTGCATGATTGATCTTACTGATAGCAGTAGTGTAGCATTCATGGCTGAGTAAGCCCCCAGCAACAACTTGCTTGTAATGTGTGTGTTGGAAAAATGCAAAGAAAATAAAACAAATTTCAAGTAAAATTTACATTTGTATTAGAAAATCAACATGTTGGAATTAATTCCGTTTTCAAAACTCCTCTGTTTATGTATTTATTTTGCCATTTCCTCTGACTCTCTTCTGTGCTCTGTTTGTCTTGATATATCTACTACATCTGGGTTTTTTTAATTAACACCTGAAAGGCTAAAACAGTGTTGCTAGAGGCAGTTGACTTTGCCCATGCGTGTTTATTTTCATATTAAATTGCCCCTGCAATGCTTCCTACCCTCTCACCTCTCCATCTCTCTGATAAGACAGTTGATAAAGTCATGCAGTGTTTTTGCCTTTGAGCGTCCCAGAGGGATTGTCTACTGCCTGGGTTATACAGACAAGAAACATTCAGAGGGCAGAGCATGGAGTGGCATAAAAGAGTGGTCCCCCCTCTGAGGACCTGGTGGCTCTGCAGCAGGGCCAGCTCTGAAGGACGGTGCTGATTTGAGATTGTGCAGTTGTGCAATGTGGGCTGCGCACTTAGGGCATGGTTTTGCTCTGGTCATACTTTGTGCTTGAGTTATGACTTAGGTGTTAGTGAACAAAAGCTTGTTTTCCTGGATGATGCGAAGGGAAGCTTTTAAGCTGAAGACTTCTGCAGTGTGGAAATTTGCATATGGAAGTTGTCAAAGCCACCTAGCAGCGGGTGAGAAAGATGCCCCTTTTCAGCCTGACCACTCTTTAGCTTTCATGTGTTTGAACAGCCAGGGTGATTGCAAGGGTGTGATCAGAAAGGCTCTGGCACAGGTGGGGAGTCTTTATTTTATTTATGTCATTTCTTCTGCAGCTCTCCCTTCACTGTTTGCCTTTGTAACAAAGGTCCTCAGAGTAACAGGCATACTTCAGCATGGTAAAATCATCTTGATATTGCTTTATCCATTTTCCAGTGCACAGCTTCTTTTCCCATCCAAAACAAAGCAGTGGCTCTTACCTTCCTTTCCATCCCTTGCAAAGAGTCAATTTGAGAACTGTTCTGGTAATAGCACTGAGTCCTGTGTTAAGGCAGCAGTGATCCAGTGTTGTGGATATCAATGACCCTTTCCCTCAAGTTCCTTGTGCTGCTCTGGCAGTTCTGTGCTCCTTGTTTACTTGTTGGAGCCCAGGGCATTCCTCTGGCTGTCCTGGATGATTTGAGACCCTGGCAAGGGGCTCAGAGACCTTGGCACGGAGTCAAAAACACCTGTGCCTTCAATTTTAGCCCATGGAAAAAATTACCAACTTTGTGTGAGGATTTACAGGCCACAAGAGTTTGAATAGAGTGATAGTTAATTTGTCACAGGGTGAAAAAGTAGAATTTTTGGGTTTTGGAATGGGGGTTCAAGAGGGAAGATGAAGGAATATGTGTGTGTCCTGTCCTTCTTCTTCTTGTCCTCCATCTTCTGCTGTGGTGGTGGCACTTTCTAATTGGTTTAGAGCAGAGACAGACTGTCTGACATAGGTGATAGGTATTGGAAAACTATTGTAAATAAAGTACCTGTAGTTCTTAGTATAAAAAGTCAACACCACCCTGAAGGCAGGGATTGTGCCTCAACCCAACCTGCTGAACAGACCTCTGCAGGTCGGAGAAAGAATGTAATAGATAAGGAAAAATAAACAACCTTGAAAAGCAGAACAGACAAATCTTGACCTCTTCTTTGGTGGGGCTGGGAGAAAAAGACTTTCTAATATCTCAGGAGCCATCAAAATCATCAAAACCCGAGATCTACTGGCCTTCAAAAATAAGACCACTGAGCTAAATTTCAAGTCCTACCTGTTGGCATCTGTGTTCCTTAACATGGTCTGGCGGGTTTATGTCTGCAAAACCTGTCATCCTAAGAACAGAAAGTGTTCACATTATTGGATGGAAGATACTCTTGAGTCTGGTACTTATTTGTAGGTCCAAAAAAATTGAAATGGTGGAATAGTAATGATAACATCTTGGAACACAGAATAGACCAGTGTTACCTAGACTCACATAGCCTTAACTTTGAAACAATCTTCTGAATTTTCCCCATTTGGTTATGTTTATATATTGTTTTTCTTTTAAACTGTAGTTTTGATCTGTTTTGTGCCAGAACTGTGTTGTTGTTGTTTGGTTGGTTGGTTTTTTTTGAATGACTGCAGTAGTTATTCCAGGATTTCTGGATTAATAATACTGCTTCAGTGTTTGTATAAGGGCCTGTTAGATTTCAGTTCCACTTGGGAGGATGCTGGTATCCAGCTTTTGAGCGTATATTAAACCATCATTGTGGGTCATAAATTCTTGTTGTAGTCTGTTCACAAAATGCCTTGAGATTTGCATGCTCTGAACTGATAAATAAAATGAGTGATTGTGTTCTGAGTAAATTCAGGCTGTCATAGTGCTGTTCCTTTGAGGGCTGGATGTTGCACGTTAGATTTTGCATGCATGGTGTGTGAAGCTAACCTTGTTTCATAAGAACTCACTCCACAGCCATTTATTGTGAGGTGTTACCTTATGGCCTGGGAACAGCAGGTTGTTTCAGCTTAGTTAGCTCAGTGGCAGCAGTTCTCCAAGACAGTGCTCTTAGGTCGAAAGTCCATGATTTGCACAATGGGCTTTAGATTGCTTTCAGTTCCTTTTGTGTTGTTTCCTTGGCTTTTTACTCATTCATGACTGCCACATCATTTTTGTGCTGGGAAGAAGAAAGTGAGTTATTTCCTTTGGGACGTATCTTTCTGCCTGCAAAGGAGAGGCTTTCAGTAGTTGTTTCCTACTGCTATACTTCTATCACTAGATCAGCTTCTGTTTTGCTTCTGCAGCCTCTGCTTTCAGATGTGCTAAACAGGGCAGTAAGCTGTACAGGCTAGTATAGGACATGCTCATCTATGCCTGTTGTGGTATAAAAAGTGAGCTTAAAACTGCAGCATCTGACTGATGGCCTGGGTGAGTGGTGATTGTGTGCCACTGGCATGTCAAAGCAGTAAGGTGCTCTGGTGAGTGCTGCTTTCATCAGTAATTTCTTTCAGTAGCTGTTTACAAGATGGTGCTGAGTGAGATCTGTATATAAAAGTATATAACATCTCTTAGATGTATAAAGTAACTGCTGTTAAAGACGAGTTTGTAGTGCTCTGAATTAGTCTTCTGAAACCTTAATACCTCATCCAGGACGGGTGACCAGCCTCCTGTTCTACAGTGAAAAGAGAGGGCAGCTCCAGAGGCTTGTGTTCCCTCCTCAGGTTGGTATCTACATGGTTTACACAGATGGAATATACTGGGTTTTGAGGAAACCATCTCCTTTTCTTGACTCAGAGTCTGTAGAGCTGACTGACAGTGCCTGGCTTTCAGGTGTCTGAAGTTAGGTGTCAGGAGACCCATCTTAAATGTCTCACCCCAGCTGTGGATCCTGAATGAAGGTCAAGAACTTTACTTAAAGCCTTTGTTTCTCATCAGATTGTTTTAATATATAAGCTCTGGATATTGTGGCTGTAATTGTGTCTTATTTTGAGGCAATTTTAAGTACCTTCCTCTTATCTAGGCTAGTTATGTCTGCATGTGTTTACCCTGTTCGGTAGAGCTTTTCTTAGAGACGCACATATAGAACTTGTGGAGCTTCTCAGAACAGAAGGAGATTTCTAAAATGTCTGTTGTGAAGGAAAAGCATTTTCTGAAGAGCATTTTCTGTGAAGAATGTAGCAAGAATTAACAGACATAAAGCAAATTACCATCTGAAATATTGAGCTTTTGTGAGGTTTCAAAAAACCAAAGGAGATCATGGAAAACATATTCTGCTAATGTAGGACACAGCTTAGTCCATGAAAGTTACTAATTTTTGGAAACTTCTTGTAATCATGTCAAACTCCTTACTAAACCATCTGGAACTTCTTTCCATTCTTGGCTCAGTTAGTATGTGTAGCCTCTTTTATTTGGCATGAATAGTATATGGGGGCTGAAACAAAAGACTCCAGAGAAGGCTAAGGAGACTTTCACAAAGATCAATTTTATTAAGAGATCATGTGAGACGTGAAACACTTTGGGATTTTGCAGAATCTCAAGGAGATGATGTAGCAAGTAGTGAGAGAACATGGAACAGTCATGCTAAATTGGGTGCAGGTGCAAGGAGAAAGCTGAACTTTGCCCAGAGTCGTTCAGTGAGTCAATGTGTATGTGCCTGCCTCCTAGCAGCAAGAAATAACTTTAGAAACTCAATTATCTAATCAAGATAACAAGGCATTTGAGGAAGGATCTTTCCCGTCTGGATAATTTTATTGGATCAGCTAAATTGTATGACTTTGTTAGCCATAATGTGCCTTGACTGAAAGCTGTAGCTTCTGGAAGAAGATGGAGAATTTGGCCTGGAGTGATCCATGCCAAATTGCAAAATTCTTGTGCCCCCCTGAAATTGCAGTAGTCTGGGCACATGTCTGATCATTTGGCTTATTTGGAAGTGTGTCTTTCTTTTTCCTGCAGTGTTGTTCACTCGTTCAAGATTCATCTTGCTTTGAAATAGCTGGTCTCTCTCCTGCAGTTGTCAAACGTCAGGGTATTGAACTTAGATGGATCAAAGATGGGTATGTATGTGAGTGTATGTGGAACTTTCACATCACATGGTATGGGAAGAGGTTCTACATGGGGATGAGACAGGCAGGAGATATCAGCATGCCCAAATATATATTGACAAATGCATTTGATGTGCCTGTCAGGGTAGAGCTTGTTTCCTGAGATAGAGGGCAGCTGTCTGCTGCTGACTAGAGAGGTGTTTTTGAGCAAATAAATCTTTGTCGTCTTTCCATCTGCTAATGTGGATGTGCTAAATTGGTGGAAAGTAGTAGGAGGAAGGTGCAGGAGCCTTACCTATGACATGACAGTGTTTTGCCCTGCTCCTTTTCTCTCCAAAAAGCTGCCTCAGAACTGGTTTTCTTACTGATTCTAAAAAGTTTTTAAAGTACCTGGAAAGAGAAGAGTTGTATTCCTAGACACTGAGTCAAAATATGATCTATGTAAAACATTTTTGTAGTAATTAACCTAGTGTGCTCCTAGGCACCAGTGGAAAGGCAGGCACACTTCCCAAGGAAGCTTCCCCTTGTTTCTTGTAATTAGTGGTCTGCTAATTAGGTCAGTTGGTTTACTTGAACTATACAGAGATTTGTTGAAGTGCATGCTTACAAAAGAAGGCATGGCCATCTCCCTGCAAAAAGATGGCAGTTCTGAACAAAAATATTGTTCTTTCTTGATCCCTGGTTTTATTTTTACCAGGCAATGTGATGCCTGCCAGTTTGCTTTGTAGAAACCTGTGTTACTTTTAATAAATGCCAGAAGTCTGATGTGGAAAACTGGAAATTAAGACATTCACAAGTTTGCAGCTGGTCCTGATTGGAATGTGGGTTGTTGCCTTCAGTCAAGGAGAGACAGGATATTTAATTAATAAGGATGATTCCAATTAAAATGCTTATTGTTTTGCTTTCCCTTTTATATGGGAAAATGCAAACCCTGTTTTGGAAAAGTTGCCCATGGCTACTTTAGCACAAATATATAGTTTTTCCTTCTTCATAACTCTTCACCACTTATTATAAATTTCTGGATCACCAGTGTCTGACTCTGCTGCAGCTAGGAATTTATCTGCATTATTCTGGAACTTCCTCTTTTTCCCTGAGGTTTAAAGTGGCCATGGTTTTGTCAGATTAGATGGAAAAAGAAAACTTACATTACGTAGGTCTAAGTTGAGGACCAGGGCCTGTGATCTGGCTACATTCTCTCATTCATTTTTTACCCCACAAATAGTGATGCATTCTTGCCAGCAGGCAAATTTAATTCCTTGGCAGTCCACAAAGTTCCTTCCTCCCACTGCCGGCTGTTCAAAAAGTAACCTGCTATTAATGTTCATGCTATTAAAGATGTTCATGTTATATGGTCCTTCACTGTTTTTTTTTTTTATTTTCCAGGACCTCTAAGGACTAGTATTGTATGATTTGGGATTGATTGCTTAAAATAGCCATTCCTTCTAGAACTGCAAAATAGGAGAAGTGCTATGCCCAGTGGTTGGTTTTATAGGGTTGGTGCTTCATTGTCAGTGCCAGTGTTTGGAAGTTCCTTTTGTGCATATCTTACTATTTAAATCTATTCATTGTTCTTAAAAACACACAAAGAATTTTTCTTATGCTAATTAAAAGCATATTATGTGGTTTTAGACCAAGACAGCTGATGCAAGGGTTTTAAAATCGACTATTTTAGGAATTATTTTCAGCTGTTTTAGGAAAGAAAACAGGCAAAGAGAAACTATTCTTTTTTTGTTTGGGTTTTTATTTCCATCTCATGATTTTGACTATAAATACTTTAGAGGCTTTTTAGAGGAAAAAATCTGGTTCTGTCTTGTTGCAAAAGTTTAGTCTGTTGTAATCGCTAGGCAGACATTTGTACAGTAAAGGTGTTAAACCATGAGATAATTGGTTTGGAGATGCTGGGAAGCATTTTGTCTTGTTCTACATCTTCTAGAAAGGAAATACAGCAGTAAAGGTTGTTTCATGCCTCTTAGTTTGTTTTTGTGGTCATTACTTTAACCTTAATTCTTTATTTTCTCTTGTTACCTTGAAGATGGATTTTGATCAACCACCAAATTTTGTAGTATTGGCAGTAGATTGCAGGTAGACTGATAAGTAGAAATGCATAAGGATTTCTTTGGTTTTTGGCTCATTTGGTTGTCTGATTCCAGTAGTGCCAAATGCCAGAGTTTAGAGTTCTTGTCACCCTTTAGCCTTTGGTGAATTTGAATTTATACTTAAACTGTGCCATATATATTGTTTCAAATTAATTTCTGGTATGCACATTTTCCTAGGCCATCCATTTGAGTCTCTTCAGGCTTTCTGAGGGTTCAGCCCTGAGTGAAGTGACCTGACAAAAATCCATCCTCTGGGATTGGGGGTGGGAAGGAATTGGACTCCTTGTGCAATAGAAGGGAATTTGGTGAGAGGTTCTGATTTCTCTTCAAAGAGTTCATTACCTTTCGTAGCAAAGGCCAGATACTTGTTACTAAAAACTGTTAATTGGATTGAATATGCTTGCAAACAATCTTGGGGGTAGTAACAAAGAGCTGTTGGAGAGGATGGACAATGCCTTGTTCTGAGCTTCAGGCTAAATGACAGTCCCGTGCTCATTATGAACTGATGTGGTGTTTCTCCACGGTTAAGGTTGCAACTACTTTCCTATTGTATTTGGTTTCATCAGGTTATTTGTTTTGTTGTATGAGGAGACTTGGATTTGAAAATATCTTTTGTCAGTTAACTTTATTTTTAACAAAGCTTTTTTTGTGTGTTTTCAATGCTAATTGAAGTCCATCAGTGGCTATATGATTTAATGGCCTTAATAGGAATCTATGAGCACAAACAAAACAGAGCACTATAAATCACAGCATGTGCAGAGAAATGTAATTCCTTTCTGTGGAGAGGTAAAGAGCAAAATTACTGAGCTGTATTATATTGCATACCCCGCAGATCATCTGAAGAACTGGGATTTCAGAGTTACTCACTTTTGTAGAATAATGTCTCATAAACAGAGTAAAGTACAAGTATTAGTGACTTCTTTGTTTCCTTTGTGTGGCCATAAGCAGTGCTGCTGCTGTTGAAGAATTTAGCAATTTACTGTGCTTCCATGTACCTCGTAGGTACAGGGACAGTAATTTAGCTTAGCCATCAACATTTGATGGCAAATATTGTTGTAAAATAATGGAAGATAAGTTGTTTTTCAAATAACTACTTCTCTATAGTTCTGGTAACCAAGGTAATTTGCCCATGATATTATATGGAGATACCTTACTTCTACTGGCATAACATAATTTCATTTCATTTATAAGTAGTTGGTAACTGTGCAGGAATTTTTGTGTGAAGATGAGGAGAACCTCTGTGCTATTGCTGAGACGTGTGGAATATTGTTCTAGCATCTGTTTTTCAGCATACTGTATTTTAGTGTATGGACTATAAAATCAATCTTTTTCTCCTTTTGCTAGCAAGACAAGTTTTAAATTCAAAAAGAAATACAGCAAACATTCACAGACGTATGCCAGTAAAGACTGCAGTATAATAGGTGTGATTTCCCATCTCTTCTCTCTTGACCTTGTTAACGAGAAAATCTAGGATGTCATCTCAGACTAATTGTGCTGCTGGAGTGTATGCATTTTACTGAGCAGAGGGATCTCTTTTGATGTACACAGAGATTTAATTATCAATATATCTCTTGACAGCATTTCAAGAATGGTAGAGAAGAGAACAAGTGGGCTGTATTTTAAGCTATCATTGACATCTTCAAACTCCATAGGATGTTGGCAATGCATAATGTTATGTAAAATTCCATGGTGGGATATTGAAAGCTACTGTCAAGACTCAGAACTAAAACAAAAAAGAAAATTGCAAAAGGAAGGAAATAAGCTGTGGATGGAAGGTATTTCTTCTTGAAATAATGTGTCAAGAAATACATATTTTATTGCATTTTTCTGCTACCTTATATGCAGAACTACCTACTGTATCTTCTGTGTTACCCCTTCCCAAAGGGAAACCAGTGGTGCAAAGATGAATTGCTGAAGCTGGTAAACTGCTAAGCTATGTTAGTCCTTCTGCTGCTTCCTGTTCTGCACTAGGATTTATGGAAAAGGAAGTCAGTTAGTTGCTCTAATGGGGAGCATGCAGAGAGTCCCAGTGTGGGGTGGATGCAGCCAAACCTCTAAAGAGCACAGCAGTTCTGGCTATTGACTGGGTTCAGCTCTGAAGAGCAGGAGGGTCACAGAAGGTAAGCTAGGTTTCCTTTAATGAAAAAAACCCCAGCACTTCAAGTAGATAGCAAGTTCTTAACTTGAGTTTGTAGTTGTAGTAAGAAGTGAAATTTTATATTAATGACATTGCCAGTTTTTATTTGGAGTAGTTGGGAGTGGGGAAGAAACAAGTATTTGAGAAACACCTACAGAATAAGCTTGGACATTTCTAGTTACATGTGCAAAACCAGAAGGTAAGATTTGAAAACAAAAGAATTAGATTTGCACTCACTTAAGTGCTCTTAGCTTTTGATGTCGTATAATGCCACATGAAAATCCTTAAAACAAAGCGCAATAAACCTTCTGCCTTGTTTCTTTTTCCCAGTAATGTTGCAAACCATTTAGGATTAACGTTTGTGATCTGGTGCTACTTCCTGGACTAAAGTACCTCTGTGTAAAGTGCTCGTGTGTGTTTGCTGTCATTCCTCATTACTCACATGCAGCAGTCGGCATTGATGGCATGTGGCTTTGCCTTGCTCATGCTGCCTTGGTGTGGATAGGAAGGTCCTCTGCCTCAGTTGCAAATATTTGAGTTTCAGACTACATAAGCATAACCCTTTTTCTTTTTTTTTTTCCCATTGAAATGCTTTGATATGGTAATGATCAAAATACAGTGTGATTCCAAAGGAGGTATACAAACTCTCTTGTTCTTGGCATAAAAATATTACTCTCTGGAAACACCTTCTGTGTCAAATGATGGGTATGTTCCTGTGATTTATGTAAGTGATTGTCAGGAGGTTTTGTGGCTCACCCAGTTTTAGCAGTCAAGTACTTTTTCCTTGTCACTTATGACATACTTGATGAATTTTCATGATTAGCTAATGTGCTTCGTAATTGTCAAAACTTTGCAATGGTATTCCTTGGAAATACTGAGAAGGGGGAAGTCAGTTAGTTGCTACCTCACCTACCTCACCTTTTCTGCTCAGCCACACTTTTTTCTTCAGTTCTCTTTTATTTACCCTGTCCAGTAGCCTTTTGGAAACTTCTCAGTTAGGTTTGGTAAACTCTTTCTCAGATTCATGCTTTGTTTGTCTGTTCTTTAGCAGACAACTGTGTTATTCTTGGCTTGAGCACAGGAATACCTCAGTACAGCAACATGTTAATTGTATTTAACAGGATAGCTTTGGTAGTAAGACACAGTACTGCTGAGAATGTGACACTGGTATTTTCCATCTCATATTTTATCACTTAGGTTTTCTAGAGAAATATTGATAAAACTGTGGGTATTTTTTTCCCTACATATAACCTTTTCACATGCATGCCCTTGGTCTCTCTTTCAAGTCAGCATGCACCTCATTGCCTTGCTGTCCCCATCATTAGTTCAGACACTCCAGTGACCTGTCAAGTACATCCTTCCTGTCACCAGAGAGATGGAAAATACCAGTGCCATGTTCTCAGCAGCTCTGTGTCTGTTATATATGGTGTCTGTTATAAATGTTTAAATCTGTGATTCTGGGATTTCTGGCTTGGTGACAGGTGAGGCCCCTAATGGCCAACCTCTGTGCCACCAGGGAAGGACCCCACCATTACAGGCAGCAAGGCCAGCACCTCCCTGCTGCTCTCACTGCCCCTGTCACTTATCTGTCTAACATGGCTGGCAATAATTACAGTGCAGGGAACTGGGAAGCAAGGGAAAATGCAGAGGAGCCTTGTGGTCCTACTTTGGGTCCCCTGCAGAAAAGGCAGAGAGGGCACTGCAGGGTTTGGCTGGCTGTTCTAGGGTCAGCTCTGGCTGATGGGAAAATGGCCATGCCTGTTCTTGGTGGGCAACTGTGGCTTCACCCCTCTGGGCAGAGCTGGATCACTGCTCATGCAGCCTGGCCCTGCTCTGAGGACTGTGTGCCTGTTCTTTAAGCTAAGCCCCCTTACTCTTGGAGAGTAACGGTGTGCAGTAAGGGTGTCCATTATGTTCTTCTGCCAGGCTCAGTTGGCTGCTGTGCATGTACCTTGTATTAGGCTGTCACACAGAGTTCCTGAGGGCAGGTGTTCAGAGATCCCTGTCTGATGTACAACATCTTTGAGGGGAGAAAATGTACACTGCACCCTGCAAGGCTCTGAGGGTATTTTATCAGTTGTTTTCCCTCCTACCTTCCATTTCAAACCTTTCTGTGAATTTTAATCCTCCCGTTAATTTGCCTGAAGGAAACACTAGTCCACTATTCTTGAATCTCATTATTGACTCCTTGTTGCAGCAGGAGCTAATCTCTGGAGGCAGGGGCTCTGGGTGCCCAGAAAAGGATTCCAGGCAGGGGCTCTGGGTGCCCAGAAGAGGATTCTATGCTGCATCAGCAACACAGCATCCATCAGGAATGCTGTGCAAGTGAGGCCAAGAATCAATGCTGTTGTCATCACATGTTGGACCTGGGCCCTTCTTAGTGCCAGGGACACCAAGAAGTTACCAGTGGTAGCAATTGGTGCAGCATTGCTTGTTGCTAAAATAGTGTGATGGGTGGTTCATATTATTTTTTTATTTTCCTCAGTAAAGTTTTGAAATTTAATCCTTTCTCCTTGAAAAGTCCCCACAAAAATAAAATCTCTCTTGAGAAGAGAAACTGGTGGATGTGCTTTCTGAATTGCTTACATAAATAACTAGAAAACTCATTTTCTTGTCTCTTAAAAGTATCGCAGCCCAGTATATCTGATGGGATGCAGTGTTCCAGGCTTGCCCGCTGGGTCATGCAGAGGCTGGAGTGTAATTGTGCCAGTCTGTTCATAGGAGAGTTGCGACAATGAGACCTATTAAAATCTGTAGTGAATGTAAGAAAATATTCTACTGGGCTCTATGCTTCTCTCTCTCCCCAATGTTTAGCCTGCTTCTCTGTCTGCTTAAGTGAAACCCACTTGATTTTGTCTCTGAAATCTAGACTCATCACTCCTAATGAATCTTTCAGTGAAGTTCTTTGTTTTGTGGAAAAGGGGCATGAAAATGTTTTTAAAACTTTAAAAATGGATAGTCAGAATGAAATCTGAAAATAAGTGTTCGTAGTGGAAGTTCCCCAGCTGTTACTAGGTGATGGCTATTCAAAGGCTTTGACATCTTTATGTTGGTTTAAGTGGGGGTGAGTCTGTGCTAGAGTTTGCTCCTTCTGACAATCCAACCCATACGATGTTACAGGAAAACATAATATAAAAGCAAAAGGGAGTGGGGAGTATTTTAAAGCAGGAAGCAGTGAACAATAACTGTAAGCTTTCTAAAATCCCGTGAACTGAACTTTGGTTTAAATGCATCTTACTGCAGATGCCATTTTAAAAGCTGTCATTTCAGCAATGGAAGGAGCAAGGCCCCCTCTCTAGGTCAGTTCAGCATCAGAGGTTTGAGAAAAACTTGGAATGAAAATGTAAAAATTAATATTGAAGAGATTTTCTGAATTTTTTTTAGAAGGTTGGCTGCATTAACAAAGTGTTTTGATGGCTCTGTAGAAGTCAGTAGATACCATACCCAGTGAAATGCAGAGCCATTCCTGCATGAGTCCCCCACAAAGGCTGGGGGGAGGGAGGACAGGCTGCTTGACACAGGAATTCCTCACCTTGGCATTTGGGCAGATCACTTGCTACAATGAAACTTCAGAGGGAGCTTTCTGGTTGCCTCCGCATTCCTGGATAATTCCTGAAAAGGCTACCCCAGCAACAGATCACAGAGCTGGTATAAAGCAAATTCCTGGATGACACCATGGTGTCAGGTTCCAGTCTGTGTTTCCTCTGCCTGCCCTTGCATGAAGGTGTCCAGGGCTGTGCCTGTGTGGGCACGATGAGCTCCATCTGCAGCCAGCCCCTCCTGGCCAGAGGGAATAGGTGACCGTGGCTGTCATGTGGTTTGTTGCTAGCACAGAGCTGACAGCAATATTGATGAGTGGTGGTTGTGTTGTGCTGGAATAGCTGAGACTGGTAATATTTATGGCTGCATTAAACCCCACAGCCTGAAAGCTCTCCATCCTGCATTTCCACCTGCTTCAGATGTGTTTCCAGCAGTGGATTTCCAGTGCATTATGTGTCTGTGTGTACATGTGTGCATGCGCGCAGATTAATCTCCAAAGTGATCATTTCCAGTGGAGTCTTAATCTCCAGTTTCCTTTGTAAGGAGCTGTCTGTCTGGAGAGTAGATTTGAGCCTTTATACCAACGGGTCACATGCAGGGCAGTCAGCCAGTGTGGATTTTCCTAGTTCTGCTATGCAGGAGACCTAAATCTTTTTACCTGACTGGGTTTTCCTTCTCAGCGGTGACACATCTATGATCCTTCCCTGCTCAAGCCCAGATTTCTCTCTTGAACAGACATTACCCAATTTGTCTGTGTAGCTTATGTGTTTTTTCTGCCAGTACCTTTCATGGCTTGGACCTTACAGCTCCTCAAGGACAGAGCTGAGATCAGCTCTGCCTTTATTTATTGTCCTCCCTCCAGCAAAGCAGCATGGATGGTGTTTAATCTACAGTGGTTCCTCGACTTGCCTGCCCCTGTTCTTCTCACATTTCTTACTGAGTCTGATCTTGTATTACATGAATAGCAGCGTATATTAAATCTAAGTGCTTTATGCTGGCAATATGCGTTATGGACGGTGGCCCCACAAGAAGTTGGAAGTTCCCCTGGATGTTTGTAATGGTGAAGTTGCCGTGGAGCATGGTTTTTTCAGTCGTGACCATCGCAGCAGCTGACAGAGCTTTCTGCAAAATTTCATGAAGATGATAATATTGCAAAGAGTAGGGCTGTTGCAGAATATTCTTTTTCTCAATTACATGATACAAAAGTGAGATTAAAGCTAAGTGAAGTCTCTGGCCAGTACAAGAAGAATGTTGCTCACAAAAGAATCAGTGACGAGCTGTTAAAAGACCAGGCTTCACTGCTGTAAAATCTGGATAAGCCAAGCCAGTTAGTGCTTGGGAAAGAAAGCAATTAGACTTTTGTAATATAGATGAAATCAATTTGATTTTTCTAATGCTTACAAATTCAGCTTCCTAAATGATATTAATCAACCTGGCATAGGAGAATCATTTAATTTTTACAGTAACTAGAGCGGCTGTGCCCTGGGCTATGGCCCCAGCCTCTCCAGTTAAGGGATATTGTATGAGATACTGCTAAGAGCAGTGCTGTGCTCTTTCTGGGTGAGAGCGTTTTGATCTTTGTTGGGAGCTGAGATTGAAAGGGTGAGGTAACTTTTCAGAATGCTTGTAAATAGTGTCAGAGTTTTATTGATAATTATAGCTCCTCTTCCTTCACCTTGTGTTATCTCTTGAGTTATATACCTGTGTGAAGGTGCAGAGGGTTGATGTGAAAGCTGTGATGTACACAACTTCATATCACACATGGATATAATGCACAAAATATGTGTCCTTATTTTGAACCATTGTTGGGTTCAGAAAGGAGTACTTGTCTCTCAGTTTTATTGTTCAGCTATCTTGAAGGAATCTTTTGTATTTCTTTGCCACAAAAGTTGTGGGGTTTTGGGGTTTTTTTTGGGTTTATTTGTTTTTTTTTTTTTTCCCTGAGTATGTTGATCCTGTCTCCTACTTTCAGACATTTTGAATTCTGTCCTACCATATGGTTTTCAACATGTCTTTCGACTCTCAGACTCCTGGCAAACTGGGTGGTGTCACCAGGATTCAGCCTGGGGACCCTTGCATATGAAAGGATCCTTGCTGGGTCCCTTGCTGGGTGGTGTCCATGTGCATTAGGACTTCTTCAGGTGGAGCAACCAGGAAAGGAGAGGAAAATCAGCATCCCCTTGTGAAGTCAAAGCACTTGAAATATTAAAATGTGAATGGTTTCATCCAGGTGTGAAATGGCCTTTAGAAGTACTGGCATGGAAGGAAGTGGTGGGATTGGTCTGCTTGTGCCTTCTTGAAATCTCTCTTAGATCTTATTTTGCATAAAGGCAGTTGAAATGTTGACAGTTGTTAAGATCCATAAGCTTAATAAATGTCTATTTACCAAGGTAGACATATGGACTGAGGAACATGCACTAGAGAAAAATCTTCATAATGGTAAAAGAGATTTTAGGTGCTTCTTCTAATGGTTATTCAGTGGCTCAGTTAGTAGTCACCAGATGCTGAAGTGCTGAATTTCAGGCTGGGAGCCACAGGGATGGGCTGGTCCCCTAGGTGATACAGGTGTGCTGTGCTGCTGCACCGATGGCAGAGGGCTGGAGATGACGGGGGGATCTCAGACCCATGAGCAGGGTCGAAGAGGGTGGTACAGCAGAGCTGGGTGACTCGGGCAGTGGGAGTGTCCATCCTGCCACAAGTTAATTACTATCTGCTACAAGAGGTGGTATCCAGAGGGTCAGTTCACATTCAGAAAGTTCTCAGCAATTAAGCAATTTCTTTTTAATGAAAGTTTGCTTTTGCACAGTGAATGATTTATGACAGGGTTTTAAAATGTATTGCTTTGACTATGCCTACACACTTTGAACACTAAATAAAAATCAGAAACCTTTGAAACAAATTCGTATTCAGAATATAATGCTTTCTGGTGGATGTGGAATGTAGTTATCACCAGTCAGTTACAGGAAGATATTTACGCTACGTAGACATTGTTACTTAAACTCCTAGTAGTACAACCACTCCATTAGTTACCAAATCCTGAAATAACCTCAAGCCCCTGAGATCTGAGGTAGTTAATGCCAGAGGGAATATGATGTATTTTAAACAAAGCAAGCTATTTTAAACAAGGATTAGTAACTTGTCTTTTGTCTAATACTTTGCAGTTGAATATTTGAAAAAAAGATTCGCATTTTATGTGCTCAGATAACAGTGAACTTTTCTTCCTGGATTTTGGAACCATAGTGTTTCCTAACCAAACACAGATAAGGAAAAACTCTCCCCTCCCCCCAAGGCATTTGAAGTCCTTAACCCATTTGTCACAGAGAGAGATGTCACCCTAAAGCAAATCTGGTATGCAGAAGAGCACTCAGCCACTGCTCTCTGGGGTAGAAAACCAGCATTGGTCAGCTCGCTGGTGATAGCAAGTCATCAGGACTGTCCAGGCAAACCAGATTTACATGTGTAAAAAAGATTACTGGGTTGGAGGATGTGTGCCATGCAAAGGTGGGTTCTCAGGATGCAGAGGTAATCTATTTTTGTTTTGAACAGCTGGGGAAGGTGGATAGTTCTAGGGGAAGTGGGTGGATACTCTGTTACTGTAACTGCCAATGAATGTTTCTTCTCAGCCTTCAGAACTATTTCCCAGGTGTTTTGTGCTGAGCCGGGGTCCATAGCTGGGGAGCTTGAGCAGGTTTTTCTCTGTTCATAGCATCAATATCCCCTGCACTGTTAGCAAGTGTGACATCCACACACATCCACCTGGGTCCCCCCCCCGTGGTTTTAATAATGAGGCATTTAGGTGCTTCAGTCCTTATTCATGACCCTGGGAGAGTTTGGGTGCATAGTCGCTGACCTTCTTTGGCCCCAGGATAGTTGTGTGACCCCCGGATGAATTTTGAAGCTGTTTGGCTGTGTCTGTACATGCTACAGAATTGGGCCTTCCAGACTTGCCTCCTTCACTTTGGCTATGCAGGGGCATATGACTGGGTTGTAAAACAGGCTGGAAATGATAGCTGGATAATTTCCCCTTTGACTTGATTCCTCCTATTCTGTGGTGGCCATTTCTGAATTTTTTTAAGCCATGCAACAGCAGTGAGGGCATTAAGTATGTTACAGGGTTGATCAAAAGCTTGTGGCTGAGCTAATTTCAGGCTTGTGTTTAATTATACACTCTCTATATTGGGTAATGACAAAACTGTATCCTTCATGGGAGTCCTTCCATTGTTTTGTCCTCTAGCCCAAATTAATTATTGATGTGAAAGGAGGGGCAAGAGTAAGACAGGGCTTATTTCATACAAGTCATTATCTTAAATATTCTCATTGTAGACTGTAGTTTTCTTTTACCTTGAGCATTGTCTAAGTAAGTTTATATCAAGCATTGATGCCATTTTGTTGAAATATTTGCATGGTTCGTACTTTTGATTTGTTAAGTAGAGCATTTGTAGTCACACCCATTCAGGAAAACTGTGCCAGCCAGCCATAATTTTACTTGATATTAAATTGCACATGATGGCTTTGAAAACAAGCAGCTTGTAGGATTGTGTACTTTCTGTTTCTTTTGAGTCTCTTCCAGAACTACAGTTTAAGTGTATTTCTGGTTTTACCTGAAATTTTGACTCTGTGGCATTTGTTTTCAAAAGACTTCTCATGAGGAAAGGTTCTATGTGCAACCAGACAACCTGAAACAAAAGAATTAATATTAAAGCTCTGTTTCCCTTTTCTGTAAATGTAGGTATCTTTGGGTATTTGGATACATTTTTCTAAATCAGTTCTCACAAGAGATTCAAAACTTCCTAGTAACCTAGAAGTTAGCTTCAGTAATTAAACTTTCTGTGTGAGCAACTAAACATACGATTTAAAAATTTTTTTTTTTAAATTTTTCTTTTAAGGGGAAACAATCTGATAAGCAGAATATAAGCAGCTTCCCAGGTGGAAGACAGCTATTTTCTTGTGTTCTTGCACTCATGTTGGGAATTGAGAACAAAATCCATATGCCTTCAATGTCAGGTATTAGAACATGTATGTGCAAAGTACTGTTCAAGAAGATGAACCAAATCAAAACTGGAAACTGTTGCATTGCCAGTTAATTCTTCCTTTGATTCTTTGCTGTAGAGTGAGACATTACTGAATTAAGATTTTGGAGATAAATATTTCTTTGGTAAATTTAGCAAAATAAATTTTAAACTCAAAGCAGACACGTTCTTATTACACAAATTTCTCTTTATTCTTATTCCGTGCCTGTCTTTTGAGTGATTTTTGTTTTGGGGTTATTTTTGTTTGCAGGTAGTGCAGCTACTGCAGCTGTGTAATACTCAGTTTTGTACTGAGCCAGAATCTGTTATCAGTTAGGAGGTGTTTCACACTTGGTGGGTGATGATTTCCTTTCTACCAGCACAAACTCTCTAAGTGCACAATTGCCATGTTTTCTGTGCAATAGGAAACCTTTTCTAGGCTAAAGTACTTGTGGGCAGAGGTTATGTTTTATCCTGGGCATGTCTGGATCTGTGGATTTGTGAAACACACTTCCTTTAGGTGTAGAGGACTAAACCATGACAGAGGCACAGTCCTATAGGAATTAACAGGTCTTTTCTCAAAGTGCTTCTTGTTTTCCTCTTGAAATTTAAAGCCTTTTTTTGGTGAGAGGAATCTTTCCTGTCTCCTGCACATTGCTTCTGGTCACTGCCTTTCTCTTTTTTTTGTTTGCTTACCTTAGTAACTAATTACAATATACTATCCTGTCTTTAATGCAGTTTTTCCTTCTCTCTGTGAAATATTTCTGCTTCTTGTAATGAAATACACGGTTTCATGGTGATTTTTTTTTTTTTTAAGATGAGATAGAAATTCTGATTTCAAGGCTCAAGCATCTGCCTGTATGAGGGATTGGGCGCCGTATTACCCGATTTTCCAGGGCCCAGCATTTTGTATGTGAGCAATTAAGTAATTCACCAATTTCTGCTTTTGGGATTCCTGGCTACCTGTATTGCTTTGCCTGTTGTGTTGCAATACTCAGCACATAGTCATAATCCCTGATTTGAGAGGTAGTAATTATTGAGCAGATGCAGCATACAATGATAGTGAGGCTTTTAAGCAGCTTACTGGTAGAGCAGTTTAAAGAATGTTTACCAGCTATAGTAACATTACTTCTGGTTGCCTGTCTTAATTCATTTCAGATTAATCTGTCTTATAGTCAGAAGGAAAATGAAGTGAGTCAGTAACTCAAAGAGTTATGTAAAATCTGTACAGTGCTAAATAATTCTGCAGTTTTATGTATGCTGCCGAAATTGGAATGTCAATTTGACACAAATTCACCAAAACAGAATGCTAGATGATTCTGCCTCTTCCTCAAATAAAAGCCTTGAAACTTCTCTTTATGTACTTCTTGGGAGTTTACCAGTCTTGTCTTCTTTCACAGGATGTCTTAGACATACTTGTTTTTCCGTATGGCAGTTCACTAAATCTGTCCGTGTTCGTGTGTGGGAGTGCGAGGGTATGTTTCAGAGAATGATGGTCAGAGGTGTATGTGAATATGCACACAAAACAGTATGCCCCATTCCCAGCCACTCATGTTGAACAAATAACCAGCTGAATCAGATAAGGATATGAAAAACCAGAAACATCTAATTGTATCAAGAGCAAATAGACTAAAAGTGACTAAATACTTTGGCTGAGGGCCCTACTGAGGAAACTAGATTAAGTGTTTCTGTTACATTATGTGGGAAGGAAGAGAGAGTCTGAATTCTCCCCTCCTCCAAAACTCTTAAGCCCAAAATATGATTCTCTTTGACTGTTTAGAGCTGTTGAAAAATTGGCAAAAGGCAAGCTTAGGGCATGCCAGTGCCAGCTATTAAAACTCATCATGTGGAATCCATGGCTAAATCATTTTGCGAATTGAACTTTCTGTAGTTTATAACTGTTAGTTAGTTTTTCCTATTTATTTTAGGAAAGGGCCAGTGGGAAAAGTCTGGATTCCCCACCCTAAACAAAATAAATTGTGATTTGATCATGTTTTGGCCTTAACTCTGTTGTTCTTTATTTCATTGCAGGCATTCAAATCTGCCCTGATTATTGGTTCTGCTCTTTCACTGCGTTCAACTCAAGCTTTGCAAACCTATCTTAGGGCTTATTCCAATGTATGTTTTCAGCTGCTCTGTGTCAGCTTCTCTGTATCAAGGTTCATCCAATCTCCTTAGTTGCTTAGTTCCTATTAAACTTCAAGCTCTGAAGGTTACTTAGACAAGAATCTCTCTTTTTTTGCATTTGATTTTTTTTTCTCCCTTTGTGTTTAGTGTAAGTTGCTGGGAACAATGAATACAAACTGAATTCAAGGGCATGGTAGTCTTTCATATCTATTACAGACATTTTGTGTCCCTCACCTCACTGCTCATCAGGGACAAACATTTGTGCCTGATTGTTGAATGCAAGACAAGTTACTTGATGAATTTGTTTAGGTTTCAGTATGCACAGTATTGTGTTGCACATAATTATGCACTGGTTTTTATAACACTGTTTTCTTTGATTCTCTTCTGGAAGAGTGTGCATTTGAAGTCTACATATCTGTTGGTTTTCTTCACTGCCATGTAGATAAAGCTAGAAGTTCAGTGCAGTGTATATAACCTGGTGTGTTTTGTAGTATCATCAACAAAGATTGCATGATCACTTTTTCATTTGTCTATTTATCAGTGACAGTTCGTGAGAAAAAATTCTTTTACCTTGAAAGCCAAATGTGTGACTTCATTCTGTGTGCCTTGGGACAACTTTTCTTGTGTGGTAACTGGATACACAGACACTATTTCAGTCCTGCCTCCACTGAGCCAGAGCCCTGAGCTGCTTTTGTGTGTGGCAGTGTAGCAAACAGAAATGGAAGGCCCAGCCATCGGGTTAGGGGTACTCAGAGAGTTGGAGTGGGGGGAGGAAGGAGCTGTCTGATTTTCATATCGGTCTTGGGATAGGGGAGGTGAGACAGCATGAAGAGGAAACCTGCTCATTTGGGAATTCTGGCTCATTGCAAATGGCAGTTTCAGCATGAACCTCCTTCAAGACCTGGCTCTGCCCCCTGCCTTGGTTTCTGACAAAACTTGCTAAGTGCATGCAGCTCCCTCTTACTTGGGAGAGTTCCCATTCAATTGACATCTGCAGAGTTCCTTGCAGAATGAATGCTGATTTTTGCCAAAGCTGGATGTTTGCTTGCTTGCTTGCAGAAATGTTGAATAACATGTGCCACCTGGAAAAGAGGAGATAGTTTTTTCTCTCATGTGCTTGTGAACACAAATAACATGTATTACGATAATAATACATCACCCAGAAAGCAACAATTCAGTGTTTTTCTGTATATGCTAGGATGTGAGTTAAAGTGAAGCAACAAAGATTGGAGGAGCATTCTGTGGGAGTAAAATACAGTGCTTTCTGCTCTTTTATGGGACATTCAAGATTTACCTTTGAAAGCATTTGGTTCATCAGCTTTTGTGTCT
Organism: Certhia americana; assembly: GCA_018697195.1. Taxonomy (NCBI): domain Eukaryota; kingdom Metazoa; phylum Chordata; class Aves; order Passeriformes; family Certhiidae; genus Certhia; species Certhia americana. The sequence continues at coordinate 139,802,872 of CM031858.1, read as the reverse complement.
TGTTTTTGCCATAGAAAAAGTAGGTGAAATCAGATAGGTTAGCTGTGGAAAAGCAGAGCTACAGAAACGGAGCACAGCCAGCATTTGTTTCTGGCTTGTTAAAACAGAGTGTGCAGATGTCTAGTGAGAATGCAAAGACTCACTCTCAGCAAAGTTTAAGATTTTCAAACTTCCTTACAAACCTTAGTACTGATTTGGTACCTTATGAGGGAAAATTCACTTTAACAAAGTGCTGGTACTGTTTCCTGTATGACTTTGTAACTTCTGTAAAAGCCTTCTCAGTCTGAAGGCTTGACCTGTACTGAACCTGTGGAGCTTGGGAGACCTAATGAGAATGGATGCACGTGGGATGTTTGAAGGTGGGAATGATCAGACAAGCATGGATAGGGAGTATAGGTGTGAGATTGGAGTTGCTCAAAAGTACAGATTTTTGTGTTCCTTGGGTTTTAGGTGATGAAACCACCATTAGTGCTAATAGGAATCTGTGCGGCTTAATCTTCATAAACAGCATTAACATGCACCCCGCAATACTTAATGTGTTAATGTACATGAAAACTGGCTTTCAGCTAGCATATTTGAATGAGGCAAGATGGGGTTTTGGAGGTCATTATTACCACACATTAAAGTAAAATTTATGTTGCACAACTCAAAACTCTCAAACAGATGGAGCTGGAAATGCTCCCAGCATCTGGCTAGAACGCCAGAGCTTCCTCAGGAAGGGAGAGAAGCAATGTATGAATTCAAACCATTCCTTCTCTCCTTTTAAGTAAACCCTAACCATGCAAAGTGAGGAAGCTGTGGCACAAAAAGCTTTCTTTTCTACCCAACACATCCTATTTTGTCTTTCCTTGGGGGTTTAAAATGAACAGGATGGTCTCCAGGCCATTGCTACTGGGGTGCGGGTTTGCAGGAAAGCCACTGTGTGGTCTGCCCTTGTGGGAGGGGGAGACAGACCCTCCAGCCTTGCACTTGCTGTCTTCTGGCATCTCCTGCCTGCCAGAGGAGCAGTCCTGAAGTGTACAAAATGCAAGGCTTGAGGTCTTTATTGTATAGCAGGAAAGCAGTATCTTGGGCTGAGTTAAAGGTGGAGAGAGGCATGAGAGGAGTGTAGTTGCAGGAAGATAGCTTTGAGGCAAGGCATTTGCACAGGTGTTCTCCAGGCTTTTTTCCCTAACTTGAAAGAGGTGCTGCCACTAACCCAGGAAGCTGGGAGCTTCTGCCATGCTTGATACCGAAGGAGCTGGGCTGATTTTTCTTCCAGCAAAGGACACCAAGTCACCTTTCTTTGCAAGCTCTTGCTTCTGTACTGTCTGCCTTTTCGCACACATATATAGCTTTCATTTGATAACTGTGTGAAAATAAAAACACTGGGAAAATTAGGCCAGTGCCAGTTTTTTTAACTTAAAAGTGAGATTACCTTAGCCTTTGCCACATATTATTTGAAATACTCTTTTGTGTCTTGATATACATTTTAATGCCCTTATATTTCCCTGCTTGTAGACAGGATCGTCATGAGGAAGGGCCACAAACATTACCTACTAAACTAGGAATTTTTGTAGTCTGTAAACTACACCATAAATTCTAACCTGACCATTTGATAGAAAAAGGCCTGTTACCCATAATTAGCACCGTGTTCGAAGCCTGCACTGCTTGCATATTGTTTAAAGAATTTAAGAGAAATGAATTTCATATGTGAGGCTTTCTTTGTAAGCAAAGGGTAAACCAAAAGGAATTTCCTGGGATTGTTGCATGCATTAGATCTGAAGAGCTTTTGGGGCAGTGGTGTGTTTAAAAAATTGTGAAAAGCAAACCTTAAGCACAGAAATTGAGGTCATTAAGATTTCTTTGTACTGAGAAATACTTGCCTATGGACCAAAGCAAGGAGTTTATCTGGCTACCTGCTGCTGCCTCCTACCTCACTCTTCATAGAAAGCATTTTCTTCCAAACACAGCAGAATGGGCACTCAGCTTAAAAGAGCCTTGTGGTTTAGATGCCTTTACAATTGCTATGCAGGCAGGGGAAAAAATGTTTGACCGAGATCCTGTTGCGTAATTTGGGGCTCCTACATGCAGAAGATGTGAAACTGAATTAAAAAAAAAAACATCTCCCAAAGGCTGTGTTGTAGTTCACTCAGGAATGGTACTCTGTTCACAAGAGTGAAGGCTAGGGAAAAAACTCCTGAGTTAATGGAGATTTAATTTGTGACTTTTAGCTTTTGATAAAGTAATTCTCTAAGACAAGTAGAAGAAGAGTCTGAACTAAGGCTACACTGCTCTTTATTACAAGATGCAGGAATTACTAACAACAGAAATGATGGCTCTTTCTGTTGCTCTTCCCACTTGTATAATTTCAATGGCAAGGGAGGAACCATGTGTACTAGTAGCCTTGGGCTTTTGTTCATTCTGATCTTTGGTGTACAATAAAATATATGTCCATGGGTTATAATTAGTGAAAGCCCCCCAATAATTAAATGACATCTGCTTTTCATCAGAATTGTGGCTTAGTTAACCCCAGAGCCATTGTTTTTCACTGGCTTTCCACAGCCTCCCAGGATGCTCGGACATGACTGTTTAAATTGCCTGCTGCATCCTGTCACTGCCCAGGAAGATTAACGGAAACAGAGAGTCCTGGGTTGTCCGGTTTGGCAGTCAAGATGGGGAAAGTGCCATCTGCATAGCAGCTGCTGTTCCTCTGGCCTCGATTAATTTATCTCATATTGCATAATAGCCAACATTTTTTTCCTTTGTGCAATGTTTGACCTTCTGGGCCCATCATTTTCCCCTGGCAAGTGTGGATGGGTTTTGCCCTTATCTCATCTATGAAGAGCCTCATTTCAGGCCATGCTTTCAGGTCCTTTCATAACATTCTGCCACCTTGATCTGGTTTTGCTCTTCTGGATGGGCTCTTGGGGGGAGAGAAGGCTCATGCAGCTTCTGCCTCTGTGTGTGTGTGCAATCCCTACTGTCCTGCTCCTCTTTTCTCACCTCCATCCCCAGGAGCTTGTTAGACTTCAACCTGCTCAAGGATTAAGAGAGAAGGTCTGCCTCAGGCTACTTTTGAGACACATACTAGGCAGGGAAGTAGATAGCTTCTGTTGATGAATATATCTTGGAAGTGCAAGTGGTGGTTCTTGCAGCTTTCAGGAAATCTTTAAAGTTATTTCATTGAAACTCCTACAAATTTCCTGTAGCCCCAGTGGTTTTGCTCTTACCTGTTTTGTTCTCTAACCAAACAGAAAACCCCAAATCAGCTCATTTGGACACAATTACAGTGCAACATCTGTTTGAAAGACAAACAAAGTTATGGTTATGAAATGATTGCTTCAAAACAAAAACCAAACACAAAATGAAACAGAACTCCCCAGCTTCTACAGTTTTGCTCCATGAATTTACTGCCTTTGGGGAAAAGGAGAAGGGAGTAAGTATAGAAGAAAGGAATGCAGCTTGAAAGTAACCCATTTCTTCAGTTGAAGAGTTTTTCTCATTATTGTCTAATTGTAAATAGCTTTGAGGATTACATTCATATGGTCTACACCAGGTTCATTCATTCAAACTATTTCTAACCAGGTACTTATTTTACCTGGAAATTAAGTATATCTTGCTGTTTTCTTGCAGAATGTGGCCATTTCACAAAGAGAATATTTGATTGGAAATAAGATTGGTTTTGGTTTGGCTTTCTTTCCTCCAGATGTGAATGCGAGTCTGTCTCAGCTCCCACTCCTTTGGTTTTTTCTTTCTCTGGGGGGAAATTACTTCAATGACTCAAATTTTTATGGTATTATGACAGAGCATCATGCATGGAGCACTAGAAACAGAGGGCGCATAAAAGGTTAAATTTTTGTATTCTTCTATATTTGCTAAAGATTTCTCACCATTTTTACCAGAGTTCCAGCTATAAAGCTCTCTGTCAGTCCTGATCTGTTGCATGAAAAAAAGAGTATATAGATAGATTTTACTTATGTTTCCCAGGGGCTTTTGCATTCATAGGTTATAGGTATTTGTAGCTGGCTTTGAGATGTAAAAACCCCACATTTTTACTTTGGATCAGGAGAAAGATACACATCCTGTCATTTTGAATGCACTAGGGAAATTACATGAAAGTAACATTTCCACACAGAAAAAATAATCCATTAGGTTGTTGATGGATTCTTCAAATGTGCTGAATACTTTTAGATGCTGCTGCTGCTTCAGTAGCACACCAGTGCTGTTCAGGTTTGGCAATTAATCCCCTTTGTACTTTACCTTTAGTGCTGGTTTTAAAGCTTTTTGGCTTGTTGTGTAATTTCAGCGAATTGCCCTGTTCTTCTGTAAGGCACACATGGGGACCAAAGGAAGGTGGCCCCATGTTTGGGAGAGCTTGGGTAGATGAAGCTCCTTTGAGCAGCTGCTTTGGGGTGTGCTCCTGCTGTGTGAGCCAACACCAGGATGTTCATCCAGGGAGTCTGTGGCAGGAGTGGGACTTGGAAGGCCAGGGAATCCTCCTGGAGAGAGGGTGGGAAATCACAGTGAAAACTCCCTGTGATTTGATGTGAAATGCCCATGCAATGCATCTCATTAGAGCAGGCTGACTGGGAACCTCCTTTGTTAAGCCCTGGAATGAAGCATAGCACTGGTTTGCGTGCCTTGTCTTTCCCCAGAGATTTTTGGTCAGGGTTATGCTGTTCCAACCACGAAGTGCAAGAGCCTTATAACTCTCTCCCCCAAGAGAGGTGGAAGAGGAGGTCAGGATGTTTTCATCATTAGACAGGCTATTCCTTTTGGCATGAAAAAATATGATTTGGAAAGATTATTTTGTGCTCTGTGTGCTGCTGGACGAGTGCAGGGCAAAAATTGGGGCCAAGCCTCTCCTAGTCTTCTCTTGGTCCCAGCTGGTGGTGATCCCTGTTGGGTGGCCTGGCCCCTGGAGGCACAAGTGGATAGACCATGGGGAATTCCAGTGCCCCTGTGGCACCCCTAGGGTGAGATATCCTGGTGTCTTCACACTCATTGCCTGCCTCTACTTTCAGCTGCTGCCTGACACCAGGTAGAAATGAATGGAAGAAGCAGGCAAGGCTCCTAGGATGCCAGCTGCAGTGTAGCAGGAGAAAAAAAATGCTACATCCAGAGTGTCCTTCTCATCCCTCACCTGATAGCAAAGCAATGGGGAGTGGATAGGATTAAACCCCCAGTGAAAACTGAAAGTGCTCCCATCTGCAGCCTTCAGTTTAATTTTGGTATTTTAAATCAAACTTTTGCTCAGTGGTTTTGAGTCAAGACTTTTTGATAGGAAAGGAAAGGAAAGGAATGAAAATATCTTTGTGTGCAGGTTGTGTTTGCAAAATTCAACACTTCCTCCCCCACACTCTCTTAAACCAAACAGATCCCTCCCACAAGAAAACTGGTGAATCTCAGAGCTGATCCCAACCCTGTGAAAAGTGTCAGAGCAAAATAAAGACTCCCAAAGCAAGTGATAGTATGAAAAAGGGAGGGACCAAGAAAACCCTCGACTTCCATATGAAGCTCAGTTTGTTTGGAGGACAGTAGATTCCAGCTTTCACTGCAGACCCAGTTTATTGTCCCTGCCCTGGAGATTGTCACCTCCTCTTTCCATTTAATCAGAAAGGAAAATGGAGACAATTTCTCAAAGTGAATATAAAATGTAATTCAATTGCTAGTGCATTACTTTTTCACAAGGTTTTGTATTTGGAGGTCAGGGAAAGATCAGATCAAGGAGAGAGGGATAAAAAAAATCATGCCAACAGGAACGAGTCAGAAATTAAGTGTGATTGCTGGGAGGTTGGGCTTTCCACATTAGAAACCAATGCCTTTGTTCTGCTGGGAGAACAAGTCAGTTTTGGACCTATCTCAGATGCTGATTAGTCATGTTTTCCAGCAGCAGAGGAAAATTTTTCCAGTCTGCTCCCCATGACTGTATGCAACTGTGTGGACAGTTTTCCATCCTGGAAAACTTGAAATCAGAGTGGAGAGTGTGTGTATGGAGGGAGGAGTGGGGTAAGGTGGATGAGAGAACTGGCCACTCTGTTATTTTGTAGGTAGCATTGGCACATAGGAAGATGATGCTTCCTAATGATAATAGAGCTAGAAGAAAATAGCATGTTTACAAAACTCTACACAAATACAAAACAAATATTGTGGATTTGATATAATGTAGATCAGAAGGCTTAAATATGTTTTAGATGGGAAAACAGTTGAACTTCATTATTTCTATTGGGCAGCTGTCAAAAAAACCCAACCCCAACCCTTCTTGATTTTGCAGAGAATAATTCAGCTTTCAGAGTATTTTAATGGATGGGGGAAAACTTGATTTGCAAGATGAAGAGATTTTCTTTGCCATGCTACTGGCACAGGCTTACACTTAGTGTAGGTGCTTCTATGGGTTTTTTGCTTTATGTATCTTCTGTCACATAGCATATTTCTAGACAACCTCTCTCTCTGGGCTCTGCAAAAAAAACATTTAATTGAAAGTGAATGTAGAAACATCTGATGTTCAGTTGTGCTCAGATTTTGGATTCAGCTCGTCTGCTGAGCTCTGTATTACGCCAGTGGAAAAATGCTGGCTGTGTTTCATCACATCTGACTGTTGACTAAGTTAGCTGCATTTTAGCTGTTGCCAGATGTACAAGATACAGTAAAATGAGCATTTCCTGTAGCAAATTAAGACTTTTTGGCTTTGTGACGATATTGGCAGAAGCTGCTTGTTTGCTCTGGGGATTTGGCCAGATTGTGCTGGTCAATACAGACAATAAATGGAGTTAGCAGAAGACATCTCCTGATCTAGCTGAATTTGTCTTATTCTAATTAGCTAAGTTTGGGGGTTGCAGCCTTCTATTGTTATTCCTGACTGTGATACCAGTTCTAGATACACCCACTATTAAGGAAAGCCAAATGCCTTGTGGCATTTCTTAGCCAGACTGAACCAGTGAAGACAAGCTTCTCTGAAAGAGAGGCATCTTGGATGAAATGACTGAATGAGTGTGTTTCCTGGGCCAAATCCCAATCTGTCATGAACTGAGACACTGTGAAGTCCAGAACACAATGCATGACTCACCACATCATATGACTCAGCATATCAAGGCCAGGTTGGATGGGGCACTGGGCAGCCTGGTGTAGTGGAAGATGTCCCTGCTCGTGGTGGGGGTTGTAACCAGATGATCTTTAAGGTCCCTTCCAAACCAAACCATTCAATGATTCAGTGTTTCTGAGACCTTGGCAAAGGGATAGCTCATTACACGAAGGATTGCTAGTTTGTAGATAGACTGCCCACAGATACTGACAGTCAGGAGATCCATGACTGTCTCCTACTCTTGAACTGCTTGAGGTGAAAGTGTTTACTGGATTGTATTTTAGGGTCATATATATTTCTTCGTCATGCTCATTGATTCCCAAGGGAGTGGGAATTGTGTGCATATCTGGACTGTAGGGTGTTGTCCTGCAGCTGCTGCTGTTGAGCATTAGCAGTTTTGGAGTCTCAACAGGAAGTTGGGGTTTGCCTTTCTGTGTCCCTGCAGTTGCTTACTGAAGAGGTGCTGCCTGTCCTAAGCAGCAGATGAGTGACTTGGTGGCTACAAGAAATAAACCAGGAAAATTGCCATGTTAACATAAGGTCACTGATAGATAGAGTAAGCAAGGATCGCAGGGAGAGCAGAAGAGCTGGGTTAAGCCGTTTCTGTCTTTTGTCCTCTGACTTGGAATTTACTGCTTGAAAAGCTTTTAAGTGCTGTTAGGGCAGGCAAACTGAAAGCAAAAAACAAAAAAAACCCGAAGAAGCAGCTGTTTGCGTAAGAGCCCTGGTTGTGTATCTATATCAGAGACGCCTTAGAAAAGCAATGACACTGTAAATACCTGACATTTGCTGAGCTTTAAAGGAGAAGGTTATCAGCCTCTGAAAAAAACCCGAAACTACTCATGGAGCCACCCAGCTATGTGAGCAAAGGAAAATTTTTTTTAACGGGTGCAACGTTTAGGATATTTAAAAATATTATCAACCTCTAAGTGGTTTAAAAAAATCCCACCCATTCTGTTGGATTCAGTTAGTTGACTTGAGTCACGTCTGAGAGTGAATAAAGCGAGAAAGTGCTGAACGCCTGGCCTGAGTGAGAGAAGGGGTCCCAGCTAGGCTGAGCTATTCTTGCCTGAATTTAGATTCAAGAGAAAAACATCTGTATTAATACCTATGAATCTACTACAGTCAGTACTAGTCAGTGGTCTTTGAGGGAACAGTTTAATCCATGGCACCTGTTTTGAAATGGCAGAGCCATGGAGCTGTGCTTGACCTGAGGCTTTTGAGCTTCACAGCATGATGAGAGAGATGGTCCCTCTCTGCCAACACCAGCACTGTCATGTAATGGGAAAATTCCCAGAAGTTGAAATTCAGAGATTGGAGGTGTCCAGCTGTCTCTCCACATGTCGTGTCTGGCCTGGTTGCCATTGAAGGAAGACTACCCTGGGCTGGAGCCATGCTAGCGACTACGTGGAAGTGCCTCTCACCTATTGCCTTGTAAGACGAAGGGTCTACAAAGTAGTAGGTGCATGTGAGTTGTCAACAGCAACTCTGTAGGGAGCTGAAAGCTTGGAAAGTCTGGGGAGAAAATGCCGTGCTAATAATATATGAGGTGTATAAGCTATGCCTCGTTTAAAACATGTATGGGTCCCCAAGGAGTGTAGTAAATGGGGCGAGGAAAGGTTTGGCCCAAACTGCAGTATTGCTTTTTCTGTCTCCTTCAAAAATGAAAACTGGTTTAAAGAAGGTAGTGCCTTTGGGAATACCTTTAAATAAATAAATAAATATATTTACAGTTATCTATTATTACCAGATCCCTTGGCTATTGAAAGCAAAGCAGACATTTGACATTAGTAAACTAACCCTGCTATTAAAAAAAAAAAAAAAAAAAAAAATTGTATTGTGGAAAGCTGGTGGAGGGAGGATATCTCTCTGTCATGTTTGGTGACCTGTATAAATGCCATGGGAAAGACACTTAGAAATTCATCCAACTGGGGAATTCATCAATATCTCACCCAAAAGCCCCAAATCCTTAGTGCCAGTCTAGATCCAGTTTACCCCTGTAAATAATCCTATGCAAATCAATTTACTTTCACGGGTAGGCTAAACAGGATTTGTCTGTAATTACCATGAAGTGGAACAGATTGCAGGCGTACTTATCTTCTAATATGGAGGTGCAGCCAGCAGAGGTTGATCACTGGGTGCTGCATCATCAGCAGAGCAAGGACAGCAGGGACTGGTGGATACTGGCAAGCTTTGTCTGAATGGAGGACCTTGGCCTTTGTCATGATTCTCTAGTAAATGCTATGAAAACAAGCTAACTTCTAAATAAATTTGCCAGATTATAACAGTGCAAGGTAAAAACCTCATGTGAGATTGGAGATTGTTTTTTCCCTGTCCCAGCGCTGAATTCAGAGATTAATGCTGCCTCAGTTGTTCTTAGTTATATTGCATTTTTCAGATTACAGCCAGTGGTAGTTCTGACTCAAATTGTAAAGCATGTTTCATCTTTAATTTATTAGTTCTAATACATTATTATTTAATATTTTATCTCCCAATTGGCTTTAAGTAGCTTCTTAATACTTGAATCCCCCAAGTGATAATAGTTTACTTACTGGTTTAAGCTTAATTTGAGCTGACAAGATGAGGACAGCTTTAAATTGGGCCTTCTTTCAAAGATTTTAGGTGGGGCTATTCTTCTGCCTGTTGGGTGTTAAGCAGTGATGGCCACACACATATCATCACACCAAGTGTGTTATTTTTAAGATGATGTTGTACATTTTAACATGCTGGATGATGCCTCCAAATGTGTTTGGATGGATCTCTGCCTGGGGTGAAACTTGTTTGTGTCCTCAGGGTCTGAGAACGTGGGCACCTTGCTGCCATAGCTCATAGGTGAATTCAGCCTTTGTCCTTAAAATTGACCTGCCAGTGTTGTGTGTTGCATTTGAAGTATGTTTGGTTACACTCTTGCAAAATGAACGTTTCATTTTCCTTTGTAGCTTAGGTTGGGTTTTTTGTTCATTAAGTATCTCTTAGTTCTGTGCTTTCTGTGAAAGGGATGATAATTCACATGTACAGGGAAGAATTTCCCTCTCATCTGATACAGGTTGTATTTTGGCTCTTTATACTGAAGGTAATAAAATGCCTTAGTAGCCCCTTTTTTAACATTTATAATGCTTCCATGATGGCTCTTATGTGCTGGATACTGGCACCTACTCTGATAATGACAGTATTTGCAAAAACTAAATCCTGTGTCTCGTAAAATACCATGGTCACATCTACAGGACTCAAAATTGCCTAAGACAAGTTAAAATAGGAATGAGGTCAGTAGAACAGCATTAAATTTACTCATACAAAACTAAAAGGAAAAGTTGGTCTCTACAAATGTTAGTTTTTGCTAGCAAATGCACAGGAAGTAGATGCATAATGATAGTGTTTTAATAGAGCTTTTTCCTTTCAGTTTGTTGAAAACTGTAGGTTTAGTATTTAACTTAGGAATAAGAAAGCCTTAGACTTTCACTTAGCCTAAATGAAATTAGAAGGAAAATAACACTGAACTTAGCAGGAGTTAAATTTGCTCAGGGATGAGTAAACCTGCCTTTTCATTTCTGATCGTTGAGCTGCTAAAGCTGAGGGTTTAAACAAACAAAACTGGAATGGCAGTATTAGAAGATTTATTTACACAGTATATGCAGTGAGCTGTTAATTGAGTTGGTTGAAGAAAATAAAATTGGATATATTTCATATATTGATACAAATAAATAAACCAGAATCTGTTTCATAAGTAGAGCACTGGTATTTGCATTTCATTTACTCTGTGTGTGTGTGTGTGTTTATAGGAGTCTGGCAGTTTGCAACCTGTGCAGATTTCCCTGCAGAGTAGGAATCCACCTCATGATAACCAAACAGTAAGCTCTTGATAACCTGATACAAGAAGAAAAAAAAATCTAATTGATTTGATATGATAGCATACATTTTGAGGAAGATCTGTCACTGAGGCAGGAAATGACCCAGCACTTAATATCTGGGTTTGACCTTGGTTTTTCAGTTTTAGTAATAATGAACACTTAATATTCGCAGCTAATCCTGCAAACAACAGAAGGGAAATTACAGGCAGGTTTCAAATCCATGTGCAGAAATGAGCAAACCAGAAATTTTTCATGCCTTGTACTGAATAACATAAATATTTTATTTAGCTTTAAGGAATAACCTTTGAAGTGAAAAGTGACAGCTAGCTGAAAAATGGCCCTGAGTGTGGAACTGAAAGGCTTGTACTTGAAGTAGATTTTTAGGGATTTTAATTTTTTTTTTTTTTTTTAAGTTGGGTCACTTCATACTTTGCAAATGCAAACCCTCCTGGTTATATTTGCAGGCTCCCCAGTACCAGTGTACGTGTATCCTGTTGTGCAGCGCTTGCCAACAGAGCAGCCTCTGGCTCTTTTTCTTGTTTGGGAAGTTCCCAAGCAACAGGGCGGTCATTGCACGTCGCAGAGCCCCAAAGCACCCAGGAGCAGCTTTTGCAGCTTGGGGCTGGCCGATGGCTGTCGCTCCGATTGTTCCCCGGGCCGCTCAGCCCGTCAGGGGCCATGTGAAGAGAAGGCCGGGGCTGCCATGGAGCGCCTGAGGTGACCGCGGGGCCGGGGCCCCCGGGCGTGCCGAAGGCAAAGGGCAGCTCCTCGCTGTGCCCAGCCCCGGCAGCTGGGGAGCCTGAACCCAGGGGGGCTGCATGTCCTTTGCCTGCCTCTTGTTTGTTACAGCTTCTCGACAATTGCTCACACAGATCGGTCACCTCAGCAGCTGGAGTCCGCCATTCCGCAGGTGGAGATCCTGGCCGAATCCAGGGTGATCCAGGCAGCTGGCTGCCAGGCTGGCCGTGCACCCCGGGACACAGCCTGGGGAGCCCTGCCCGAGCCGGGGGAGGAGTGGGCATGGCGGTGTGAGTGGGGGTGTGTGCGCCTCTCAGGAAAGGGAGAGAAGGGAAGCCCAAGTTCCTCTCCCAGCCATCAGAGGGGAGGAGCAGTCCATGGGTAAGGTTGGACATTCTGGAGGATTGCTTTTAAGGAGGTCACCAGCTCCTGTGCAGAGCAGGTGCAGGCAGATGGTTTGCAGCACCCACAGCCATAGCCTGCGCCCTGCCACATCCCAGCCACAGGGAGTGCAGAGGCCACCAGCCAAATCAGCAGCCGTGCTGAGCACCACCCTTGTCTTAGCTATGGGCAGTACATGCTTATATTCCAATTATTAATCTGTTTTCACTGCCACACAAACTTCAGGGCTGTCACACTAAGCAGCAGCTGACTGACAGGCCTGCTGCAGCATTTGATCTGCAGCTCAAGAAAGGGTGCTTGTCCTGCTGCATGTTTTGGCAGATCTGTCCAGTCTCTCTTAGTTTTATAATTGTTACTTCAGGGTTCAAAACTGCTTCTTGTTTTGGATTGTATCGAGATAGTTGTAAGTTCATAAAGACAGCTGTAAAAGTGTAGCTAAGGCTAGCACCGCATGGGCTAGCAGAAGGAGTTTTTATTTCCAATAGATCTGTTCCTATTCACGAGACTTGCTAAATTTGCCATGTTTTGCCCAAATTTGAAACCAAAGAGCAAATGAGAAAATCTGCACTTACAATGTTTCCTTATGCCATGTTTCTTGTAGCAAGGAGATAAGATCACTGTGGTTTGCTCTTGCAACTGGCAACCACAGTCAGTTTTGCGTGAGAGCAGAGATGAGAAGATGGAGAAGATGGGTTTTAGTAGCCAGTGCCCTGGATCCTTAAGTGTCCATTGTGGGGGGACCATGTATTGCTGCACAAGCAGGACTTGGCATGTCTGTAAAAAATTGGTGATTCAGTCTGTAAAAAATTTTCCCATCCAGATTTACAAACCATTGGAACAGGGCTTAAAACTGGTATTTCTAAGCAGCTCCAGCCCTGTATGAACAGGGGCTCTGTTATAATAAGAAACGAGCATACAACTGCTTCTTCTGCTGTTGTGCAGCTCTCTGCATGGGGCTGCCCTCACAGCAGGACCATGTGTCTGTGCAGGCTATAATGAGACAGAACTCTGGCTGGTTTTGTTTATGAGTGAAGGGCAGAGCTTTTAAAAAAAGTCCACTTGCTAGCTGTGAGTAAAGCTACGTGGTTTGATCAGAGAAGGAGATTAAGGTATAAATTCACCCTGCTTTTTTTTTGTTTTAGGTTTTAATTAAAAGAGGAAGGTCTGACCTTTCTGTGCCAAGACAGCCTTTCAAATTAATTTAAAACGCATTAGTGAGTTCTGCTGAGGTCTACAAGTAGGTGACTCTTCTGTCACCACTGCTGCTCATTCCTTTCCCAAGAAGCAGGAAGACTAAACTCTGCCATCTGATACAGTTTTGAAACCTATGGTTGAACAGGACATTTATTGGGCAATGAAAATAAACAGCAATTTGGAATGTATGTGGGAGCTGTATGAAGGGTTGGAGGAATAGGAAGGCAGCAGCTCAAGCTGGTTTTCCACAGTGGTCACCCTGAAGTTACTCTAAGGAAGTGGAAGCCCAGTAGTGCAATTCTTGCCTTGATTTACATCTCATTTTTAAACAGCAAATCTAGCTGAAGGGAATAAAGCAATTTCCATGCCATGGGAGTAGCTCCCAGATCTCTCTTTCTTCTGTGCAGCTGAATAAAGAGTCATTTTACAAAGACCTTTTCCTTAATAAATAGCAAAGCAATCTCATAAAGAAAGTAATGTGCTTTTTAGGCTCAGTAACCATATTGAATTAAATGTTATGCACAGTGTAATTACATTTGCCTGTCAGTTGTATTAATGTGAATTTTCTTGATTAATTTTTCAAGTTAGTTGATATTAAGTAGTTAGGAAGTTTAACATCCCCCTAGACGTCCTTTGTCAGCCTGGCTCAGCTAGTGGAGGGAGGGCAAAGCTCAGCACAATCAGTGTTCAGTGTTATTTAATTAACTCGGCCTCTTTAATAAGTGCCCAGAATCTTCATCTTTCCAGTCATCTGTAGTCATCTTATACAGCTGGGTATGGTATCACTCCCTGAGCTGTGAGGAGCAGTCCTGTCAGGTGTGGGGTGCAACACCTGAAAGCAGTGTAAATGCCCAAATCCTCCAGTTTTCACAAGGCAATGATGGTGGAGGGGTTTGTAAAGTAGTGAGCTGCAACTTCGACCATGCTGCCTGTGCCATGTTCAGAGTGGCACTGTCAATGTGTAAGTTCAGTCATGTCCTTGAAATTTTGTGGAGCATGTGATTGCCGAGGATGTGGAGCAGTTTGAGAGCAGGTGTCAATAACAGAAGCCTTATCAAGACAAGGTAGTGCTCTGCCTTATGTACACATCCCAGCTGATTTCTCCAATTCTCATCCTGAATGTCGGCTCACTGCCTTTCCCAAAACTTTCTGTTATTGTGCTGCAGAGGCTCTGTTTACTTCTGAGGCTTTCTATTTGGGTCTCAGCCACATGGAGGGTATTCATTGCTCAGACATACCCAGCTAGCCAGTTACTATACCCAGTGATCTCACAAAATGCAGCACAAACCCAGTAATCTCACAAAATGCAGCACAAACTCTTGAAACCAGTGGATGTTGATATTAAGTCTGACCTTCTCTGAATTAATAAAATGCTTGAAGCTATTTTAGAGAGGAAGCTGGAATCATTTGCACAGTGGGGATCTGTGTGTTACAGCTGTGCTACTTTTTGCTTGGTGTCTGCAGACTTTATATTAGGTTTCAGTTACTGATTCATCTCTGAAATGTGCGTTAACTCAAGGAGCTTGGGGTGTCCTGGTGTAAGTGTGAAGTAGGAATGAACTGAAATGAGCCCATGTACATAGGGACCCTTCTTGTATAAATTGGTCTGGATTATAGCGATCCAAATAAACAATCATTTGGATGCATACATTCTGCAGCACTCTATTACACATCTCTTGGGAGATGAAAAAACTCTGTTTAGTGTCTACTCAGAAGGAAGAAATGTGAGCTGAGCTGTAGAAAAATGTTTCAAGACTGGTAGTCTGTTTCATGTTATAGGCCTTGCCATATTTGATACACCAAATTTCCTAAGTATTGGTGCCCTACACAACTGATTAGCAGTTAACATCTGTAAAGCCATCTGGGGTGTACTGTATTTTATTTCCAGTGCACATAGATTTTGCTCCTTAGTCTCATTCTTTGTTTTTCAAAGCAGTTGGGAAAACATATAAAGCCAAGTACACATGATCAAGTAAGAAGAGATTTGGGAACAACTGGAAGCACTGTATAGGAAGGTCTAACATACACAAGGTTATTGCTTTAGGAGGACTTCTATTTACTGTTAGCCTACTGTTCCCCTATGGCGCATATACTGTAGCAAGCCATATGCTGCAGGCAAAGTTCAAAGTACCCTGCCAAGCTACAGGAACAGATTCTCTGTGCTTTGCTTTTTTGCTTTCTTCCACCACACCCCCACACCCCCCCCTTCAAGGTAGCTGGCATATTTTAAAGTTTTTAGCTTATTCTTATTTAAAAGAAAATTAAAAAAAGAACACACACAAACACACACACACACACACACACACACACACACACACACACACACACA